>JAPTYQ010000005.1:17945213-17955375 GCA_029814465.1 Ostorhinchus cyanosoma | reverse complement strand
TAAATTAAGTTGGTTAAACATTTAGTATGTAAATTTGCTCAGTGCCACTTTGTTGCTGTATTTCTTTAAAACAGTCAGTGGTCAAATCTTTCACAGTGATGTCAGTGGCTTTTCTTAAACGCTGGAGACCACCTTAATCAACAAAAGCATTAAAAACTCTTTTCAGAAAACATAATATAAGATGCAGGACAAGGCAGAAACATATTTGAAATGGAGCAAATTACCTTGAATAGGTTAGATCTCAAAGACTAAAGGCTCAGAGGATTCCCACTGAAAAGACAATGATCACATACCTTACGTCTGCATGTGTGTATATTATGATTAGACACCTCTGTGTCCATATTTATGGTGTATGTATATGTTAAATGGATACTCAAAGTTGATGTGTGTGAAATAAAAGCCACAATATCAAAATGAAGACCCCTTCTGCTTATGGAACTGTAATTTACCAATGCTCTAATGTCAGTATTTGATGTTTGATAATGTGATGTGTTTGGAAAAATGTAATAAAGTATGCAAGTCATTAAAAAAAAAAAAAAAAAAAAAACCTCTTTTCCACCAATAGTTTCTTCAGATTCCAGTCTGTGTTATCTGTGTCTGCTCTGTCCACTTACAAATACCCTCCTCCTTAACAAATACTAATGGTTAAATCTGATTATTATGGGAAGATCATTTACTACTGGCCTCTTTTGACAGGGGACTTCTTCAGCTCTGATCTGTGATCCATAAATCCAAACATCACATGTATTGTTTTTCATCGTGTGTTTTCCTGTAATTGTAACTAAAAACAGGGTCAATGACTCATATAATTCAGAGGAAATATGAGGAGATAACAGAAAACAGAAAAGTCCGTAAAAAAAAAAAACCAGAAGGCTGCTGTAATTGAATGGTCCAGCCCAGTAGGAGTTGTTTTGGGGAAGAGGTTACTGTACCAAATAAATGTGTTATTGGAAGAAGCTCAGTAGATCGGACCATGTGACTGTCGGTAACAGGCTGCATCAGACCTCCTGCCTGAACATTACCGTGTCTGGAGCTGCCCGTGGACGTGGATTTGTAGATCATCTTGTGTGGCACCATCAAAAAAACAGAAAAGAAAAAAAGAAAAACCTTTCTGAGATGCCTTGGTTCAGACAGGGACTGTGCCTCCTACCTGCGTTTTTGGTCGTCTGGTCCTCCAGCACTTTTATTATTTCCTACATTATTGCAGTTTACAGGCGTGATGTGGATGTCATCTTCCCATACATAAGGTAAGTTTTATTCAGAATACTAGTTTGGCACAAATATACACATATCTACCACGCCAAAAAGTTAAAACATACACATGTTAATACTTTTAGTCTGAAAAATCAAAACAACTCCAGATACAACAGAGTGAGTTAGTTTAGACGAAATCGCCAGTTTAGTTTCGTTTTCTGCTGCACTGGCAGGAGCCCAAACTCCTGCTCCAGGGTTCACATCTGCTTTGAAAAGACTGACAACAGCCTTAAACCTTATTCTACCTGTCACTTCTAACTTTATAATAAGATAAAGATGAAACTAGAGAGCATTACAGGTGGAATTATCTGAGTAATAGTCAAATAAGAGACAGTTATGATGGACTCTAAGCATGTGTGTGTGTGTGTGGTGAATGGTTACAATACACATTTTTCTTTTCTTTTCAGTGATACAGGTGCAGACCCTCCTGAAAGCTGTATTTTTGGTCTGATGACATTCATTTCCGCTTGTACAGGTATTTTCAGCTGAACATCTGTCTCTGTAGTCTTTGGGCAGCTCTAGGCTTTAGCCACTGGAGGAACAAAGATCCCAGAGACATCAGTAACACTTCCCTTTTTATGTGAAAATGAAAGCTTACTTTGTTTTTGTTCTTTTATACTTGTGTAAATGCATTAACACACACTATATTTGTCCCCCAGCCATACCCACCATCTATGCTATGTATAAGTTTGTGGAGAAACTGAGTGAGGAAACCAGAGTGGTGAAGCCATGTCTGAATAAAGCTGCTCTTGTGATGGGGATGATCTCCTGTCTGGGCATGTGTGTTGTTGCCACTTTTCAGGTATGTCTTCAGCCATAATACACATTTATCACATAAAAATATCTTATCATCACGCTCAGTGGAAATATTGTTTTTTGATTGCAGGAAACCTTAGTGCCACATGTGCATGATGCTGGAGCTCTGCTGTTTTTTGTCTCTGGTGTTGCGTACATAATACTCCAGACTATCATATCATATCGTCTTTATCCCTACGGATCCTCCCTTTGTATGTGTCGAATTCGACTCAGTATTGCACTCCTTGCCGCCTTGGCATTTCTTCCCAGTATCCTTTCACCCCAGTCAAAATAAGACAGATACATACAGATGAACTAAAAGCCTGTGTGTTTGTTGTTTGTTTTATTGTTATGTGCGCCAAGATATTTTGTAATATGATACTAACCAGGAACTTGTGTTTATGATTGCAACATCTTTCTTTTGTCAAGTCATTCCTGTCACTGGCTGTGAAGGTTCTGTGCTTTATCTCTTGTACATTTACAGGGTCCTACAATGCTAAATGATACTTTCCTTAATGGAAAAATCAGCCTTCATCTGTGCATTTTTTGTCAAACAGTCGAAACTGCATAGAGACCCAGATGACAAGGTAGGTTATAGTCTAACAAAAAGCCACACTGTTGACATAATCTAGTTTTGTTCTGGAAGTAAATGCAATAGGAATGGGATTTCAACTGAGTCAGAAAACTGATGTACTTTGACAGGCAACTTATTACTGTGTAATGAACATTTGATGTTTTCCAACATTTTAAAGAATTATTAACATTAAAGAGAGTGGATTCATTAGTGAATATTTTTTATTTTTTTGTAGCCAGTGGTAGAATAGAACAAAGTACTGAAGTATTTCTTTTTCATGCAGCTTCATACTTCTACTCTACTCCATCTAAGAGACAAGTGTTATTTTTACTCCACTACATTTGCTCGACAGCTTTACTTTTCACATCACATTGAATTCCCTTCCTGTCTAGAGAAAACCACATATCTGTAAATGTGGTGAATTTTAATGCTTGTGATAAACTGAAGAATTACTAATAGTAGCAGGCATACATTATATTTGTAAAAGGCTCTACCAATTACTTTAGTGATTTGAGAAAATTCTCTTATTTTGTTAAGAGAAATGAAAACTACATGAACCCATAAAGACACAGTGCTACTTTTGTGGCAGTTCCAAAATATTTTTTTCTTTATATTTAACTTTACTATTTATTATATCATCCTTTGTATTTTGCATTTACTAGTGAAAATTAGCTTTTTTTCTTGCATTTAATTTGCAGATAATGCAGATGTTCATAAAAGCTCAGATTAAAGCTGTTTATTATATCAAAAATAGAGAAAAATGAAGAAAAAGTGACTTTTTCAGCAAAATATATCACTAACTGAACATAAACCCAGTGTCTCCATCCATTATATATTTTTTATAAGCACCTTTCAAGACACCTAAGGACACTGTACAACAAGATAAAACCGACAATGCATAAAATACAAAATAGGCCCTGCACCAGAGTTACTCGGCTCGGGCATAAGCAAAGAAATAGATAAAAGTCTAATTACAATAAATAAAAACGAAGATGTAGAATGGAGGATAAAACTTATGGAAAAGATGAGTAACTGTATTTTACACCAATTATTTACATGTATTGATAGGATTAATGAATCAACAGGTATTAAACAGTTTAGATCAGTAGATGGTTTTGGTGGATGTTTGGGTCTTTATGGGTTAAAGAATCAAGCCTGTTGTTCTGAACTCAGGAAATGACATTGTGGAAAAACATTAAACAGACACTCTACATTATTACATTAATGCACGATGAACTGCAGTAGTTCTGTCTGTTGGATTTTTCTGACACTCAGACTGGCATGTAAATAAACTCATTAATGTATCACTTGGTAAAATAATCAAATCAGCACAGTGACAATACAAACAATGATTTTATAGGATATGATGCATTATTGTAGATTGAAGTACCTGACATTATACGAAGTAGTTGAAATGAGCTCATGTAGCAGTAAAATAACTCCAGATACATGTGAAAGTAAAACACAGACAGGGCTTCATGGAGCTCTGCTGTGCTGCTAATACTTATCAATACCATACACACTTTTAATGTGATTATATAGGCTACTTAAGGTGAATACTTGCTCCAGCTTTGCGTGTAGCCTTAAACCAGTTAAATGTAGACTTAAAGCAGATTGTGTCTCATTTACAGGACTATCCCTTCCATTTGGCCAGTGCAGTATGTGAGTGGGTCGTTGCCTTCAGCTTCATCTGCTTCTTCTTCACATACATTGATGATTTCAAAGTGAGTATCACATACGGTGAAAGTGAATGTTAACTACTTTTTCTGTAAAAGATATTCTAACTGGTCTTTTTTATTCTTTACAGCTGTTTACTTTACGAGTTAGGACAGTGTACGAGGATGAGTAGTGTTGAGCTGTCAGTACCTGCCATCAGATCAGGGTATACATTTCAATATTTTCATAATAGAAAATGTGCTGCACTTATTTTTATAAACATTTTATACACACTGCTTTTTTTATGATTTTGTGCTTTGTACTCACCTGATTTATTTATATATTTTATACAACTGTCTGTCTGATGTTAGATTTTTACATTGGATAAAGAACTGATTTCCAATGTCAAACTGTCAGTGTCAGGTTTTAGTCAGATGTCATTTTGCACTCTGCTCTTGACTGTTGCCACACCAGCAAGTCACGCCTCGTCAAATCGTAAACAATGTGACCAAGAGCAGGAAAAGTTCATCATACACTGAGCACATGATCACTTGTGGTTAAATGGGAAAAACCAGTCAAATGTACAAGTTCCATCTTGTGGAACCTGTAACTACTTTCATTTTGAGATGAACTGGAAACTGGCCACATCTGTATAATACATAGATCCAGAAAAAATTTCTGAAATATTACTTTAGTTTCAATACTTCAAAAATGGAGTTAAATCCTTGCCAAGTTCTTATCTAAGTTGTTATTTTGTTCACGATTTTCTTTATTTGTAGAAAGGAGACAAATAGGCTCAGATGCCCTAGTCTAGAGTTGAGTTTGTATTAGTACTGGTGCTAAACAGTATCAAGCTGATGCTATAATATGCAGTGCAGCTATAGAATAACACAGCCTTTAGGCAGCTGGGAAGTAGGCGATTAAGTCAGTTAGTGTGCTTACCGAGGTGGTCAAATGAAATTACTGTAATAAAATTAAAGAGAAAAAAATTGGAAGTAAGTAAATTTAAGTATGTTCTGTGATTCTTATCCAGTCATGCAGAAGCAGTGAGTCTGTTATATTGTACAGGTTTTAAACACTCGGAGAAAAATGTGAGATTCTAGGATAAATAAATTACATAGCTTTTTTTCGTATCATGGTGCTGACTATCGGTAAAGATCACATTACAGATGGATACACTGACCCGCCACAATAGGCCTCATTTAAGAATATTTTTGTATTCTTGTCTGGCAATGTGTGTTCTTTTTTAGTACGATTGGCAGGTATGCGCGTGAAACATCCCATTCAGAAAATAAATGTGTTTTCTGAAAACTGTATGAGAGGTCTGTATAAACTTGATAAATGCAACCTGTGCTGCAGGCTGTCAAAGACTATGTTAAGACCATTAACTAATAATATGTATGGGATTGTAGGTCTCTGAGTAATGAAATGTACAAAAATTCAGTAAAAAGCTGAAGATACAGTAAACTGATTACACAATTCCTCTAACAGGTCTGTTATTTGTACATTGTGTTTCTACCTGAAAGACAATTCAGAATCAAGTATGGTGTGTGTGCGCCAGGTTCTCCTTAATCATTTGTATGTGACATTTAAGAACAAAATTTGTGTGTGCAAGTGGTTCTAACAAACTGGATGTTGCTTTAGTCACAATGGTTTCCTTGATTTACTAATGACACATAATTTCAAAGTTGAGTCCTATACTGTCATGTTTAAGTGGACAAAACAGGCATTAAATGTACACAGATATATACCTTTTATTACAAATGTATTTACAATGTGTGACATCTGTTTTTACTCACTTTATTTGTCTCGGTACTGTTTATCTTATTACAAACTGTACTGTATAGATTCTGATACGCTGCTGTAACGAAAAATAAAGATGTACTTTTTCAAAGTAATCTGTATGAGTGTTTATTACAGGCAAACAGGCAGATTTTAATCTGTTGTTAAAAAAAGTGCTTTCCTCTACATTTGCTTTTTTTCACAGTACTTATAGTGTATTATCCATTCATAGAAATAAAATCAAACTTTTATTTTAATCATTAAATACTATTAGCATTGTTTTTATTTTATTTTTCACTTTTAGAATCATATTCATTGCTTTAACTAATGCAGGTGGATGAATTTAAATGTGGTACAAACAACATAATAAACAGCTATTAACATTTTCTGAAAAGCGGTGACAGTGTATTTTATGTTATGTTGTGAAAAATGGAATACATGTCATTCTTACCCAATCATTAAACCTCAATAAATCCACTTGAGCGGCAGAGACATTACATAGAAAAAAACCTGTACGTTACTTTTGCTTTTAATGGTGATATATGATAGGATTTTTGTTTTTCTTGAAAAACCAAGAACATCCTGCAGCTCTTTTTTCAATGAAACTGCTAAAATGTTAAATATGTAATATGTAATATAAGTAAAAGGTCTGAATACTTTCTGAAAAAACCAATAATGTATCTAAAATTGACCAGATTACTTTGAAGTTGAGATTTCCTTTCTAATACTGATACCAGAAGCAGATGAATCGATCGTTCTCCAAGTATCATATAATTAATTCTGTCTCAGAAAGTACTAAACATGCACAATTAGACAATGACATGAAGATGTTTTGTTGATCAGTGTGTGTTGAAGGCATTGTAGGTGAAACTACTACTAAAAGATATGATTTGTAGAAAATAATATTTGCTACATACCATGTGCTTATGACAAATTCTTAGAAAATCAACTGAGAAAAAGAATAACCTGCTTTTCGAAAATGTCAACAATGTATAAGAATCAACTCAGTCGCCAATGGACCAATGGAAAAATGATTCCAGCTCAGTCACACTGAAATTACAATCACTGGTTAGATTTTCCTGTTTCAGGCACGTAGTTCTAGTTTGACATATTCTACTCTTCTTTAACCTTCTGCTAGTGTCTAAGCACAAGCCTGTGATAGTGCAGTTGTAGATGAGTGGCCTTTACTGGAAGGTTTGACTTAAGCAAGAGAAAGGACAGACATCAGTCACTGAAAGATGATTCACTGTCAGAGGTGTTGGCGTCATCCTCTTGACGCCCTGCACTTCCTGTTCCTCCATCAGGTACGGGGGCATCCGGCGTACTACCACAAACAGAAAGAGAAATATTATGAATGAAATGTTAATGAAGCCGTTCATATTTATATCTCAACCAGGCAAAAAGTAGTGTCATCTACTTTTAAAAACAGACTCACTCAAGTAAGTTGGGATCCAAACCCTCCATGACCATTTTATTCCTAATGGCCATGACTGGAACCCCCTGTAACAGATGACATATGTGTTCAGATGCACAGACTTTTTAAATGTGTAGTCTGTGAGCAAGGACAAACTTGATATGACTTACCACTTGAACCATTTTCAGGTATCGGGCATACCGTGGGTCCTTGGCCACAGTCATGACATTCTCTGCAGCTGAAACTGCCTCTGCTTCTGCTTTTTCCACTGTTGCAGATTCTGACTCATTCTGAACAGGCTGTAATATGAAATATGCAAATTCACAAGACAGTTTGAAGTAACAAGTAGTTGTTCACACTCTTTTACCCTGTTTGGCTTTAAGATGAGGTTTTGTGAAAGTCTTGGGGTTTGGCTGTTTTCATTAATGGATAGTCAGTTATTTCAAATAATAAATTAAACATTTGACTGACTTTTCAGGTTACTGATTTTGATTTGGGGACTGGACCAGAAATGCTTTTTGTACTTATGCTTACAGTCCTGCACTACTAGACAGGACATTAGAAACTGAATGTGGCACCTTATTCTGCATTCCTGTATTACACATTTACTGACCTCAGAGTTTCTGTTTTATACACAGTGTGACTTGCATTACATGACCACCAAAATGTGGAACCAAATATGACCGAATAAGTCATTTTGTAGTTAATGGACTGTCATACCTTGCAATTTTTCGTGGGAAATAATTCAGAAATCATGACTTTGAATGTGTGGGTGTGTAATCATTTTTCATCCTCTCTCAACATTTGTATCCTTCCTCTACAAATGTTCCAGTAGCTGGATGGTGCAGAAGACCTATGAGTTAACAGTTATGGTTCATTGCTCCACAGGTGAAGTGGATCAATCAGAGCAGACAGGGCAGGTGTGGAACAGTCTCCTTAGATTCTTGTTTTTAGAGGAAATGTGACTATACAACAGGAAGGGGTACTACATGCTGCATTCATTTACATACATTCATTTTACGCACAGACAAACATTATCCATCTGTTCATGAGCATGTCACTGTCAAAGTCTGTCAGGTACCTCTGGGGTTGGTAGGTTTCCCACTGCTGGACTGTCTGTTTGACTCTGACTGACAGTGGGCCCATTGGCCTGAGCAGTCTGGTGCTGACTGAGCCCATCTACTGTGACGTCCTCCAGTCCAGGAATGGAAGACAACTGCTCAAAAAACAAACAAACACACTGTTACAAGATGAATTTTTGGATTTAATATGTACACTAAGATTAGGGTGAGATAGGTCAGAACTCACCTTGGCCTCCAAAATGCACAAAGTAGTTTCAATCTGCTGTATGCGCAAAGATATGTTTGCAAGTTTCTGTGGAAGAAAAGTTCAGTAGTTCAAGATATGAATTAAATGGCAGTGTGTTGAGTAAGTTAAACTTATCTTATCTAGTGACAGAAACATAAAATAGAAGTTATAGTACAAACCTCCTCACAAACTGTGGAAAAGCGGTTAAGGAATCGGACTGTGTGGACAATAAACTGATTGAGATAAGCAACAATTCTTCTTTGTTGAATAGCAGGGACCTGAAAAAAAAAACATAAATATTTGAGTCATAGTAAGAAAAGAGGAACTTATCTGTGATGTGCTGTCAATATTTTTAGTTCTATGGAATGAAAGGGATGAAGTGCAGCACTAATACAGTCAATGAACAAATATTAGACTGTAGTTTGGTATATTTTAACCATTTTATTCTGGGCTTATATTGATTTATGATAAATTACTTTGAACGCAGATTACTTAAATCACATACAGCCGTTTATTTCTGCCAACATTTGTCAACTATTCAGTTCAGGTCAAGTTTTGGGCCAGAAATCAAGATTTCATATGTTGTGGTATGACTGACAGCACATTTTAGGACAACTTGACAATGTCTGATGTAAAAATACTCGCTGTGAATGAATAAACTGACCTAAGATAAAGGTTTTACTTAGTTACTTAAATTACTAGTTGGACCTGAGATGTTATGCTGTTAATTAGAGGACACCGTTATTGACTATTTAAAATGACGGAACACAGCTCAACAGTTCTTATTTGACCTGCTACAGAAAATAATAACGGTCTTTACACAATTTTTCTCCTACTTTTGCTCATGTTCTCAGTCCTCGACTCAGTAAATTAAGTTAACGTTAGCTAATGTTCGCAGTTAAAACACCAACCTTGGTGAGATCAACCCCAGAGCCCACTATCGGCAGCCCGTCCTCGTCCATGTTAAGATTTTTAAGAAAACCTGCAGACTTTAATGCAGACTTGAGTTAGGTTGTTGAACTGTTTTCCACGCAAAAAGCAGGAATTGCTCGAAAAAAACACAATTGCTGTGAAATGTTTCATGTGACTCTGGGCTGTAAATTCCACTTCCGCCACACTTCCGTAAATTCTCCTCTTCTTCTTTAAGGGTTTTAATTGAGGGATGTGGTGCAATACCGCCACCTACTGGAGCTAAGAGGAGCCTGCAGCAATAAATAAAGAAATAAAGAAATAAGTTCTCTCAATTCATCCTATTACTCCAAGGCAGGAGTGTCAAAATAATTTTAGTTCAGGGGCCACATACTATGGAGGACTGAATCTGCCATAATTAAAAATATATAAAGAAATATAAAAATGGCTTGAAAAGTCCATTTCCGTGC
>JAPTYQ010000005.1:17930169-17945113 GCA_029814465.1 Ostorhinchus cyanosoma | reverse complement strand
AGGAAAAATATAAATAAGAACAAAATGGATAAATAAATGATACGGAAATAAATATATCAAGAAAGCAACGCAGAAATGAATGCAAGCATAAAAATTAAAGAAGGACAAATATAAATAAAGACAAAATAGATAAATAAATGGCACGGAAATGGACTTTTCAAGCCATTTTTATATTTCTCTATATATTTTTAATTATGGCAGATTCAGTCCTCCATAACATACAGCCTAATATGATCTTAAGTGGCCCAGTAAAATAATAACATAATAAGCTATAAATAATGTCAACTCTTTATATTTTCGAGTGACAAAAAAAAAGTGAAATTACATTAAGAAAATGTTAATTTCCACAAACTATCCTTTAAAAAATGTGTGAATAACATGAACAAATATTAACAACCTGAAAAGTCTTAAGTGCGACTGTAACAGTATTATGCCTCAGTTTATGATTTACACATGTGGATTACAACCTACAAATCACAGTGGATCAACAGATACACAATTAATTTAGTACCAAGCATGCTATTGTTAAAATTGCATTTACTACTCTTATTTATTTATTTATTTAGATTCGAAAACTTTATTGCCATTCATTACATTACACAAGTATGGATACTGAATAAAGTTTCAGTGCATCAGCTCAGAGGTGAAGTAAGAAAGCATAAAACATCCAAGTCCCAGATTTTGAATCTATGGTTTGCACATTTAGAATTAACGGGATTAAAGTCTTTCTATCACATTACATTCACAGCCAAACTCTATGTGGATCCACAGTTCAAGGTCTTTAAGGAAATGGGAGGTTTAGATTTTATTTTGAGATGTGTCTCCCCATATTCCCCTACTCTTTTAAAAGGCCTAATTACTTGCACAGTAGCGTATTTGAATGTACATTTTTCTCTTCCCTTTATATATCCCCACAACTTTTATACGTCTTTACTTTTGTATACTTATTTTCAATTGCATTACTGTATGACTGTCCTCATTGGGTTTGTATTTATCATTGGTTCAAGAAAGAAAGAAAGAAAGAAAGAAAGAAAGAAAGAAAGAAAGAAAGAAAGAAAGAAAGAAAGAGTAATTCAATTGCGCTATAGTACTTAGGCTAATTACTGGCTACTTAATTACTTCAGGGTAGTTTCCAGTTTAAAATAGTTGGTTGAAGATGATAACTTCAAATGAGCCTTTTCTAGGTAGTGGATATCATACCTGTTTTGTTTAAATATTTCATGAAACTCGGCTCTTGTTAACAGAACTCCTGCCATTTCTACCACCATCACTCTTTATCTTATTACACTGAATAGTCCATACAGTAGCACGTGCTCTATTTTTTTCCTGTAATCTGGTTGGGGAAATGTGCAACTATCTAGAGTCTGGTTAACTAAATAAAATATATAGGACATTTATATATGACATATAAGACACATCAGTGATAAATATAGCGTCTAATTTTTAGACTTTTAATTTGTAAACAGGAAATGCACCTTAAGCGTTGAGGAAACGGGCGTTTGCGTGCTAACAGCGCATGTTATCGACAAGATGAAATAATATCGCTGTGTATATTATAATTTCACCGTTAAAGACAACGTTTTGTGCATATGGATACTCTTGTGTCAACAGAGAAAATGGGCGGTATGTGTGGAAATAATCTGCCTCTGTTGTAATGTAATACAGTTTGTGTGTTTGGTAGTCAGACTGTTAGCGGGGCCCGTCTATTTAAAGGAAGCGTGTTTATAGACGACACTGCTGCGTCCACAATCTACATAGACATGATCAAATTCTAAAAGTAAAGTCAGTTTTTTTCTGTCAATTGACTCGAGATTTTTAGAATAATCACAGTAATTGTACCATTGTTTAAGTTTATTACCCACAGTATTACTAGATTATTCCAGCATTTACCCTAGTCCATAGGCTTGTAGTTTATATTAACTATAGACTTGCCATTAAGTTAATAAAACAAAGTGAAAACTCTGCTGTTGCTTATTTTGCTTGCACTAATTTAAAGAAATTGTCTCAAGTTTATTGTTGCTGTGGACTGTTTGTAGTACCTCATTCTAGTGAAATAGTGAAAATGTCATCACTGTCATCCCAAGCCTGTTATTTAACATCACACATTTCTGTTTCAGATCCAGGCCTGCCACTTTCCTCTCTTCGTATTCTTGTGCCCCCCTTGCAGCTTCTGTCTGCTGCTATGTGGCAGCTGGCGAAGCAGAAAGATGTGATGAATTATGAGAAGCTGCAAGAGTTTGTTTTTATGGTGACTGAGGCTGTTCCTGGACTGATAAACCGTAGCCAGAGAGCTCAGCTCATTCTGGGTTTAAGGGCAAGGGTGAGACAAAGCTGCTATCTGTGTCCCATACAAGCAGTCTATGTCAATGACCATGTGAAATACTAACATGTGTTTTATTTGTGTGTTAGCTGATTCTGGAGTTATGTAAAGGCACAGGTCGAGGTTCTGTTGATGCTCAAGTTGTCCAGAGCTACTTGGACAGACTTCCAATAAGTTCTACAAATGCAGATGTAAGTACAATGACATCAGCTGTTTGAAACTAAATGTAAACTAACATATTGCAGCACAACAGCATATAATAAAAGCCCCTTGTTTAATGACACACATGTCTATGGCAGCACAGGGAGGCAGAGGTGGAGACGACAGAGTCCACTTTCATTGCACTTGTTCAAAGCCTGCTGAAAGATCCAGTTGAGAGAGCATACTTCTTCCAGGTCAGATCCAGTTCAATATGAGTTTAAGAATGACTCTTTAGCTGCTATATGTAAATACTGTGTGAACTACTGTGTTTCCTAACAATGTGAGCATATTTAATCATCTTTTACAGGAGGTATTCCCAGTGGAATATGGGCCACAGTATGATGCTGCTCTGCATGTGTTATTATGGGAACTTCTGTCCAAACTGGAAAAACTTCTTCCTGTACCTGATCTTAAACAGGTATTAAGTCAGTGTTTCCAGTAAAGCTAGTATTCTATTGTCATTCCATATCTGACAGTATTCGGATTTTGGCAGGTGTCACTTAAACAGCGTACTGTGTTCCAAATGATACATTTTTCTGAGTGGAGCATTTAAGAAATGTGGGATATACTGATGTTGTGTTTTTAGAAACTGTCTTTGCACATGTATAAAATGTATTTAGAATATACAGTTCCAACACACAACCCCATTTAGATTTGGTAAGGACAAAAACCTTTTTTAGTAGAGATGGATCACCTTAGAAGTTGGTCAGAAGGAGAAACGCATATAAACAGCATATTTCGGAATAAGGGTAAGAAAACAATGTTGTCTGCCTTTAGTCTGTAAATTATGTAGCATTTCACAGTAGACCTCAAAACAACTTCACTTTGATTACAGACTGCGGCCTGGCTCAGCTCTGCACCTTCTGTTTTGGAGGAATGTGTTCAATCCATGTCTGAAGAGCTGCCAGTCGTCTTTCAACACTATAAAAGTTCAGGACTACTGAAAATGCAATGTAAGTAAATATGAAACAGTCCATTGTCTGTTCACTGAAAAATAGTCACAGTAATTTTGATGATCGGTGTATTTTAAGTAAAATGGCAACAACTTCCCTGTTTAAGTTTGGTAAAGATCATGGATTAGGGCAGTAAAAACAATATGTATTTGCATAAAGTATTATATGTTACTGTTCAATTTTGTGTGTTTCTAAAAGGTTGCATTAGAAAGCAAGAAACTGAAGCTATCATGAAGAGCTTGTAGAACATTTTTTGTAATAGAGCTGCTTTCTGTGCCTGATAAAACATTTTCAGCTATCCAAAAAACAAATAAATCTATCTATTAGTTGACCAGGACAACTATGGCTAGGCTATTGTGACTTTTCTATGGAAAAACTGTAATCTGATGATTGAGCAAATCAAAAAAAACAATTTCAAGGAAAAGCAAAATGGATAGTTGCTGGGCTTGATATGTGTCCTGACATATTGGGCTGTTTTCATATAATCTCATACACATGTAATTGTGCCTTATTAAAACAATCATTGTCTTCTTGTCTTATCTTCTTTTTGCAGATGGTCCTTCATCTACCATTGGTAGCAGCATTATGTCTGCTTTATCCATTCCGCCTTCACAAAAAACAAATGTCTCTGCCGGACTGCAGTCCATCCATAACTACGCTAACATACTAAACCCTGTCACTTTCATCGGAGGAGACCAGTACAGCGTTGTGGCTGTTTACACTGAAGTGGAAGTTGGAGCATCTGAGGCAGATGAGGAAATTACTGAGTCAGCTGAAGTACAAGTTCAGACAGATTTCTATGAAGAAGAGATAGTGGCTGTGGGAGCAGACAACACAGCCAGCGTGGAATCAACTAACTGTAAAACAGATGAAACAAGTGAAACTGTGGATGTTGCTAAGGCACTGGAGACTCTAACAAAAACCTTTGCATTAAGAAAGGAAAACCTGGGTCAAGATGCACTGACTGAAAAGACAAAGACTATTGTTTCAAATGTAGAATCATCCCATAATGATGAGCAGGGACCAGGAAATGCAACAGATGATGGAAATATAAATGAAACACTTGACTCAGGATACCAGATAGTTGAGCAAAGGGGAAACACAGTTGGAAAGATGAGGGATGAAGTCATTTTCCAATCAGGCAGCACAGACAGCAACATGAACACAGAAATGATAGATGGTTCCAGTGAAGTTCCAGTCTCAGAAGAAGAACAGTCTGACCACTTTACTAATGTGCGCAAATCCACACGTTTACAAATGAAGACCTCTCCAAGTTGGCAGGAAATGTGTAAATTCAAGAAATCATCCAGAGAAATGAGCAGTGAACCAAAAATGTACAAAGGCTATTCATATACCTATATATATATTTTTTACATTTGTGTATCTGTTGATTTGTCACTGTCTTAGATTAATGAGATGAAGGTGTTTTATATCATAGTATTTGTTACATCTTTCCCCAAAACACAGTTTTACATAATTGATTGATGTACCATAGTTTGAAAGCTCACACTGTTTTTTTTTATTTCAACAGGACTGATGTATCTCTTGCGCCGTCTGTGATTGCAATCAAAGGAAGTGACAGAGGTAGAAGTTTTGCATCAGGATAAAAAATACCTTCTGAAATGTTCATTTGACCATTTTTAGCATCAAATGTTTACATACTGTGTTTTTACAGGTGATTCAGACGAGATGACATCCATCATTTTTACCTGCTCTCAGTGTCCCTTCCACACCTCTGAGGAAAACAGTCCTCCTCACTTCCACATGCAGAGTGTTCGCACAGATCTGTACAGGGGTATTTCAGGGACTAAGTTTACTCCCTCTCCTTCCAACACTGATGAAATTTTCACATCAATTAAACTTTTTCCCAAAGGAAACTCTGAGCAGAACAAAGTAGATTCGAGCATAAAAGACAGCACGTTAAGTGTGGCTCCGTCCCACAGTCGACAGAAGGCCCTCACATGTGAAACATGTGGTAAAACATTCACTCGTACCTCAGACGTCAGGCGACACCAGCTCACACACACAGGGGAGAGGCCGTTCCACTGCTCACAGTGCGACCGCACCTTCCAGCACTCCTGGGACCTGGCCAAACATGAGAGTAAACACCACGGGGTGGCCATCTCTTTCACCTGCCAGCTATGTACGAGCTCCTTCACCAACCTCCGTGCACTGACCGTCCACCACAAGAGGTGTCATTTCCAGGACAGCCAGCTTCCTCAGATCTGCTCCATCTGCAGCCAGAGTTTCTCCACTTCCTCTGAGCTGCTTGAGCACAGGAAGTCGCATGTGACCAGTAAACGTTACATCTGCCAACAGTGCGGCGAAGGTTTTGACACTCTACTAGCACGCTCCCAGCACCGGCAGATGCATCAGGTCAAGCGTCAGTTTAAGTGTCCACACTGTGAGAAGACATACACGCGTAGATCTGATGTGAAGAGACACCTGTCTATACACACTGGGGAGCGCCCATACCAGTGTAACCAGTGCAATAAACGATTCTCACTCCGTTTTATGCTGATGAAGCACCTTCGTGTCCATACAGGTGAGCGTCCATTCCAGTGTTCCCACTGCCCCAAAAGGTTCACTCTGGTGTCTGTACTGGCCAGACATGAGAGGATGCACACTGGGGAGAAACCCTTCCTCTGCTCCCAGTGTGGAAAGGGCTTCCTGTCTCAGGGAGAACTCTCCAAACACCACAGGTCACATGTGGACGACAGGCCCTACTCCTGCCCTCAGTGTGACAAACGATTTAAGAGCAAAAAAACCCAGCAGGAACACATCATCTCCCACACCGGTGCACGCCCATTTCCCTGCACCTACTGTGGCAAAGGCTTCACCAAACCATATGCACTGACCAGACACAATCTCATTCACACTGGAGAGAGGCCCTTCCCTTGTGGCCACTGTGAGAAATCATTCCTCACCCTCAGTGAGGCTCAGTTGCACCAGCGTATCCACACAGGAGAGAGGCCATATCCCTGCAACATGTGTGAGCTCAAATTCAAGAGTTCATCAGAACTTGCACGGCACAAACGGTGCCATTCAGGGTTAAAACCAGTGAAACCATCCTGTGGACAGTGTATGAAAACATTCACATCAAATGCAAAACTGAAGAAACATATGGAGATGCACAGAGAGGATGGAGAAGCAGCACAGTCCTTAGACTCTACACAGCCCAAAGAATCAAAGGTTAACCAGTAATTAAAGAGAAATAGATATAAATAAATAGAATTACATTCAAAATTAGATAAGTGAAACTTTGTGTAGAATGTTTGATCAGGTGCTTCAAGTCTAGATTAGAGTATAACAGAAATAGAGAGAATACTAGGTCACGGAGCTGCAGCAACGTGAACTGATCATTACGGCAAAAATGTCACATGACATCACGTGTTGCCCTGTGGATAAGGGCGGCTGCATTCTGTCATTTCAGTACAGTTTGTGAACTTCAAAGTATGGTTTGCAATGGGAAATTGACAATGTTTGTAATCAAGTTTTGAAATTGAATTTTGTTGTGAATAATAATGTACATTAAAATGCTTTTCACTGTGTTTACTGCCTGTTTATTGTCAGCATTAAAACAGTGGATCATTTGCAAACTTGCAGATGTACAGTTTACACAGTAATACAAACCTGAGGCATTTTGTTACACTAATGCAACAAAGGTATCATCTGAGTGTATGCTGATAGTCAAATAAGGACAAGGTAACTCCAAGGGCACATTATAATCCAGTAATAATAATGTTACCTCTGTAAATTGTTGAACTTTAGCGAAGACCTAGGTTTCAGTAGTGTTAGCTGTACATGGTTTTAACTGGAAAACCACTGTAGAATCTAGACAATGAACATACTTGTGTAACTAGCAGTCCTCTTGGAAATTGTTGTGGCCCCTGCTGCAGCACTTGGAGTATTGAAGCACAGATGGCTTTACTAGGAACCGGCAATCATCAGGTGATGGTGATGCATTTCCTTCATTTCTGTACAGTCTGCACATAAAACTGAATGACTCCGGTTAAAGAGCAAAGATTAATTATAAACGTCATAAACATAACTCATTTCTCCTCCAAACGTCCAGCTGGGGATGGTTCTGTAACATGGTGGAAAACATCCCACAAAGAAGGAAAAAAGGAAGCCATGCACATCTCACTCTTCTTGAATTTCAAACAAAAAAATCTTCACAGTATCCTTATTTTCTATTGGTCAGACTATAAGACAATGGCATAATAGCAGACGGAGATTCATCCTCTTTGTCTGTCAGCTAATCTATCAGAGTATTCCCCTCTCTGTTATCACACCAGTACAACAGCTGTCCTTATAAAATGGACCATTACAACATATTTAATTAACTGAGAGACTTTAATTAGTTTTGACTGTGGGGCGATGGAAGGGAAGAGGCAGAGAGCAGTGAAAACGAATATTTTAGTAGTGTATAACTGGATATTTTTAGCATAGGGAGATGAGTTATAAAAGTAATTCTTGAAAAAGATAACTTTCAGAATAAAAAAAAAATCAGGTGTTAATCTTGGTCAATATCTCTACAGCACCTATAAAAAAATAGAAATGTAGCACAATTTCCTAAATATAGTGTAAAACCTCAATTTATCCATTGCTTTCAACTAATGCCAGTATTTTAAAATGATTTGTTTTAAAAGTCATTTCTTCTTTACAATTCCAACTTTTCTTTTTTCATAAAAAGTCTCAGTGTTTCTGTCAAATAAAATGTCATTACTTTTTTTTTTGCTATAAGAGTTCCATTAAACCCTTATTCCAATCTTGTCATGGTGTTGACTGAAACTCATCCATGAAATAATATCCACTAACAGCCTAATGTCATTGTTGGCACATCGTAAAAGTTCAGTTTGTGTTTAAAGGTAGGGTAGGAGATCTTGGAAAAACGGTTCAAGCAAGCTACATTTTGAAAATACACAATTCAAAAGTCCAACCCCTTTTTTCTGACATCCCCCCCAAAGCCATGCAATGCTTGTTGCCAGACCTAGGGTTAGGGTTAGGGTTAGGGTTAGGAGGATACATGGAGGGGGGAGGGACAAATGGCAGTTGAGTTTGATAGACATATCATCATTCAATCATTTCAATGGGCCGGTTAAAATGATTGGATGGTGTTTTTTCAGTCCTGTCCATTCCACAGGTGACAAAAAATGTTTTGATTTGTATTGAAGCATTTAATTAATTGGTTGCAATCGGGGTGTGAAGGGGATTTTAAACAATAGAGAAAAAAATGCTCCAGGATAGTGTCTTCTACCCCACCTTTAATATTTGCTCGATAGATGGACAACATTCCACCTCAAATGGATGTCTCCTCCACACCGAGAGAGGGTGTGCATGTGGATGGTGGGTCCATCTCACTGCAATCACCTTCCGTGACCAGAGCAAGGGGCAGCAGAGAGCCAGAAGATGTCGGATGTGGCTGTCAGCAGAGGACTTCGGACTATCGGTGACCATGCAAGTGGAAAAAAAACCTGGAATAAACAGATAAATAGAGTGGAAACAAGGGGGCTGTGGACGCAGATAAGAGCTCAAGGAAACACCCATCAGTGAGATTTACTGTCTGGTCTGCATCGTGGAGCTGGAGGCGGATTAATAACAAGTCATAAAGAAGTGGGAGGGGGGCTGTGTGTTGCAGGGGGACGAGAGTGATAGAAAAAGGAGAAGGGGGAGTGTGTAAAAAGAGAGAGAGAGGAGTAGATAAAACCAGAGCCAGGACCATGAGCTCTGCACTGCCTTACGACTCCCTTTCAGCTCGACCCAGTCCCAGCAGACGAGCTTTGGACTGGGAGCGTGAGCAGCTAGCTGTACGAAGACTGTCCTCTCCAAGGGGTCTCGATCTCCTCACCCCTCCTCCTTTTCCTCGTCGACCCTCTGCGATACCTGGCTACCTGGTCCCATCATATCGAGAGCAGGAGGACCAGCTCCACCAGCAGCAGCGACTATCTTTGTCAGTCGGCTCAGAAGCTTCCCTGGCACCCCCTGTGCCTCCACCTGGGGGTACTGCCCCTCCCTGTTGCCACCCAGTGGGAGTTATGCATCTCCTGCGCCTGGGTCTCCTGGCCTTCAGCTGCCTCTTCTGGGCTGCAGGTTTGGCCATCTTTACCCTGGGAGTGTGGGCGCAGATTTCACTGGCAGACTTCATGCTGCTGTCTACCAATCGCTACCCCAACGCCCCCCTCATCCTTCTGTCCACTGGGGCGGCTGTCACAGCCTGGGGTTTCCTGGGTTGTCTTGGGGTAGCTGCCAACTTGCCCTGTGTGCTTAGGGCCTATGGCTTCTTCCAACTTGCTGCACTTATTGCTGGTTTGGCCGCTGGACTATCTGGGCTTTTCTACCGTGAAGACATTGCTGGAGGATTTCGCAGCGGCCTACAGCGAGCGGTGGCAGGTTACACGAAGGATGAAGGTCGTGCAGATGCTTTAGACAGCCTGCAGAGGGCCTTGGAGTGTTGTGGAGCGGAGGGTTGGCGTGATTGGCTCTCCTCGGACTGGGCCTTCCAACACATGGCCTTCCCATCCACTGAAAATGGCACCTCTGTGTCCCTGCCAGACAGCTGTTGCATTAGGCGTAAGGGCTGCAGGAACCGTCCTCTACTGTCAGACGACAATGAAGGAGTAGTTATTGCAGGGATCCATCCACATGGCTGCTTCCGCAAGGTGTTTAGTTTGGTCAATGACAACGTCTTTCATATCGCTGCCACTGTTTTGGGATTGGCATTCACTCAGATAGGAGGCATCGCTCTAGCTTGTCTGCTTGCCAACAGACTGGCACCTAGGCAACATCGACGTGTAGTGGCACATTGATGGTCAGTTTGGAAAATGAACCCCAAAAAAAACAAGAACAGACAAATTTGGAAGATAATTTGGAGGGAATGTTTACTTCCCTAAAGAGTAATAGAGTTGCGTAGTTGGTAGAGGTTGTATTCATAATCATCTGTCAAGCACATGGTTTAGAAGAATCCAAAAGTACTGCTGCCTCTAACATGGTCATTTATCACGTGTTTCCAGCATGAGAAATAAATATCAATGAAAAGTTTCACATTGGAAACTTGGGGGGCTCTTTTCATTTTGCATCCCTCTTACACTTAACTGCTTGCCTGACTCTTCTTACAGCACAAATGTAAAATTGATTGATCGATTTGACAGTGACAGAGGCGTCTTCTCAAATGAATTTTTTTGTCCATATTCTGGTGTCAGAAATCGAGGTTAATCCAGAATGGACTATGTACTGTAAAAAAAAATAAATAAATACTTGGGAGAAGAATTGTTTTCTGTTTTGGGCAGGATGGAAATAACAGTTTTCTCTTTGAACCTGTTTGTCCTAAATGATGTCCGAATTTTTCCATCTCTGTATATATTTAGAGCATCTCACCACTGACTGCCCAGGAATGTTTACCAGCTATTTTTAAATTTTAGATAGTTTAGCTTGGCTGCAAACGAAACATAAATGTATATCCATGTAGGGTTAGGCATTACATAGAATACACTATGCTCTAACGGTAATGATAATAAATCCTGTATGTGGTGTTTTGTGCTGTTTATAAAACTGAAAAGCTGTAAAAATGTACTGTATTAAGTGCTGTGGATTTTCTGTAAAATTATGACTACATTAAGTGGTGTTTTCCAGTCACTGTTCCATTCACAACCTGAAGCACAATTCTATCTCATCATTCTTAAGTAACATCTCAAAGAACTTTATGTATAACATTCATAATGCCATTACTTAAATGTAGCAGGACCCAGATGCTGTGCAGACAGTGACTGGAAGTTGGGATAATATCTGCATTTTTTACGCTCTTCCTCCCAATGAATCTTAGTTGTACTTTGACATTACAATTGTCTATTTTCTCTCATTAACTTATTATCTTCTATGATTATGATCACAGTAAAAGATTATCCACATGCACTGAATTATTATTTACAGTTATACATTTCCTCTAAGTCATCATGTACTTGCCTTTCCTATGTATAGAATAGCACACTTTCCCCCTTTAAATGTAAATTAATATATAACATAACACAATGTACATATTCTGTTATCACAAGTGCAAACAAGCATGATTGGAGTTATAAAGTATATCTGCAAAATATGAATATCTACCAAAAATATACTATATGGATTAGACAATGGCAATGTCAAGGTCTTTGAAAACATTAAAATGACAACAGTATTATTCCTGTGATGCAATATTAATGTGACTGTAAGCAAAATGACAAATCAGTGGTGAAGACATAGCTGACGCATGTAATGTAAATAAAAAAATCTTCAAATCTTGCATTGTGCATATTTTGTGTTTCTGTAAAACTAAAGCAGTGTTTGTCACTCATCCTTATTGGTGGTATTTGAAGCTCCTGTCTGTATTTGAAAGACCTTAAGCTTCTGGGCTCAATTTTATGAGACAGGCCATACTGGAAATGTGCCAGAGTGGTAAATTCTCTGAGCTGGGAGTGGTCCATCCTCACTGAGACCTCTGGCCAGGTAATTCTGAATTATAGCCGACTGAATGACATCTCATTTCTGCCACCTGAGACAACGGTGATTAGATCTGCCCTTGAAAGAGACAACAAATAGGAGAAGCTGATGAAGAAACACAGCACACTGGCCCAGTATTGATTAATTCAAGGGGCAGAAAATTACTTTCTACATGCAAATGATAATATTTCATGCGTTCACGTTTAAATATGTATGATAAAACCAATATATGACTGTTTAGACTCATAGAGGCATTAGGCTGTAGCCTCTGGACACTGCAACCATTGTCATGACCTAATTATTCTATTGATTAGCCTACATATGCTCCAACAAGGCTGATCATGGATGGTGTGTGTCTGATCACACTGTCCTCGTTTAACCTATTTATTGTATTGTGACATTAGCATAACCTCACCAGCAGTTTCATCACACAAAAGCCAAGCTCTAAAAGACGTTCCAACAACACCTTAAGTCAGGGAAACCACAAGGGGCACTTTGCTTATAATGCATGTGAAACCTAGTCTGGGTTGGGCTGCTTTCCTGGGTGCTATTATTGACTGTTATTGAGCCAAAACAAATGTTCACTAGGATGGACAGTGGGACAAAAGATCATATCTGTTTGGTCTGAGGACAACCTAAGAACATGGTCTTCACATTTAGCCACTGGTTTTAACATGCATATTAACAGATGTTATGTTGTGTTTTAACTAAACTTCAAAAACACAATGAAAATTCCATACTGAAAAAATAAAAAATAAAAAATAAAAAAACAAGGCTCCAATTGTTGTATTTGATAATCTTCTGTATTCAAACCCATAAAGAAACAAACCTCCACTGGAGACCAAAAGCATCTACTGACCTAAACTGTTTAATACCTGTTGATCCATTAATCCTATCAATACATGTAAATAATTGGTGTAAAATGCAGTTTGTCGTCTTTTTATGGTCATCAGATGTGGCTCATTTGGACGTTCAGAGGCTGCATAGTTACCATAGAAACGCCATCATCTTCTACAACATTAATTCACCAGTAAAACCCATGGAGTTGGATCAATAACAGCGGATGAACACACTGGGTTTATGTTCAGTTATTGATCAATTTTGATGACAAACTCACTATTTCTTCAGTTGTTTCTGTTTTGATATAATAACCTTTGAATTTTGATGATTATATAAATTAAATATAGGAAATTAAACATGGGAAATATACATGATTTACAATGAAAAATGCAAAATACAGATGATAATATTATAATGAATGGTGAGAAAGATTAAATTGAGAGAAAATTCATTTGCACACTGCCATAAAAGTAACACTGGGGCTCTATGGGTTAAGATGATGCCAAATGTGGCCCTGGGTGTGTCTCAAAGCCAAGGTATGCCTCCTGAATCTGATAACAAGAGCTCTGTTATTTGTTTTTTTCACATTGAGGAATTTAGAAATCCACCCTTGTTAATGGTCCAGAACTTGAATATGAGAACTGCCATCATTCCTACCAGGTCTTAATTTATGCTTTTTATTCCTGTTGCTGTCATCCTTTTCCCTCTTTATATATATCCATGAAGTCTGTGCCTCTGTTTGGCACATTTTACTGACTTCTTTCAGTGCGTTTATTGTGGAGGATCGTGTGAGAGGTGAAGTTTTATCTCTATTCTCCGCCTCTTTAAGTGTGTGTGCCCTACATCTGACTACTTTAGGTCTGTTTGCAGTTCAGTCTGTGCTGTGTGCTCTGCCCCACATTTATTTGGCAATTCTCTCCGCCGCCACTTGCCTGTGGCTGCGTAAAAGCCGCTGCTCCGCGCTTGGATATGTAGTTGTTATGCGCTCACTAGGGTCTCCAAAATGGACCTAAAATCCGAGCTGCTCAAGTCCATCTGGTACGCTTTTACATCGCTGGACGTGGAGAAGTGTGGCAAAGTGTCTAAATCGCAATTAAAGGTAAGATTGATCGTATTTAGTCGTTTAAAGATGAAGAAAAAGAGACCCGAGGTGCGTCATCCAGATCACAGATTCTGTTACTTTTTTCACTTTGGATAAAAAAAATAAAAAAAAACCTAAATGATCATCAATGTGTTATTTTTCTGTTGTGATTTTGTGAGCAGTAAACAAACACGTAGACACATAAAGTCGAGGTCAAATATGTGTAAAAAGCTGCAGTTTTTCCAACAGACACGTAGCCAGGACAGAGGACAGGGGTTAAGGCTGGAAGCTCGAAGTCCAGTCTTTCAAGAGGCTCAGAAACATTAACTAGTGAAATAACATCCCAAAATAAGCGATAAGACCAGAACAAGTCCTGTTTGCCATAACCTTCCATTCAGTAAGTTTCTGTGTCGCTCATTGGTTTCTGTCCAGTCCCTACATGCCTCCCCTAGTCCACAGAGGTGAGAAGAATCCAAGGAAATAGCAGAAAGCTGTCCTGACATGCTTAGTCACTGAGGACTGTCTGACTGGGCTGGGGTTTCTGTGGAGGAAGAAACAGATACAAGCAAATCCTGTCTGAATGTGTGCTTGCTTTGGATCATCACAAAACACATTTACTTAACTGAAGTTATCAAATGTTCTATGTGTGTGTGTTCTGTAGGTGCTTTCCCACAACTTGTACACAGTGTTGAACATCCCACATGACCCTGTAGCTTTGGAGGAACACTTCCAGGATGATGATGATGGACCAGTGTCCAATCATGGCTACATGCCCTACCTCAACAAGTATATCCTGGATAAGGTAAAGTCACTGCTGTACCCCAGTGGACTGGAGTAAAAAAAAAAAAAAAGAGAGAGAGAGAGAGAGAGAGAGAGAGAGAGAGAGAGAACTACACTACTACTTCTTACACAACTTGTATTACAAATACAGCCTAGAACAAATATTAGTTTACTCCTGCAATATAATTAAAATACAAATACAGTATATTTCACAGTCAAACACAAAATGCCAGTATGTAGCTAGAAATTTAAGCCAAAGTTTATCATATTACTGACTGTCATAAAAGATAT
>JAPTYQ010000005.1:17907094-17924881 GCA_029814465.1 Ostorhinchus cyanosoma | reverse complement strand
TGTGTGTGTGTGTGTGTGTGTGTGTGTGTGTGTGTGTGTGTGTGTGTGTGTGTGTGTGTGTGTGTGTGTTAGCTGAGAGACAGTATGCAGGCCGAGATGCAGGAGAAGGACAGGGAGGCTGAGCAGCAGAAGAGAAGGATCCAGGAGTTGGAACTGACTCAGGAGAAACTGGAGGCTGCGCTAAACCTGGAGATCCAGGCTCGGCTGGAGGAAGAGAGGGCTAAGCAGGACGTACAGAGGTAACACACAAACACTCATTGTATTCTCCTGTAATCAAACACAACTTTAAAGACTTGTACTTTTTGACTATTGTCTCGTTTTTCACCTTTCCAGGTTTCTGCAGGCTGAAGAGGAGAAGAAGAAGCAGTTCCACCTCCTCCAGGAGCAGCAGAGGGCCTTGCAGTGCCTCAGCCCTATACAGGAGGTCTCAGATGGTCTGACGGAGGATGACACCCCCTCAGCCCTCTACTCTGCCTCTCAGGAACTCCAGGATCTCCGTGCTTGTCGCCAAAGGAGCCACCAGCACCTTGAGGTGAGAAACATGAAGGATAAGAGATTTAGAAAAAAGTAATGGCTTAGCATGCAACCTAAACTTTTACATTACAACAAGATCATGTAGATAAGAGAATATTTGTCTTGTCCAGGAGGTACAAAAGAAGCTGAGGAATGCCAGTCAACACGTACGGCACTGGAACGTACAGCTGAGCCGCCTGATGCAGCCTGTCACACCTGGAGGTGCAGAAAACACTTTGCCTTGTCTGAAGGGGAACAGAGATTCAGCATTGTATACGTTATTAAAGGAGTTTTATGTAGCGTTGATATTCCAACCTATAAACAGTAGGGGGGAGTCACATACAAGAGCACACACCTACCAAAACCACCAATGAACCAATATATCCACAGACTGTATCACTCACTAAATAAAGTATAAAGATCATTGTTCACACATCAGTATTATGGTACCATCAAATTTTCACCTTCAAACTGAAACTCACAACAACAGTTTGTCAAAAGAATCATGTCTTACATTCACTAATAATAATATCATATAATATAATATTCTAATATTCACATACTGCATCAGCTGATTATTGCTCTGCTAGCATTGCTCATTTTTTTGACAGAAAACAGCCACCGTAAAACCACAAATCAGCTCCGTCGCTCCACTACAGATTTGTTTTGATTCATCCAAACAAGGTCAAAACTGTCACTGTTTATTCTGAACAGTGGATCAACAAACAGAGAACTTAGTGAACATAATAACAACACATAATAACTTAAAACGTCATATGCCTCATTATCAAATGGTGTAGATTAAACATTGTAATTTCATCATCTAACTCCATTCTTTTCATTTAGAGTAGTGTCCTGTGGTGAAAAGTACAACAATGCGTCTTGCTTTTATCACTTTGTCTTTATTTTTACTTTTTTTTTTTACCCAAAAAGTCATGTCTTAATGGTTCTCATCCCCTCATCAATTTCAAAGGCCCTGTGGCATTAGTTTTCAATGTTCAAGACGAGTGTAGTGCGAGTGTAGTGGTGACTCACTACTCCCTCTAGTGTCCATATAAATTAGCCACTGTCTTGTAAAAAAAAAATCTGAGTATATCTCAATCCATTAAATTGGCATCTTTGGCACAACTTTTGTGCTCTTTATCTTGAACACTCAAATGATGCTTTTAGGTCATATTTCAATGTTTTTAAGTAGAAATACTACATATAGCTCCTTTAAAACTTTATTTATAATTGCAAGTTAATCAGTCTCCCTTTGCTACACTGTTTCACATGTATCTTTATTCTAATATGTATATATAATTTTTTATTTTTTTTTCATATGTAGAACGTCTGGAACATCGCCTCTCATCTAGACACATGTGTCCCAAAAAGGAGGGTGCTCTAGCCAGTAATGAATTCATCTCTAAATATAAAACAAGAATTGATCAGAACAGTCAGACCTCAGAGGACAGTGTGAGGCTCAGGAAGCAGAGTGAGGCTGCCAACCTGTCGGAGAGCTGGGAGGAATCAAAGGAAAAACCCAATGGACAAATGTGAACTGTGACAGTTTGGGAACAACTTTCACATTTTCAACTCATAATGGAAAAATGAATTCCTCATTTGGTAAGACCTGCAAACTCATTCATTGAGGGAGGAGGGAGAAAAGTTTAGTAAAATCTGAGAAAACGGCTAAAGTGTTGCAATATATTTATATTTTTAGATGTTCAATAAAAATGAAAAGAATGATGTGATGCAGGAATGAAAATAAAGTTTTCACTATGATCACCTGAGATTTACAGTTTTGTCCAATAGTGTGTACTATATGATCTGATTTGTGATTATTCTGTTGAATCCAACTGAAATAGTATAACATCTCTCATTAAAACTATCCCTTATACTGTTCAACTTCTGAAAGATGTGGTTTAATGTGACTTGAATATAAGTTTTTAAAGTGTATAGATTTATTTTTAGTTAATAAACAACTCTCTTACATGTTTTTCATTGTATTGGACCATTTGCATCATAGAATGTCAGCAGAAAAAGAGTAAGGATTTAGTTACTGATGAATGTATTTATAGAGGAACTTCCCCTTTATTCACCATTTCTTCAGCCACATCCCACAACATGAAAAAGGCTCCAAATAGTCAAATCAGGGAAGTCACAAATGCTATGTGTTCATATTTTTACCTCTCCAGGGCATGTGGCCTTAACCAAAGGAAACACGGGTTAAAAAAAAATAGAGAGAGAAAAGTGATTCGAACAACAGCATATTGGAAACTGAAAATAAGATACAGTGACAAAACCAATGAAGACACCTTTAAGAAATCTTTCCAGGTTTTCTGTATAATTTTGGATATTTGAAGCAATTTGAATCAAGAATTGACTTCAGATGCAGAAAAAACACAACACAATAGTCTCTGGGTCCACAGGATGGGTTAAAAAGGGATAAAAAGAAAGAAGCACATGAGCTCACTACAGATTAAATGGTGCCATACAATGCATTTATTACTATTGCATTTTGGAATCTAAATGAAATAAGGTTTTAACTTATAATATTGCCCAACCATGTACATAATTCTGAACTTTTAGATGTGTAAATATTAATATAGTTTTTAGATGTTTTCCATCACTAAGGATTTTGTGTTTTTACCAGTGTTTTTCCATCTGTCTGTCTGTGCAGTGTAATGTCCACAATTTTGGACAATCCAGCCTTATTTATCATTATATTTTGTATTTCACACATTTTTCATGACTGTTTATTTTGTTTTATGAGAGTGATTACAGAGAGATTTATATAGAAATACACTGTATTTAATATTGCAGATACCACCACTACTACTACTACTACTACTACTACTGCTACCACTAGTCTTGACCTGTGGGTGGCGCTGTAGTAACAGGAAGCGAAAACTCAACCGGAAGAAAAATAACGAACAAGCCCCTTTGATACTTCCAACATGGCGGCCACCATGAAATGTCATGCCGAGCATAGATAGCGGCTTTCCTGACACAGACATGAGATTTGGGTTTATTAAACTCGGTTCATCCAGGCAAGTTATGGCTTTATTTTAACCGACAGGGCAGCGTTAGAAGCGGAAGACGTCATGTTGTTGTCCGGCCTGACGGCGGCCTCCAGAGGGGGGTTCAGACGGCTCTTCCCTCTCTGTGGAAGATTGTCCACCAACCCGCCTGGAGCCCAGGATGAGACCCAGCACCACCCGCCTCCTGATAGACCCGCTCCGCCCGCTTCCCCCGCGGACAGCGAGGAGGTCCATAGACCCAGGAAGGACCCCAGCGGCTGCTCCGTGCTCCTCTTCCCCGGCCAGGGCAGTCAGTTTGTGGGCATGGGTCGAGGGCTTTTGAAGTACCCTAATGTTAAAGACATGTTTGCGGTGGCCCAGAGGGTCCTCGGGTACGACCTGCTGTCCCTGTGCTTGGAGGGACCCGAGGAGGAGCTGATGAAGACGGTCCACTGCCAGCCGGCGGTGTTTGTCACGTCACTGGCAGCAGTGGAGAAGCTCAACCATGTCAACCCCATGGTACTGTATGAGACAGAACAAGGCCCTGGAGCCTCAGAGCACACATCCATTCCACCCTCAGGGACTCCTCAGGACAATTCTGTACCTTTTTATTTTTTTGTTTGCTGATCAGTATGGCTGTGTTACAGCTTATGGCATGCATTTCTGCAAGATTATTTCTTTTTTAAAACATTTTTTTGTAATGCCAGCTACTCTTACAGGTCTATTATACAACACTGACAATTTTACACCCTCTAGGGATGCTCGAGCCAAAACATTTCAAAAACTACTATAAAATCATCATATATCAACATTTTTTCAGTTTTTTTTGCATAAATCTCTTAACTCCTTTTGTCTCTGCTCAAAACTATCAAATGTTTAATAATTATTCAGAATTGTAACCCTTTGAATACTAGTTTCATTAGGTGATGCCACTTGTTTTATTAAAAAAAAAACTAAGTAGTTGCCTATATTTTCCATATAGGCTACTATGTGGTGGAGAAATGTGGTACTGTTTTATATCAGAGTCTTGAATATGTCAAAAATTAGCAATTTCATCACATGAGTCGTTTTTTGCGGTGCAGGATCCTTGTGGCAAAAAATGCCTCATCGGCTTTCACAGAAGCCACATTTTTTAAATCTAATCTATTTTTAATTTTTAAAAATACTAATGCATTTAAATTAATGTTGTTGGTACCTTTTGACTTTGACATTTCTAACATTCCAGCAGTGCCCCCACATTAAAAAATATTCAATTATATGTGTTTTTTTTGTCATGTATCCAAACTGGCACTGAAATGGTTAGATTACTGAAAATGAACTAAGTATACATAAATAAGAAAGCAGCATAAGTAACTAAAAGTATTATCAGCAAAACACACCTGTCATTGTCCAGTAAATTAGTCCTTTTCAGTGTTTTATTAAAATCTTTTTGGTCTGATAGTACTACAGCAGTCATATATTTGCTGCATTTTACTGCTGTAAATACATGTATTTAAAGTTTAGCTCAATTTTGTGTTCTCTTCCTGTGAGAATCATGCATCAGCTAGGGTATTCAGGCCTGTTCTCAACTTTGTGACAGTGTATTAAAAGCCAAGCCATTATATTCAGGAAAAAGGGAAAAAGTAAGCCCATAATGGAACACCTAATCGTTAAGTTCATCACAAACCTTCAAGACATCGGGAGAAACTGAACTATAACTGAAGTTGTCAGATAAACAGTGGAGTAAAAAGTCCAATATTTGCTGAAAGGGGTTAGAAGCAGACACTGAATAAAGTGGACCCGTTGGGTAAAAAAAAAAAAAAAAACATCACTGGTAGTTGTGAGTAACCCCTGATGTTTCTGTCCACAGGCTATTGAGACTTGTGTCGCTGCTGCAGGGTTCAGTGTTGGAGAATTTGCTGCACTGGTCTTTTCCGGAGCTATGAACTTTACTGAAGGTAAAAAGTTAAAAGCAGCAGGTTAAAACCATTGGGTTGGAAGTTTGGCTTTATACTCTTGTTGTGTCTTTTAGCTCTGTACGTGGTGAAGGTGCGTGCAGAAGCCATGCAGAAAGCGTCAGAGCTAGTTCCTAGTGGAATGCTGTCAGTCATTGGCCGCCCTCAGGCTAATTATAAACATGCCTGTCTGCTGGCCAAAGAACACTGCCTGAGTCTGGGCATCGAGGAGCCCGTCTGCTCTGTGGCCAACTACCTGTTCCCTGATGGTAGGGTCATTGCAGGGCACCAACAGGTACAATATGGAGCACTGATCACCACCAGATTGTGTTTTAAAATACAGTCAGTAGCATGTCTAGTAAGATCTGTAGTGTATTTAAAGCAGAATTGTGTTGTATTTCTAGGCTCTGGATTTCCTTCAGAAGAACTCCTGGCAGCTTCAATTCATCAGGACCAAACCCCTCCCTGTCAGCGGGGCTTTTCATACGGACCTGATGAAGTCGGCCACTGAACCTCTCCGAGAGGTCCTCAGACAGGTGGAGGTAAGTCATCTATCAGTGTTAGGATTAGGATGGTGTTCTATAAATAAAGTTCTTACATTATAAATGGTGTTAGTTAAGCCGCATTTGTATTTGCTCAAATGGCTGTTGGCCAGTAAAACCTTTATTTGCAAAATTTGTTATCCATCCATCCATCCATCCTAGGGATGTCCCTGAACCTCTGTCTCACACATCCACATTTCCTTCTCATCCCTTTGCTGGCCTCTTATTTTTATTGTTATTGTTTAGTATTTATTATTGTTCATGCAGTGGATGGAGTTACACCTTAACCTTTATAATCATCCTGACAACTGAAAGCAACTGGTACAAATTTCACATCTTGAATGACTGTCGTCTAACATGTGGATATCTCTTGCTCAGATCCGGCGTCCTGAGATCCGTGTGTACTCCAATGTGGATGGCAAGCGCTACATGAATAAGAACCACATTCGCTGGCAGCTGGTGAAGCAGGTTGAGTCGCCTGTAAAATGGGAGCAAAGTCTGCACGAGATGTATGAGAGGACGCAGGGAAAGACGTTCCCTCATACATATGAAGTGGGTCCTGGAAAACAGCTTGGCGCTACACTTCAGAAGTGTAACAGGAAGGCCTTTAAAACATATATGCAGGTGGACGTCACTGCTCATGAAGAGTAAACGTAGAAATTATAGTGAAATGGGCCTCAGTGTTCAGTTACGTCCACCAAACTCTCCAGTGAGAGGTGCTAAACCTGGAAAGTCTCAATATTGCTTTGTGTGTTTTTTATTATGTAAATAAATAAAAGCCTGTTTTGTATTAATGAGACTACTACATTTATTAATTATGAAGTTTATTTGCATCACATGATAAAGCATAAAATCTGAAACAGAAAGTCCAGCTCCCTTAATTTTACATAAAGCCCATGCACATATCATTTGTAAAAATTTAGTCTTCTTAAACCAGCAAGAAACTCGTCTGCATACAAAAGACTGCAGGCCAGCAACAGTCATGAGAAACCCCCACATCAGTACAACTGTGACCCCACGCGTCACTGCTACATTACGCCATCCTGATCCTCAAACTCAAATAATTTTCAGTTACCTGCACAAAACTTTCTTTTAAAAATTGTCCCTGTTTCATCAAGTTTCAAATGAAGAATGCAATACAGTTCATTAAATAAGTATAAAAAGTGAAGTCAAAGTAAACAGCAGAAACAAATCACTTAGCGACTAGCACTCATTTGCAAACATTTTTTTGTCAAATATAAAGTGGCCTAAAGACCTGTTTAAGCACAATTAGGTTTTCCTTTCCACCCATAATGCACTGCAAAGAGTCACTGCAGCAACCAGTGCCATTGTCACCAGCACTCCTCTGGTCCAGTCAGTGCGGGTTACTGGTTTAAAACTGGATACCTGTGAAATTCAGAAACATGAGTCAAACATGGACTATTGGGATACTCTAACAACTGCAGCTAATACATGGAAGCCCAGATTAAACAATTCACATGCATTTAATCATTTTTAGATTAATCATGGAAGAACATAGTTGATTAATGTTTGAGTTTGTATCATCTTCAAGTACACTATATTTAGCACCACTATTTTCAGTTGGTAATGATTTGAGGAGCTCTCTCCACAAAACATAATTCATTTGCATGTTAAAATCTTTCTGTCACCCAGGAATCAGCCACATTCAACACCAAAGCAAACAAGTATTACCCAGGTTGACCAAGCCTCAGTTCTGAAGATCCTTTGCCCAGATGCAGTGCTGTCTATCCAGGCCTTCACTGCAGCAGACAAACCCTGGAAGTCCCGTATCTGATTATGAATATCTCTGCAGGAGGGAAACACATGAAATTGTAGAATTTTGAAAAAGATATAATATGTAATGTTCTTTTTTTTTTTTTTTTTACCGATAGATGGTCCTGGTAAGTGCCTGAGCAGGTCTCAGTATGTGGAGAGCAGTGGGTCTCCAGTTAGGTTGTCTGCTGGTCCACTCCTGATCAAACTGGTCTCCCATCACAGCCAGCTGACGCCCAAAGGCTCTAGCAGCCTGGTCATCAATCCTGACCAGACAGAAAAGAACAGGTAGCACAGGGAAAGTAATCAATACCAGACTACAGCTAATTAAATACTCTCTTTTTTTGTCTTCACCAAAGCAGTAATAGGACAGACAATTATAGAGTTAGTGATTCTGCCAATAAAATACTGTTTTTCATATTCTGGGCCCACATAGTGACTGGCCTGAGGCACAGTCTGTCTGAGCTGGGTGTTTTTGTTGGTATTATAAACAGTGGAGCGGGGACGGCCTTTACCTGAAGTTTAAATCAAACGGGGTACCCACGCCTCCAGGGCCAGCCTGGAGGGAGATGACACGACTTGGGCGTCTTGTCTGTTCCACCATTTTGGTTTCTGTGAACAGAACAGGTAAAAAGTAAATTATTAATCCTTATATGTATTATGGAGACAGTTACAGGTTTATTTGCCCAATGAAACAGATAGTGTCTCCATGGTTTGAAAGGGTTTGTGTGTTATCTTTGCATGGCTCCCAACATTCAATAAAGAGGCTGTGTAAATAACGAGTCACATGACCAGGATAGGCTGCAACTGTGTTACCAGGAAGAAAATCCAGTTTGAGAAAACAGGCTTTGCCAGGTTGGAAGAGGTGATATCACCTGTTGGATTAGGTCCAATGGCTGCAGCCTCTGTTTACTGTTCATCTTCAACAGTGGACCTTGTATTTTGGACTAATTTAATAAACTGCTAAGATATCAAAATGGTTTCTCTTCATCACTCTGATCATGTTTTTGTTTTTTGTTTTTTTTGTCTTCCTCTCACAATAAGGCCTAAACAGGTTTAGCTCCACCCCCACCTGCCCTCGCGCACCTGTTGTCAGTTCTTGTTGAACCTTTGATCATGTGCCTCAATGCAAATATTCCATTTCCATAACTCAAATCAACCAAACTGCTTTTATCTGTCACTGAACTGACATAAAACATGCTTGAAAGTAATATACGTTTTAACTTAAATGTTTGTGTCTATTAAAAAGTGAGTTTTACATTGAAATATTGGCGAATAATCTTTGTCATGAGTCACCAATATGAGTCAAAAATCTAAATATAACCATGGGCTATTGGAAATGTTACATTAATAATAGGCTGCCAAGTAAAACCCTTAAGAGGTTTTAAGTAGCCTAGTAATGATTTAAATATAGTAGTTTTCTGGTTTATCATATTGTCATAACAAAGACATGAAGTCATCCCTTTCACCCAAAGCAAACAAAGGTCATTCTGAAGATCAAACACGTTAGATTACACAATTATCCCACATACATTATCAATTTAAAACTAACTAATAACATGTCCCCTATTCAGATCAATACATTTAAGTGGCATTTAATGTGGTTTACGACTTCTATAGGATATATTAACGACCTGATTCCTTCCTCACACAAAAACAGGTGCATGAAAAAACGAAAGTACATCCTACCGTTTGCGTAGATTAAAATGGACGCCGCCCTGTAAAAATAAATGTAAAGACATTATAGTTTCAATGCGTTAATAGATGAATATATGTGATTTTAGATGTTTTCTTGTACTTACAGCAGCGTCCTTTAATCTCGTTGCTTTCAGGTAACTGCCACCAAATATTAGAAGCCACGCCTTTACCTGCTTCAGAATAACAAACAGGAGGCGACAGACACACAAAAACAACACTGCATCACAAGATCCAGCTTTATTGACTTTTTATGTCCCAGCCAGGTTGAGTTAATAATACTGCTATACAGAGTAAAACACCACAATAAAACACACTTTTTTTTTCATCTAACGTTTCCATATTTATTATGAGAAATAAATCAGTTTGATAAGTCAAATATGGTTTTTATTTGCTTTCATGTCATGTAAGTAAGACCAGAGTAATGTCATGTAAGGTAGGAAAAATAAGGCTTTACATTTATGGCAATTTAAATGTTAGCAGCCAAACATGATATTGAATTGTTGCAACAAATAATGAGCATAATATCTATTTCTCAGACTCTTTACTAAAATACTAAAAGGTAAAAGACTGTCTTGAAAATTTTGGTGGTTATCTGGGTAAACTACAAACAATATAGTTTTCTTTTCTTTCTTTTCTTTTCTTTTCTTTTCAAGTACCATGTTTGGTGTTACATGTGAAATATCTGTAATAGTTTAAACTGTATATGCTTATAAAAGAAATGTTGAAGGTCTATGAAGGTAGATTTGTTTCTTTATTATAAATAAATATTTTCAATAATAAAAAAGAAGAATCAAAAGAAAAAAATTTCGAACAAAGAAGTGTTTGAATGAAAAAACAAAAAAAAAAGAAGCATTTGAGACCCCAAAAATTTTTTGGTTTGATTGAAGAGGGGTTTTTTTTGTTTGTTTTTATTGAAGTGAGTTATTTTTTAATTGAAAATAGTCAACTTTTTTGTTTGTGGACGACTGTATATTATGGGTAGGACATTTAGTGTCTTTTTTATTCAACCCCATATCACTTCAATCCAAAAAAATATTTTTTATAAAAAAAAACCCCCAACCTCAATTCAATTAATTTTCAATCAAAGAAAAAAAGTGTTTGAATGCAAAAAATATGCATTTGACATCCAAAAAAATTTTATTTTTTCTTTGAAGTGACGTGTTTTTGTTTTTTTTTTGTTGTTGTTGGTTTGTTTGTTTTTTATTGAAACATTTTGACACAAACATCCTGCAGTGGGCGGATGCTACCCCATTGGTCAGACATGTTTGAGTGACTAGTGTCTACACTAGTGACGTTTGACATAGGAATGTCTTTGTAGAACAAGCAAGTCGGATTAATAACTGATTGAAAGGTTATTATTATTATTATTATTATTATTGAAGTGAAGTTTTTTTTTAATGTAGAAGTTTTTTTTTGTTAAAGCAACTTTTTTTGGATTGAATAATAAAGAAACAAATCTACTTTCACAAAGGTCCGGGTAAAAGCCCATAGATAGTGTAACATTGCCTCCTGCTGGTAAGATTATGTAATGTACTTATCTGCCATGACGTCACTGCGTCCTTAGTTGCTAGGTTATTCTGAAGTCCATTACGACGTCTTTTAATGGTCATAGGTTAAAGCATAGTCATCTATAATGTTTACGTTAATTTTAATTATGAAGCTAAGGTTGAATATGAATGATTAATTTCATTTTAATAACAAAGGCTTTTATTGTGAAGTGGAGTTTGACCGTGGTTTCGTCACTGTCTTCAGCTTGTCGTCGACGCCTGGATCAATAAATGTTGCCCGTTAGCAACAATGACATCGCTAACCCTTTAGCCATGCTTTGTTGCTAGTGTTTGCCTCTGATGATGCTGTCCAGTGGTCCTTCTGCTGTGCGTTTATCTAAAGGTAGTGTAATGAAATTGCATCCCGGGGTGATGTCCGCCCAGCCCCAGCCCCAGCCTCTGCAGCAGTCCAGGGAGGATTCAGCAGCCTGCTAACTGAGTCAGACCGGCTAGCTGATGCTGATGACTGGCTATTTCCTGACATTGATTTGTAGGTATGTGGCCGTGTAGAAACCACAGCTGCAATGCAAAAATGCTCTTCCATAACATGTGTTGTGTGATGTATTTTGTAGCTTTCCTGTGTGTTTACCTGTTGTGTTGTTCTCCACCCTAGTGGGAGGCACTATGGCCGGTAAGGTGAAGTGGGTGACAGATATTGAGAAATCAGTGCTCATCAACAACTTTGAGAAGAGGGAATGGATTCAAGTCACAGAAAACGAGGACTGGAATTTCTACTGGTGTGTTTTTCATCTACATTTGCCCTCCTGATTTACTTCTGCTGATTGCATGCATTATGTTATAATAGTAGTATTTTAATCCCTACATCTTGGCTTCAGACTGTTTAGGTCACCATACTGCAGATTAATTTGCTCTCACTTGCAGGATGAGCATCCAGACCATCAGAAATGTGTTCAGTGTAGACACCGGCTACCGTTTGTCAGATGACCAGATGGTGAATCACTTTCCCAATCACTATGAGCTGACACGAAAAGACTTGATGATCAAAAACATCAAGCGCTACCGCAAGGAGCTGGAGAAGGAAGGAAGCCCATTGGCAGAAAAGGATGAAAATGGGAAATATATTTATCTGGGTAATTAGAAGAGTTCTGAGTATGAATATGCATACATACCTGCAGGAGTGTCATAGTCTTGTTATTATCTGTGACAAGGCTAATAGTTCTTTTTTTTTTTTCACTGCATTTGGCACAGATTTTGTCCCAGTGACGTTCATGCTTCCTGCTGATTATAATCTGTTTGTGGAGGAGTTCCGTAAAAATCCCTCCAGCACCTGGATTATGAAGCCCTGCGGGAAAGCCCAGGGCAAAGGCATCTTCCTTATCAACAAACTGTCCCAGATCAAAAAGTGGTCAAGAGACAGCCGCACCTCCACGTAAGTTGATTCTAAATACTGTTTGAATATTTTCCATAAACAACACAAAATTGCATGGTTTGCTGATGTTTTGCCTCTCCCTTTCTGCCTCCAGGTTTGTTGCAGCATCCAGTGGCAAGGAGGCTTATGTCATCTCACTATACATTGACAATCCTCTGCTGATAGGAGGGAAGAAGTTTGACCTGCGCCTTTATGTTCTGGTGACAACATATCGGCCACTTAAATGCTATATGTATGTCTTGAATACATATGGAAAGTTATCATATTGGATACTGAAATCGTTGACACTGCCCATTGTTATGTTACTCAAACAGTTCACCATTTCCTTGTATTATGTTGTTATAAGTATGACTTATGCTTTTACTCATTTTTTTTACTGTGGGTTTTGACTCTTAGGTATAAGTTGGGCTTCTGTAGGTTCTGCACAGTGAAGTACACACCCAGTACCAGTGAGCTCGACAACATGTTTGTTCACCTTACCAATGTGGCCATCCAAAAACATGGGGTAAGTCTGTTCTATATCTGGTACTCGGTATTGTATAACCCATTATAAATGCTCACTGGACCCAAAGGCCATGGCAGATAATTTTGAGGTTATAATACTCCTATAAAACCTGGTCAGTTGTTTTATAACTTGACAAAAAAACAACCTAATACTTAGTGAGAGTGTGCTCTTTTAACACAGGATGACTACAACCATGTCCATGGAGGCAAATGGACGGTCAGTAATCTTCGTTTGTACTTAGAGAGCACCAGAGGAAAGGAAGTCACAAGTCGTCTGTTTGATCAGATCCACTGGATTGTGGTGCAGTCGCTCAAGGCTGTGGCTGTAAGTGGAAATGGAAAAAACAGTCACAGAATTATTCAGGACATCAATTTGATAATGATGCTTACACACACACACACTGGTTGTAATATGTTGTGTATAATAGATGTTAACTGCGTTTATTACCCTGCCCCCGAAGGGGAGGCAAGAGGTATTGTTTTTGGTTCAGATTGTTTCGTTGTTTGTTTATACACATTAAGCATCAAAACTATTGGTTGAATTCAGACCAAAATGGGTTTATAGATTGCCAGTGACCCAGAATAGATGTCATTACATTTTGGGATAGGTATGTCAGAGTTCATATTTTTTATGATTTTATAAATCTTCCCATGTGCTTACACTGGGCAAAATGTGTGCATGGAGCAGGGTTTGTTGTGCCTGGCACCACTTGTTCTAAATGGACATTTATGAGAAAAACAGTATTTAAACTTATGTGTATTAATTGTGTAAAACTACTCTAACACACATGTTGAAATGTCTTGTGGTTGTGTTGCTGTTTATAATGTTGCACTTTCAGTAACTTTAGCAGGCTGAACATTTTAAACTGACAGCTGCACTACATCATGTGGTTGTGCCTTTTTTTTTAATCACAGCGTTGCACTTGACTTGATGCACGCTTTCCCTTTATCCTAAGTGATCTTATTCCCTTCCCCACCAAAGCATCCATGCAGAGGCTACTTTTTGTGTTGATAGACTAATGATGTGTTGTAAACACTTATTTTTATTGTAATATTTGCTAACATCCTTCCTTGCTTAAGTATGTTCTGTTGAAGAAATAGAAGTTTCATAATATATCACAACAATTTATTGGTCAATTCCCCTTAGTAATTCCACCTCTCCCTCTGTTTTTTCCTCAGCCTGTAATGAACAACGACAAACACTGTTTTGAGTGTTATGGGTATGACATCATTATTGATGACAAACTCAAACCATGGCTTATTGAGGTAAGCTATTTCAGTGAAGGACCACTAACAACACAAAGACTCTCTCTGTTTAAGTTTCAGGAGTGAAATTTAGTTGAAAAAGTTGTGCTTTCTTTGTGTAATTCTCAAAAACACCAGCTGCACTGATTACTGAGCCCAGAGATACTTGACATGCCTGCACAGTGACTCCATGTTCCCTTCCCTTGAGTGTTGAGCAACTTAAAATGCCCTTGGGGTCGATCTTTATGTGTGATAGTCTGGATACATGCCTTTCTGTATTCAAGTGTGTGCTAAAGGTGTGTCTTTCATCTATTCAACTCATTATTTCAGTTGATCAACTACACACTGCATTAGATAATTCCTGCAATATCGTTTATGTAACATTGTTAATGAAACCCTCTGAGTTTTATAATGTGAAACATGTTTTTAATTTTGGGAATAATTTGCTCATCATATTTGCTTGTCATATCATACTGCACTCATTTTCACAGCCATACAGTGAGTAGCTGGGTTTTCAGGCTAGGTCCAAACTATTTCTGTTCTCAGACACAAGTGTGATCTATTTTAGTTGACATAAATTTGGTTGTAGGGCGTAAACGGTTCTGACGGGACTGATCAAATGTGTGCCACAAACCCAGTCAGGAATAGTTTATCCGTTGTTTCTGCAGCTTTCTGTGTTACAGTACAACAGATATTTCAAGCATGATACAAAGTGGCACTAGTACAGTGTGTTTACTGTATGTACACATTCGTTACAACTCATCTATGGCTGTATTTCCTGTCTGACAGGGCTTTATTTTTATGGAAAGGGTAGATTGAACATGGAGCTCATGCTTCATTTCTTCTGTTCATACATCACTGTGTTCTGCCTAGCATCATTGAATTGTTAATTATACAGCTATTAGGCTACTACTTTTGTTAATATTTTCTAATAAAATCTTAAAGTCCACTCTTTTTTTAATCCGTGTAATCCTTAGGTCAATGCCTCACCCTCACTGACCTCCAGCACGGCCAACGACCGAATTCTAAAGTACAACCTCATCAATGACACTCTTAATATAGTCACACCCAATGGGGACATCCCAGACTGCCGCTGGAATCGCAGCCCACCCCGAGAGGCCCTGGGCAACTATCAAGTTCTGTGAGTCACCACAACCTGTTTCAGTCACACTTAGAACCCTACCAACTCCGAACAACTGAGAGTCTGACAGCAGCTAAAAATAGACTGAGTTCTGTTATTACACAGTTAGAGTTAGTAGGAGATTTATTTTTCCTATATTTATCCCTTCGATAGCTCAGTTGGTAGAGCGGAGGACTGTAGTTGATATGCCAGGCATCCTTAGGTCGCTGGTTCAAATCCGGCTCGAAGGAGATATTTTTAACTATAAGGCAAGACTCTACAGGTTGTAACTTAACTAGCAATAAAAGGTTCGGCGAACTCTATATCAACTCTTTTGTCTTTTTCTTACATAGGAAAATTAGAGACCAAGTTAAGGAATTTCTCTTCCATGGCTTGCTTTTACACGGAGTCAACTATGTACACAACATGCTAAAGCAAACAGTACCCTCACTTTTGTCAAAAGACCTGCAAGTGAAACTCATGGGTCACTGATCTGACAAACAGCACTGATCACTGCTTGTTGAAACCCATTTGATAAATAGGTTGGCTGACGCTGTTATATTAATCTTTAGGTCCCCAGATCAAATCCACTTGGAACGCTTAGGCAACAAAGTTAATGTTGTATCATTCGCTTGGTTAAAAACAAAAAAAGGGTTGGCGATGAGGGAGATGGAGTGGGAAAACAAGCCATCAGTTGACAGCATCTGACTGTAGAGGGTTGTAACTTATTAACTACCAACAAAAGCTCTTCTGTGACTTTTAAGGCCAACAAAATTTCTCATGTTGTTGTTGGAGGAAAATGGTCAATTTGTGTGAGTGGACTACTGATTTTTTATTTGTATTTTTCTTGTTTTGTTCCTTCGATGGCTCAGTTCACGAAGCTGTAGAGCATAATAGCATCAAGTTATGACCACATCATTAAATTGTAAATGATGTGATGTATTAAACCTCATCCAGAAACTTTCTGAACAGAAAGGGGAAAGAAAGGAAAATTCAGGAAGGCAGTGTCTCTGTAAGTAAGTGATCACTGACTGAGGTTATCATTGTACAAGCATGTCCAAATCCAATCTTACCTCTAAACTAGCAACAACAGCTCTTGTGATATTGAGACCATAAGGTCTATGTTGTTTGGTGAAAACTCTTAATGTCTAATCCACACTCCATGCATCATTGTTATAACAGACTAATACTTATACTGGAAAACTCACTGGCAGTGACTGGGGATTTATTTATTACCTCCGCCACGGAGGTTATGTTTTTGCCGGCGTTGGTTTGTTTGTCTGTCTGTTTGTGTGCAACATAACTCAAAAAGTTATGGACGGATTTTGATGAAATTTTCAGGATTTGTTGGAAATGGCACAAGGAACAAATGATAAAATTTTGGTGGTGGTGGTGTGTGTGTGTGTGTGGGGGGGGTCTGCCTCGGCAGAGGTGTGCGCTCTCTGAGTGCTTTTCTAGTTTATTTTTAGTATTACTCTTCTTTTTTTTTATTGTGCTAAGATGTTGACATGTGTATTCATATAACTTGTCTGTAACACCTGAACACCTGTGCACTATATCCTGAAAAACAAAAAAAAAGGTTTTGATTTTAAAAAACAACAACTGTTAATGTCTGATATTGCAGCAGGTGAAAATACATTTTTGTTATATGATGTTATTTCATTGGGTGTAAACCTTCGATAGCTCAGTTGGTAGAGCGGAGGACTGTAGTGGAATTATCAGGCATCCTTAGGTCACTGGTTCAAATCCGGCTCAAAGGAGGAGTTTTTAGTTGCAGTGCCTCCTGTGTTCTCAGTGGGCATCATGAGAAGGTTTTGTGGATGACCGTCCTCAGACAAAGCAAAATTTCTTCTCATCTCTGTGTCTCCAAAAACGTTTGAATGTTAGATGTTGATAAAAGATGTGGCTTGTCAGGTAAGGGTCAAATGGTCCAGTATTTGATTGTGAGGACTGCAGTGAGAAAGCCACATATTCTTATTTTGTGGGTCATATCTGGACGAAAGGAGCAATATTTAACTGTGGAACATAACAGCAGCTAAAAACCAAGATGCCATTACACTGTGGATGGATGTAACTTATTAACCCACACTCAAAGTAACTTTTTAACAGATACAAGCTTCTTACATTAGTCCAGACCTACAGTATAGCTTTGAAACATTATTTGGTTGAAATAAACCTCATTTGAAAGCTGATGAACAGAAAAAGGAGTTATTTTATGCACTGATGCAATTTCAGTGTGTAATGCCATTTTAAATTGAATAGTATAGTCCATACCACTGTTTAAAATGTATGCAAAATACAGTTTAGGATAAATGAAAATCTAGTTTTAGAAAGGTACATTTCCTCCACAAGTCCGTAGGTCCAGAGGTCACTCTGATTGTGGCGTTACTTCAGAGACCAATGAGCCATACGTTAAATTTTGAACAAAGGAGGTCCACTACGTATTATTGGGAAAGTTCTACAGTGGGATGTAATATTAAAGTTGAGCTTTTTTCAAAAGACAAAACATAGGCTTCCCT
>JAPTYQ010000005.1:17850237-17898667 GCA_029814465.1 Ostorhinchus cyanosoma | reverse complement strand
GTGTGTGTGTGTGTGTGTGTGTGTGTGTGTGTGTGTGTGTGTGTGTGTGTGTGTGTGTGTGTATATATATATATATACATTAGGGGTGCAACGGTACACGTCGTACCGTTCGTTATGGGTATGTACCACAGTACGGCTCATTTGTCATTTTCAAATGACATTTCCAGACAATTCACATTTATATTAGATCTTTGCAAGACGACTGACTTGCAGAATTGGTTGGAGCCTGATGCAGAGCCCGGCAAGCATTATGTGGGAGAGAAGGATGCAGTGAGACCCTGCCCGAGCTGGCTGCAGTGGACCCCAGCCTGACCACTTGTACTTTTAACTACCCTTCTCAATATTAACATTAGTATCCACATTAGTAAAACCTCCTCCATCGTCACCATATTTGTTATTATTGACTTTGTTGTTCTTCTTTTTCTCAAAAAACTTTACTCGTCTTCATGGTATTTGGCCAGTATGGTAATTAAGCATGGCGCCCTTTGGTGGATTGGTTTAGAAATGCTCATTCCAGTGTACAGGACGCATGGAAGTATGAAGACAGTGGCACATGACAATATTAGAAATGGACATACCTATTTACTTAAGGCTCTCCATCAGTTCCCAGTTATGTTTCAGTGCATAGCCGGCTCTGCCCTCGAACTCTACCGAACCGTGACTCAAGAACCGCAATACACAGTGAACCGTGGATACCCTGTACCGTTACATCCCTAGTATATGTGTGTGTATGTAGCTTGTGTGTATGATAGCATTGGAACTTGATTAACACATTAAAGTTAGTTTTTTGTTGTGGAAAACAGGAATGTATCAGTTGTATCTTGATGCTGTAGTCAGCAACTGAATTTCAGCATGCTCAGTGCATGGACTTTCCAGACTATAGTGTGTATCAGTGTTGAGTTTGATTACATAATCACTAAGCTTGTGGTCTAAGAAGCCCATTTAAACCCACTTGAGGAATAAATCAAGTGTTTTTGCAGCTTGATGAAGTCTTGATTTGTTTAGATTTGTCTCTTTTTCACAATAATACTATTTCTACATTTTCTCTCATTCACTTGGGTTTTTGGCCCATGAAGACCAGTGTACACTGTTGAATTTTCTAGCATTCCCCTGTAGGGTGACAGATTGTGTGTGGACTTCAGACCTCAGCTTAGTCAACAGCATTGTTTACAGTTCTGGGTCAAGCTTCGTTCAATTGTTTAACACAGACCCTGCGTCCTACAGAGCCAAGGCTGTGTAGACGTTTGTTCCCGTGTGCTGTTGATTGCATCAGACCTGGGAGAGAGCTTTTGTGATAAAGGAATTCCCATCACATTATTTTGGACTACATTTGTGTCTAATTAAAATATTAGGTTTAAGATTTTTGTCCATGAGAGGACATATTCTATTCAGTTGTGCTTAATATGGAGCTCAGTGATGCACCCATCTAGGTTTGTATTATCACAGGGGATGAGAAACAATCAGGACCTCTATGATAATTTACTGATACTGTCTTTTACATTTGATATGCACCAGAGAAGAACGTGGATTTCCATTACCATCATTTTACATGTTTAATTCTGTCATGCTAATGCTGTCAGTGAAAATTCTGTTGAGCAGCATTTGATATCTTAAGACTTGCCATGTTAAGAATTGTTATTTCTGGCTTGTCCATATGTCCTTTCCTTGTGCTGCAGCAGTTATCGGTGAGTGAAAAATATGGGCAGGTGTTTGCAAAAGCCAAAAGCAACTCAAAGCAGAGGAAACACTATTCAGGATGATATGTGATTTATTTAGTTGCATAATGAGTATTCAGCTTTTTAGCTTCCATACTTGCATCTAAGTGAGCTTGTCTCTGAGGGAATTAAACATATATTTATGTTCATTATGCTCATGTGGATTTAATCCAACAGAAACCATCAGACATTTGCACTGTAAGCATTCAGTACATGTTCTGTGTGCCTGGCCTAGAGTTACACATTTGTTTTGGGACCAACTCTCTAAAGCCCAAACATAATTATTTGCTACCTTACTCTGTACCTAATCCATGGAAAATCACTAGGCTAAAATTAATTGATCAAATGGCAAAAGCTACTTGAAGTGTTTGTATAAGACAGTAGTAAAACTTGACCTCTTTGTTGACAGGAAATAAATATGTTGTAAATGTAAATAATGTATCATACTGAAATAATGAACAATAAAACATGTCTGTAATTAAATAATGATAAATATCACAGTGTAATTTAACATTAGGATATCTACCATGAGATTAAGATTTTGTTTGTCTTTTGGGTTGATTTGTGGAGTTTGTCATCTAAGACACATCCCAAATGCTGCTCTTGCTTCATTTTACACATTTATTATAAGTTGAAAAAACATTTTATCAGTATCAATGGTTTTTTTTGCCTGTCCAGTATGGAAGAGTGTTTAGAAACCAACCCGTACACAGTCAGCTTTTCCTTGCACCAGACAAATTGCTTTATTAAAAGTTATAAAATAACAATTGATACAAAAAGTAACTGCTACTCATAAAGTAACTGTTTTATTCTGCAAATCTCAAAAGAAATGAGAAGGAAACAAGAGAGCTCCTTTCTCAGTTATTTCTGTCATCACTTTTTAAAAAACAGCTTTTCTAATTATTTGTTACCTTTTCCTTTATAGAGTGTGTGTGGGTTTTTTTTCATGCACTGCATTTGTAATGTTAAAAATATGAAGCAGCTGAATCAAAATATTGTGTGTGGAAGTTTGCATTTACAAATAAAGTAATCTGGTGTTCTTTAGAAATAAGTGGCAGCCAACATCTGTTTGTGTGTATATAGTTCAGTGTGTGGCTGTTTGACTGACCTGATTGTAAACCACAAACACAGTAAAAGGAGGATTGTTCATGTGCCCCCGCGGTCTGTGATGACCACAATACTGCCCTCTGTACCAGTCCGGCCTGGAGGGTATGGGCCACTGACCATTGACCAACACACATACAAACAGACTGAGCAGCAGCTCTTATCCTCATTCTGTCTCACCCACTGAAAGAGGCCCTGTTCACAGCTGGCACTGAAATACATCTGGTGTGATCAGATCAGACATCTACAAAGATATTAGAGATGGGAATTCCATCAGACTTTATAGATAGGCTAATTAAATAACAGTCAGACATTCACACATAAAAGACCGTTACAGACTTTTATGGTCTTGTTTGCTCTTACTTTATAGTCTTTGCTTGAAGCGCCAGTAAATGCCAGAATTGCTAAATAAGTAAAGCCAAAATATCTCAAGTGTGGGAGATATCGTGTTAGACCTACAAGTTATGCATCTGTGAAGTAGATACATGAACTGTTTTTATGTCCCTTCTCTCTGATAAGACCTGTGATTGGATAAAGTTTTATGACACAGGCTAGGTTTTCAAATTAAATAGTTAGATGTTCAGTTATCTAGGTCTGTTTATTTTGTTATTTATAACTTTGACTTGACTCGTTTTCAGTTCAGTAGTTAAAAAGTTTGTCATCAAGTGAAAGATGGTTAATTTCAGACATACTTAACAGAATTACATTTTTTTAGGGACAGGGGCAGGGGTGATTTCATCTAATAAATTAATTGTCAGATTATTTCAGTCTTTAAACTCATCCCCAACAGAGAATGTGTTGTACTTCTTGAAACACAAAAACAGACAACTAGGACTGTACTTTTGCATACCTTGTTTGTAGGGACAGTTGCATACAATTTCACCTGAAATGCTTCATCACTTGGTGTCTGCTGTCCCTAAACATTTTTGAACTGTTGTGAAAACAAATGGCAAAATTACAAAGTGTTAAATCTTTACTCAACTTGAATGTTGAACGTGTTGCTGGTCTAAATGTCAGCAAAGAATGTGTACTGTCTATAATGAAGTAAGTAGTACATTTTAATGTCACTGCTTTCTTTTTTAATTTGCTGTCTCCATACCATCTAAAATATTTGTTATTGGATTAGGATTGTAAACCAGTCTTTTTGTACTGCACATAGACACTTCTTTAAAGTAATACATTTTTCTGTATAAGTGAGCAATCTGCCATTTTCCTCTAAATTGAGCAGATACGTTTTCCCAGAGTCATTTAAACATGAATAGTAAGGTCTGAACTCATGTTGTCACTTGAGATGGATTTGCATTTTGATTTCAGGTGTCAACTGCAGGCTACCTCAGCTGGATGTAGACACAGTCTGCATATATTTGGTTACAAGACACTAGAGCTGAACAGACCAGTCACGCTTTAGAGACAAGATGAGAGGCTGATGGAGAGGGAGGAAGGGGATGGAGGAGAGGAATGAGGGGATGAAGAAAGAGAGACTGTTTAAGGGACTGTTGAGTCTGAAATGATGGACAGGAGGAGAGAAGAGGGGGGAGAAGGGGACCACAGAGGTCTGTCTGTCGAACCAGCCTGAAGGAAACGGAAGCTGCCCGCTGTGTGTCTCTTGATAGTTTCTTTTTCATTCTAACTCACACAGAAACTGAGCCTCTGTACACCAGTAACCACTGTGGTGTCACTTTATCATGTGTTGTGGGCTGTGTTGGGTTATAGAAGTGGATGAAAACACCCACCTGCTGCTTAGATTATCAAACCAGATCACACACTTTTACTCCTCCGTCACATTATTCAAAGTCTTATCTGAGGCTGATACTGAGAAGTAGTCTATGAGGAATGTTGTTGTGACAGAATTGTAAAGTTGGCTTAGTGTCGCCTCCAGCTTTTGGTTTCACAGTTCACAGACTAAGGTCGCATGTGTGCGAGACTGAATAAAGGATGCGCTCTTCACTGTGTATGTTTGATATTTTCTCACACGAGTTTATCTCAGTGTTTGTGGACAACTTAATGAAAGTCAGGTCTTCAAACGTCTTACTGAAAGAGTATTAATAGATGATCAAATGTGCAGTTTCCTGTTTTATATTTAATGGAGTGCGTGTGGTATTTCCACTCTGTTGTGTTAGTGTGTTATTTGACTGTTTCTCTGTTTCTAGGCCCTACACACTTGAGTGTAAATTAGGGCAGCAGTGATGTCGGGCTCCTACGATGACTCCATGATCGATGTCTCCAGTGATAGTTTCTGGGAGGTGAGATGACATAAATTCATTATCTTTCCATCACCTTAAATCACAATTTGCAGTTTTTCTGTAGTGCTTACTAAAAAGTCAACTTGTATACCTTTAAGGAAAACTAGTGTAGTCCAGACTAATGCTGTCACTGTGTCTTTTTCTTTCCATCTGCCTTTTCCATGTGTGTCCCTGTTGCTAGGTTGGAAACTATAAGCGTACAGTGAAGCGGGTAGATGATGGCAACCGACTCTGTAACGATCTCATGAACTGTCTTCATGAAAGAGCACGCATTGAAAAGGCCTATGCACAGCAGCTCACAGAATGGGGCAAGCGGTGGCGGCAACTTATAGAGAAAGGTTCGTACGGTATATGCAAGTAGCAATATTTTCACAGAGTCACAACTTATTAACAGTTAATAAAATTGTGAAATGTTAAAATGTTACATGGTACAAAACTGGCCATAAGAATAAGAACACCTGCTACATTAGTGAAATTGACATTTAGGTTGAATAGACGTATTGAAACAAAACATAATTTTCCTACACATTGCTGCTGGTATTGCAAGAAAATCAGAACAACAGCAATGGCAAAAAGCCATGTGCTCCATGATAACAACTGAAGGATACATAGGAAGAGTTGGCAGCCTCACAAATAGCCTGAAGAGTTCAAGATCTAATTAGAGAAGCACACTGACAGGAGTGTAGTCACTCCAGATGCAGCAGTATCTGAAGCTCTCCAACATGTATTCTTTAGCCTATAAATCTAATAATCCAGTTTTGTATAATGAGTCTAAACAAAAACAATCCATACTTAATTAGGTAGATCATAGTCATACTTCTATATGTTCCTCAACATAACATTCATGTTTCCAAGATGTTTTTTCTTAACTTGGGAAGAGTGTTAGTCCATTCCAGAAACCAGTACTAACTAAAAGAGATCAAATTATTGAAAAAAATACAACTATCAGGAAAAGTTTTTCTTTCTGTAGGATGGCCATTACATCATTAGAGCATCAACATCTATAAACATCTCTTAGTTTTATTTTACACAGGGGACCTTGCATTTCAGCCACCACAGCATACTGAACAGGTTCTGTAAATCATTAATTATGTAAATCCCTCAAAGTATGACTTCAGTAACCGCTAAATGATCAATAACTTTCACCTCAGGCCCTCAGTACGGTACGTTAGAGCGGGCATGGTCCGCTCTGTGCACGGAGGCAGAGAAGGTCAGTGAACTCCACATGGAAGTGAAAGCAGCGCTGATGGGAGAAGACTACGAGAAGCTGAAGAACTGGCAGAGAGATGCCTACCACAAGCAGATGATCGGCGGATTCAAAGAGACTAAGGAGGCTGATGATGGCTTCCGCAAGGCTCAGAAACCCTGGGCAAAGAAACTTAAAGAGGTAGGCTTTCATACTACTCAAAATAATGTGGAGTTATAATGTGGTATGATGATTAAAATAATTTCCATGTCCCATATTTTAACTTACTAAGGAGGTAAACAACAAGCAACTCATGTTCTTTCTCCAGGTCATAGCTATGACTATTAATTTTACCCTTCAGTTCACATGATTACATGGAACTGACTCAGCCTTGTTGTGTTTTCTCTCCATGACTACCTGCTGAGTGAAACAACAACAGATCTGAAGTACAAATGTTATCTCTTAGTGTTCCTCTTGATTGAGAAACTTTTGTGGAATATCATTCAGTGTGTCAAAATGACAGCCAGTTATCCTGAAAAGAAACAAAACTATTCTGGCTTGGAGCAACTTGTGGTTCAAAACCGGGTCACTTTATTTCCTGCCACCACTGTCATTTTTAACAGTCTGTTTACTTGGCAGCTCTCGCATTCCTTTTCTTATTCTATACAGACTGCACGTGCACATTTTTGATGGTTCAAAGCCTCTTAATGTTTTGTAACCTCTTGGTTTCTTGTCCTCACTTCCTGTGTGTGACGTCACTGTGGGGTGGTGACATCCTGGCCTCATCACTGAGCTTAGACAGAACAATACAGTGTATTTACTACAGTGATTTATTGATTGATTAGATAGAGAGGGACAAGCAGCAGAGGACTGTGAGGAAATGAGGCTAATTAACTAGTCTAGAAAATGAGCAGCTGTCATGGATGACATGAGCAGGATGTCAATATACACAGAAACGCATGCCGTGACATGTTAAACTGCAAACAGTACTATTTCATCAGACTTGTACTCCTCCTTTAGTCAAGTTCTGTTTTATTTTGTCGACAAACAAATTGAGAAACATGCAACTACTCAAAATAGGGATGAGGATGGGCTGATGTCCGTCTGTTTTTAGTGCCCCTACTTATGACCACACGATTCAGACAATAGGGGCATGCCTTCATTGGCCTTGGCCCAAATTACTCAGGGCAGTGCCTAAGTAAACCACAATGAATGAGTTACTTCCTCATTTCTCTTGTGTTGAACTTTACAAACATTGTGATAGATGGTAGTTTTCTCTGCTTGTCATAGTTCTATCTTTAGGTGTCAGCCAATTTATTTATTGAATTCAACATTTTGAATCCAAATAGAAAATTGTTGTGAAGGCCCTGAATATAATACAGACAGGATTTTACATTGAGTCTTAAAATTGTGTCAACCTCTGAACAAAGTTAGTCTTATGAGTGCTTATTTTGCAAGTAGATGGATAAACATAGACAGTTGATGGCTTTGGAAGTTAGTTTCATGGATCAAAATACTGCCTTTGACTTATTTCATCTTGAATCCATATCATTTCAAGGTCTTTCACTATTAAATGAAATTAAATTATTATTAAATTATTATTCTTAAATCTTCCTTTGGAAAGTTGACATGACACATCTGCACACTGTAAAGCGGGGGTGGGCAATCCTGGTCCTCGATGCCCGGTATCCTGCATGTTTTAGATATTTCCCTCTTCCATCACACCTGATTCAATTAATAGTCAGGTCATCATCCAGCTCTGCAGAAGCCCAATAACGATGTAATGGCTTCCAGGTGTGACGGAAGAGGGAAATATCTAAAACATGCAGGACACCAGCCCTCGAGGACCAGGATTGCCCACCCCTGCTGTAAAGTCAATAGGCCAAAACAAGTTTACTTTACTGTCTTTATAGGGAATATATAGATATCGGGGTCCCTGCGGCATCTTAAAAAGTCTTTAAAATCTTGACAAATCTGCATTTAATACCTTAAAAATGTCTTTAAAAAGTATTAAATTTGATATGGTAGGTCTTAAACTCTTTGGCTGTATTGTGTTTAAATGTGTCTGTTAAATGTCCAAGCTGCAAATAAAGTATCATTAGTCGACTCAATTCCACCTGTTCCAACCCCACAATTTATTTTGAAATTAGGAACCAATTATCACTAACTTTGCCCCCAGTGAAAAACTACTCAGTACAGTGGGAATCAAGGTGTTGAAGTAAATAAAGACATTTTCCTAAATTCTAGGAGTCATGGATTTTTGCCAGTATGGCCTTGAAATGGACATTAAATTCTGTTCTAAGTAGTCTTAAAAAGGTCTTAAAAGGTCTTAAATTTAACTTGTAGGAACCTGTAGGAACCCTGAAATATATAAAAGGAAGGTTTGGCATGTTTATTGAGTAGACAATACAATGTAAGGTCAACCTCAGCTGATGTGTGTTCTTTAATTCCTTAGCTGTCATATTGAGAATTTAAATGTTGCAATTACACCTTTGTTAGCTGGTTCTTTTTTTTTTTTCCAATAAGACAGATGATATTTATATCCCCAAATGGAGTTCCGGGGATATTATGTTTTTGTTCCAACTGCCACCGGCGGATATCCTCCGTGTGAACGTGATAACTTGAAAAATGTTCGGTTAAGAAATTCCATATTTTCCATATCAATTAATATCATGGAGAAGAAGAACTGATTCGATTTTGGATGATTTACCATTTCTAAATTGCCCACAAGGGGGCGCTCAACAGTTTAAAATCACTAAACATTCTTTTGTTTATATCTGGAAGTATTTATCTGATTGACTTCAAATCAAGTGCAAATGAAAGGTTATGACCTGGGGATGCCTCATGTCAGGAGATCATAGCTGTCTGGTAAAGGAATGGGGGCATTTGGGGTTATACCCCTAGCCATCGCTTCTGATGGCGTAAGCCTAGTTTGTCCTTGAATTTATTTTTTGTGATGATTAGGGATGTTATGGTTTAACCCGTAGGTGGAGACAATGAAGAAGTCATACCACTCAGCCTGCAAAGAAGAGAAGTTGGCAGCCAGCAGAGAGACCAACAGCAAACTAGAGAGCAACAACAACCCAGAGGCTCAGAAGAAGCTCCAGGAGAAGGTGGAGAAGTGTCAACAGGAGGCGCAGAAGGTATGATAAATGGAGGACAAATATATGGCTCTGAGTTTCATGTGATGGTCACACATAATATTTCTCCCCATCAGTAGTGATTTTTTTCTTTGCTACCCTGATCATTTATGAAGAAATTTCTGGTATATTTTGTCATAGACCAAGGAACGCTATGAGAAATCCCTCGAAGAGCTCGACAAGTTGACACCTCAGTATATGGAGAACATGGAGCAGGTATTCGAGCAGTGGCAACAGTTTGAAGACAAACGTATCCGGTTTTTCAGAGAGCTGCTGTTGGAGGTTAAGCAGCATCTGGATCTCTCAACCAATCACAGGTCAGAAAATGCCATTTCCTCTTATTTTGCCCAAAGAAGATAAAAAAAAAATGAGGCAAAGTTTTTGTAGATCATAAATATCATTGTGAGAAATTTCTTTCACACATATTTCAAGTGACTCTTGTAATTTCTACAGATTTCAGACAGTTTACCACACGTTGGAAGACACAATTTCTGCTACTGATGCCGAAGAGGATCTGAAATGGTTCCGGTCCAATCACGGCCCTGGCATGCCAATGAACTGGCCCCAGTTTGAGGTACCAGACATAATGGCAGCACTAATAAAAGAACACAACAGCCGAAAAAAAATTCTACAATTTTACATGATAATGGAGGAAGTTCATTTGTTTTGTTCTCACAGTTTCAAAAAAGGCCGTAATACTTTTTTTTTTTCATTTCTTGGTTAATACAGGGACTCTGAAAGGACATACTATTATTTGTTTTTTATAATTTTTATTTAAGGAAATAATAATGAGTTGAAACCAGCATTTATGTAATGAACCTGCAGTTAGTGGGTTAAGATAGGACTCAATGGCACAATTTACCACACACAACTGTAAGATCTGAGATATTTATTGTTATTAAAATGTTCTTATTCCATTAAATATATTCTGTAACAACATGCACAAAAACCTAAATGTAGCATAGATAACAACTGAAACCTTGAATTAAATATTAACAGAAAGTCAAGCATCAGAGCATATATATCTGCAAGTTACTGTTTTGTTCATGTAGGTTTTTGTTAAAGTTAAGCAATCCCTGATGTAAGTAACGGCTACATTCACAAACTAACAATTCTGTATTTTCAGCTCACAGCATGAACATATCTTAGATATTTAGGATTAGATTGTATTTTCCGCATTAACCTTTGTTCCACACCTGCTTCCCTTTCCATGTTTGACAGAATTTGGACTGGTCCCATCCCCGCTCCTTTAAAAGATGGTCCATAGTAGTGAGTTTTGCATGGGAGGGCTGTTCTGTCACAGCAGCCATGGGGGGAGGTTCTTTTTTCCCCACTAACAACACTCTCGGTCCTTAACTGCTTCCATTCCTGTGCGTGATTGGAGTGGTTGTTTGATCTAATAATGAAGCAGACATGCACGTTGTATGAGTGCACTATGTGGTTTTCCACAGCATCCCACATTTCCACTGTAGTCTAGTCATGGAGAGCTACACTTCTGCTGCCTGTATATAAGGACTATGAGATGTTAATGTATTTTTCCCTTATCACTAGTAACACTCTTTACTGTTGTCTGAACTCTCTTGAACTCTGACCTTTCAGTTGCCCCTGGCCCGGTGTTAATTCTGACCATGTGAACCCTGCAGTAAATCACACGATGCCACTATAGCTGATGGTGTCCTACAGTTTCAGAGGTCGTCAGCCTAAGGAGAAGACCTTTTAATGTTTTAAAGATTAACAGGCCTTAAAAATCAGAGGGGTCAAACAAACACTTAACTAATGTAATAAATAATGTATAGACAGGAGGGGCATGAGGGCAACTGTCTGGGTGTTGTTTGTGAAAACATGTAGCTCCAACACAAAATGTATCAAAGATGCCTGCTAGCAATACGCCTTTAAAAACTGTAAACCGTAAAAATGCAAGTATTTTGAAGGTTGTTGTTTTTTTGGTTTTTTAGATTAATTGCTAACATCCATATCCAAAAATTGTTTCTACTATGTCAGTGTTATGATTGGATGATTTCTTTTTTGCCCCTATCTCCATGATTATCATGTGGTGAGGGGTAGATTCCTTGGTGTCTTTTCTTTTAAAGGTGATGGATTCTGTAAATAGTTTAGTCTCTCAGTTTGTATATACACGCATGCATTTACAAAATTTAATCTCCAGAGTTAAGAAAGGTTTCACTGATATATATTTATTTTATTTTGAAGTGTGTGTGTGTGTATATTGCTGTACACATTGCTCTGATGTGCTCTTACACTGCTGGCTGTAAAGCCATGTTTTGTCTGATACAAATACGTTCAAGCTCAGTTTGACTTGTTGTTTGTCCACCAGGACTGGTCCATAGACCTGAACCGGACACTCAGCAGGCGAGAAAAGAAGAAGCCATCTGAGGGCGTCACACTGACAGGCATCAGTCAAACTGGGTCCGATCAGCCAGTTCAGCCTGTCAAGACCAGCAGCAGGTAGATATCTGATCACTTTCTGACTCACTTTTTCTGTCTCTTACTGATGCACACAGAAAACTGAGCATCTGTTCCTAACTGACACACACATCCACACACTCTCAGATTTCCTAATACAAACTGCCCACACCTGAGGTAAACCACATATGGTGTCTTCCTCTTAAGGAATGCTCATAAAATGTTGCATAAGGGAAGCTCCGGGAGTGACGTTTAGTTGTACGGTTGTATCCGTAGCAACGGTAAACATTGTGTTACAGATGGTTGGGAAAGCAGTCATTCCCAGGAGACCAGAGTCTGTTGGTGCATAGTTGAAACAAAGCCAGAAGTTATGTGGAAAAATATGGCTCTCACATTTCAAGACGTGTTTAGTGTTAATATCTGTACTGGAAAATTTATGGAAAGATGGAATCAACTCGATTACATTTAATTAAATATACATTTTAGGATATTAATCCAAATAGGCATTTTCAGATGTAGTCTAAGCAGAGAAAAGAAGTGTCATTTACCAACATATTTAGTGTTTTACAAAAACCAGCTTAAGTCTAGTCTTGCATTACTGATCTCAGCTACAGATTTAACCTTTAATAATCCTTGACCTATCAGGGTTTGTTGCCGCTTTGCTGAATGACAGTTTCTAATAACATGATGTAATCTTTCTCAGACAAGATAAAATAATTACCCCTGTAGAGAAATGGAATGTTGTGGCAACAGCACCAAGGACATAACAGTGATTCATGGAAATGACAACAAACAGCTGATTAAGATTAAAAAGCTTTTTATCTATATTGTTGCAGTAAAAAAATGTGTTGTACCTTAAATTTGTTCAGGTTTCGATGGGTTGTTGATGATTGAGAATTCTCCGTAACTGCTGCAGTTGAGCTGATGGCAGGAGTTGCTACACTGTGATAAATCAAGTGTGCAAGAGTTTAAGTGAGATTAGCAGTGATTGTCCATACCTTCGTCTTTGGAAAAACACTTTGGTTAACTCTTGAAACTATTTTGCATCTTTGTAATGACATTATCTTAATTCGATGTGCAGACACCTGCTCTCCGCTCGTATACAGACACTGATAAAATGTGTGTGTGTGTGTGCAGAACTCATAAGAGCATTACAGGAGTCTACAAAGGGAATGTAAGGCACGGAAAGCATTTGACCTCTGACCTTTTGTGAGACTATCAGGGGATGGACTCCCCACCAGCATTTACAGAACATAGATTTCCTGTAATTTCCTTGATCCGTGGGTGAAAAGTGTGGAGTGCGTGCGTGTGTGTGTGTGTATGCGTGTGCAGTGTAGTGGAAAGGGTTGGTGTGAAGTATTTTGGTTTTAGATCTGTCATTGTGTAGTTAACAGAGCATGAACTAAGGGCTAAAAACAAACTTTGCTGTGAAGGTTGATGACTTGTCCTTGTTTAGATCCACTTATCTTTGCCCTTAATTTCCCCTATTTATTATCTGAAGCTTCAGTGAACAAGATTTAAACACAGACAAGCTAAGGATTTAATAATCCCTGAACAAATTTCAACAAATTTGTATGCATTTTTAATACCAGGTTGTTAGTTATGGTTTTGAGTCTATTTGTTGTGTTTTGCTATCCAACGTTACATTGTGGCAGACCCACTAGAGCAGTGTTTGATGTAATAACTCCTCAGGCTTAACTTGGAGAGAATGGCATGACTATGCAAACAAAGGCGTTCACATTTCTCCACTTCACACTCTCAAGGACTGACTGATAACTACTGGTGTTCACAGTCCAGTAAGTCTGAAAACAGGCAGTAGAAACCCCGTGTTTCCTCTAATACAGGTGGAAGGCGAGTCCTAGTCTGTTCTTTGGTGCAGTAAGTGACAATTGCAGGATGTACAACTGCCCTCGTATGACTTCTTCAAAAGGAGTTCATAGTAATTGTAGTAGTATTGTATTCATTATAAGGTGCAGTATTTATTAACCCCATCCCCCAAAGGGGAGGCAAGGGATATTGTTTTTGGTTCAGTTTGTTTGATTGCTAACACTTTAGCAGCAAAACTATTGGTTAACCTCAGACCAGATTGGGTTTATAGATTGCCAGTGACCCAGAATAGATTTGGTTACATTTTGGGAATGGTACGTTAAAGTTCACATTTTTTTATGATTTTTCAAAATCTTCCCATTTACTTATAATGGGCAAAATATGTTTGAGGGCATGGTTTGTTGTGCCTGGCACCACAAGGAAAATGGCAGAATGGGAATGAATGAGGTCTTCATGTTAAAAGCTTGGTATTTTTGTTTATCTTGCCACTGTGTCAAACTCATTTTTCCTCTGTTATAGCTCCTACAATAAAGTTATATGTTGTGTCATAATTTCATTTGCATGCGCTGTCTCAGAATATGTTTCCTTTTAACTCGGTCAGAATATCAAATTGAGCACTTGTGCACATTTAGCGTTTTGACATTGTTCGCAGGTCATGTATGTGGCACAGGTGTGCCTGCATAAATGTATGTATATGTCAACCCATCTCTCACTGTGTCTCATGTCGTCAGCCTGACTGTGCCCACTAAAACAGCACCAGTGGGTTCAAACCCCTTTGAAGATGATGAAGATGAGGAGGAGGAGGTGGAGGAGGAGGAGGAGATGTCCGTGGAGCAGCAGACCACAGTCAACCACATCAGTGTCAATAAAGAGGAAATAAAAACGTTGGTGAAATGGAGAACAATCTGCAAACAATACACTCTGCCCAACCGCAGCCTTCCCGCTGTTTCTTTTTTTTTCCTGCCTCTGTTTCATGGGTTCCTGTTCCTGCCTCACCTCGTGCTGATTCTTTGTCTTTTATATTAGTTAATCTGCTTATTCCTCTCTCCTTTCTTAGGTGCCAGGTTTTGTGTTGCTCTGCATGGTCACTGGAATGGCACTGCACACAAGGCCAATGTGTGTCTGTCCTCCTCTCTTAACAGTGCCATGTTTTGCACAACTTTTAGTGTCATGGGTTCCTAATATGTATTTGTCTCACAGTCAGATCTGAGTATTTTACATAATTACACATACAATTGATATACATTTTTCATCTATGTCAGTTATCTGAATGAATGGACCTTATCCTTCAAATGGAGTTCACATACTGTATATATAACTACTAAAATTTAAATCTTTTTTGTGTTTGCTATTAATCAAATATTTATATAATGTCAAAAAGAAAAAGCAGATAAGCCACAGTATCAACAGTAGATTTTCTACTAAGTCACAGAACAGGTCTGACTGTAAATCATTTATGTGTGTTGGTGTGCATTTGCTGTCGTCCTACTCTGTCCAAGAGGAAGAAGTTCTCTTTGGTGTTTAAGTGGCTCCCTCTTCTGGCTGTGCAATGGCGTGTTCAATCATAATTTCCAACAGTGATTTTGTCTGGCTTGATGTCATGTTGCTTTGTTTTTTGTTATATTGCCCTTTTTTGCAATGCCTGACCTCATACTTTGTGTGCACTCAACTTGACATTATTTTTCTTAAAGTGGCATCAAAGCAAAAGGCTCGTCTTGTAGCGCTGATGTCACAAGTGGCATGTTTTCTTCTCATTTCAACAGAACTGAATGTTTTTAAGATAAAACAAAAGGTTGCCAGTGGATTTTAGTTTTGGGCTTGTAGTGTGTTTTCACTGTACTTGTGATGTTTTTTGTCTTGCTTTTCTAACTTTAAACTTTAGCTCCTGCTTGTGCCTGGTATGTTGGATTATTCCATCAGTGTAAGAGACCCTGCAGTGCACAGAGAAATATACCCTTATCCTAAGAAACTGTTTTGTCTGTTTGTCCAGTGCTAGCAGTGTGGAGAAGACTCCAGACTGGTCAGATGAAGACACTGGTGTTAACCCTTTTTCTGCCAACGGCGATGGGAACCCGTTTGAGGATGAGCCAGCTTCTCCGGTTATATCTGTCCCCGTTCGAGCCCTCTATGACTATGATGGACAGGAGCAGGATGAGCTGAGTTTCAAAGCAGGTACATAAAAGGAGTTATATGTAGCAATAGATGTCGCATATCGTCTAAGTAACCCCCTCATGAGGACTGGTAGACTGCAAACATAGTAATTGTGTTTTAATTCTCTCACTGTAGAAGTTACAGATCCATATTTATCTGGCCGCTACTTTCTGAAATATTTTTTTTCTTCCAGGGGATGAGTTCACCAAGATTGGTGAAGAAGATGATCAGGGTTGGTGCAAAGGTCGGCTCAAGGGTGGACAAATGGGCCTCTATCCTGCTAATTATGTTGAAGACATCCAATAACAGATGCTCGCAAGAAAAGAAAAACAATGTGAAGACCTGGCCTTTGTTCAATTCTATTCTCCCTGTTGAAGACTGTATAGGAGTGGGAGAAGGACAGATCAGAGAGGTTGCAGAGTGTAGGACCACTTGGAATATTGTCGCTTGTCACAGAATGGCCCTTATTGCAACAGTACAAAAGTGGAAATTAACCACTTCCAGTATCACTTGAAATGCTTCTAAATGATTTCAAGTGAACCACATCAGAGGAAATTGTTACTCAGTTACAAATGTCTTAGAATCCCATTTATGCTGTTACAAAAACAATAGCTTTTCTAGTAGATATGAGACAACACTCGATAAAATAAATTTATCTGTCACTCTTAAATGTATAATTTTTTTAAATAAACACTGGGATGACAAATCATCTTTCAATGTTACATGTAGCCTTAAAATGCAAGCCACTATGGATTCATTAAGGGAGATGACCATTTTTATAGCATCATTATTAATTTTCAGTTGCCACCATTTCTGTTAGAATCCAGTCCATAATTGTTAACTGTTAGAGCTACAATCAGTCCTTTAGTAATTATAATTGTGTCAGATTTAACTTGCTTTTAAATTGCTTTCAGGATTTTGATTCTCACATAGTTAAAACTGTCTTTTTTTTTTTTTTTAATAGGAATGACCATTAGAGATTTGTTTTGCCATTGTCTTCATTTACTTCACGGTGGGAAAGTTTATTGTAGTCACTGCAATTGAATGTATATTCACTGATTGTATAGTTCACTCACTGATGGTTCGCTTTTTTCCCTCATCAACAGCCCTCAGGCCTTTCACGTAAACATCTCTACTTTCTGTTGATTGTAGATTCTAATACTTTATTCCTTCAACACTGAAACATTAACTCACTTGAAGCTCCATGCTTTGATTCTCTCATTTGTTGGAAAATATCAAGATATGGGAGAATATTTTAACATTTTTAATATATAGCAAGGTAAGCAATAAAACTTTGGACAAGTATTGTGTTGCCTACGTGCATGTAAATAGCCTTAATTAAACATATTGGAGCAAATTAAACATTGAGATCAGATGATATGTAGTTGGACATTGATGATTGTTAATTTATGATGCCACAAGTGCTTTTGCCCTACTCTTGTTAGAATGCTGTGACTGAGAATCAGTTTGTACAGTAATTGAATGTTTTATGGCAAATATCCCTTGTTACGTTATGTTTGTAAATATGAAAATGTTTCCCTTTGCATAGGGACATGCTCATTGCATTAATCAACAAATGTTATGTGGAAAAGTTGCTCTGAAGCTATGCCATGGTCATGGATGGATACACCTGATTTAATTACTTTAACATATACTTTGATCATCATTTATTTAGTAAGTCTGCCCTTTGGAGGAATACACTGCACGCTTTTCACTTGTGCAAGCTTTAAGTTCATGAATTGCATAGCGTTTTGATGAAAATCTGATGCCTTCATCTGCAGCCGAAGAGAAAGATAAATTATTTTGTCTTTGAAAAGGGTGAGAAAGGCGGTGTTTGCCATGTTTTCAGGGCTGTCCTCACACATGGTAACAGCTGTACTTGCACAGTAAGGTTTGTAAATGTTGTACCACAACATAATAAATGAATATAATGGAAAAATATATTTTCCTTTCTGGAAATGATGTTTACAGAATTCTTAGGTCTCCATTAGGTTTTATATACACAAAATTATAATGGCTACACATGCATTTCTCAGTCTAGTTAACATACAGTCCGAATATACAGGGAATATGTGAACAAAGCATGACAAATTTTAGAATAATTACAAAAACCTACATACCAAAGAAGTCAGTATTTCATGTCACATGTCTTGATCTCTTGATATTTACTGTATAAATGTTATGGTATTTTTAAAATTTTGCTTAAAACGTGTTAAACGTTTCGCTATTTCTGCTCATTTTTGTCATCTAAAAGGGGTCATCAAATTAAACATGACAAATTCTGCGTATATGCGGAAATTCTGTCACTGAACTACATTACCCATCTACCTTTGCTACAATAACATAACCATGGGTAAATTTCAGCCAATTAGAGCCAGACTACGACGTTTCACGAACTGACGTGTCGCATCCAGGTTGTTATTGAGGAAAACAGTGTTACATTTCATGCTTATTTGGCCAACAGGTATTACCGAAAGATTGGACAATGTCACAGCCGGGCAAACACGACATTTCTGCTATTTTTAAGCGACTACGTGCCATCCCTACGAATAAGGTGAGAGTTTCACGGCAGTCGGTTTACTCTCTGAAACAAGGAAGTCATCTGAACTAAATATTTGACACGTCGCACTTTAACATACGTCGAGACTGTCGTTAATTCCTAACTAAATGAAAGATTACCTAATGTTCCTTATAGTAATTACACCACTTTCGCCGAAGAGCTTCTTCATGGCACTAGTAATCTCTACTAGAAAGAAAAAGTGTCCAAAAACATGGGAACTGTAAACCCATTTAGCAGTTGGTCTGACAGCTTGGCTAGCTAACATGCTAGCTACAGTTTGACAGTTGTTTATTCTGGCGATTTTTTTTCACCCGCTCCCGTGTTGCTTTTGTCTTCCTTGTACATTTTAATTTTATAATGACTGTCTTAATGGAAGCGTATTTTCTTCATTTCTAATGTGCCTTTAAGGGTTATATCAACTGCGAAACGAGTGCATATCACTAACAGCTGTTTGATATGTCCTTAGAAATCTGTCTCCTCAATGTTTGCTTCCACGTCTCCTTTATGGACTTTGACCCTTGAACGAACAACTAGTAATCTTCACTGTCCATTAGATGCATTAGTAACATGTCTTATCTCGTATTTGAGATAAAGTGTTATTTTGTCCCTTCTTTACCCTAGGTTTGCTTTGACTGCTCAGCTAAAAACCCCAGTTGGGCCAGCATCACCTATGGTGTATTTCTATGTATAGATTGCTCTGGGACACACAGGTCTCTGGGGGTGCATCTGTCCTTCATCAGGTAAGCCAGCATAGGTCTGAAACCTCGAAACTCAAAACACCAGAGCAACTAATGGTGTACTAAAACACATGGAGCATCTCTAAAAGTCAAACGGCAGTTGAGAATATTTGTGGCAAGGTGAATATTGAATGAGTTATTTGTTTTTATGAGTACTTCAAAAAATATATATATATATATTTTTTTTTCATTTAAGTCATCTCATAGTGAGTGGCAAAAACAACTCTTAACTACCCTGTCACTGCACTCTTAGAAGGAATGTGTAGAAAATGATCACACATTAAGTGTAGTATTCTTATACATTTTGTGCCAATACAGAATAAAACTATTGGAAAGACTTTTGTTTTTTAACAGGGTATTTAGCCATAGACTGCACATAATACAACCACAGATAAACTTTATCTAAATTCAGTATAATGGGTTTATATGTTCATACATTTATGTATTAACATTCCTGACACATTTTTTGCTGAAATCAATAACACAGTGAATTTGCTCAAATTAATATGATAAAAATTCCACATGTCACCAACTGATGGACAAAAATGTAACCCGTTGCATCCGTTTGCAAAACCCTTCTAAGGGGTGTGAGTTAGGTCTTTGTTAGACATTTTAAAACATATGCATTCACCTCCTCAGCCACAGCAAAGCGTAGTCCAAAGTAGGTATCTAATCATGACAATGAATGATTTAGGATAATCTAATTGCAGAAATGGAATATAATGTTCTTAACAACTGGGTCTGTGAGGTTCCTCCTATCTGTTTCTCTGCTTTGTAGCTTCCAGTGTACTAGTATCTCCTGCTGTGTTTGAGTGTGGAGTTAATATGCCTTTAACAAAAAAGAACAGAAAAATAAAGCTGATTCTAGTAAGAACCTTTTCCTATTTCATATGGCCACCATGAGAAAAGAAGAGTGGAATATTTTATTATTTCATTCCTACATATCATAAAATATTAAACACTGAACTTTTAATATGACCATTGGAAAAAAATTAATGGGAAATGCATGTTGTGCAAAGTTCTTGATATGAATAAAAACTAGACTTCAGGTTAATGAGAGGCATGTCTTTAATTGTCTCACATACTGTTTGTGACTATTAGGATGTTTGTACAAATACTAAGCTCATTGCGTTTTTCAGGTCCACTGAACTGGATTCTAATTGGTCATGGTTTCAGTTAAGGTGTATGCAAGTGGGAGGCAATGCCAGTGCAGTGAGTACCTGAAGGCGAAGGTTCAAATAATAAGTACACATAATAAATAATAAGACAACTTCATTATTGTTGTTTGATTTTCTGTATTTTATAAAACTTCCTCTGCCAGATTGCATTTTTCAGTCAGCATGGCTGCAAAGCCAATGCTGCCAATGCCAAGTATAACAGCAGAGCTGCCCAGCTGTACAGAGAGAAGATAAAGACTTTAGCTACACAAGCCACCAGACGCCATGGCACTGAGGTAATGCACGCACATGTTTTTTTTTTTTTTAAATACACCCTAAAATTGCAAGTTGGTCCACAGAGTAAAAGCTGAGCCTATCTACTTACCTACTACATTATACAGCAACTCCCTGCATACAATTCATTTGATCATCATACTTTTTGAAGTATATCTGTGTACTGATAGCATCATCAGTTTTACTGCTCCCTCTTTGTGCAGCTGTGGCTTGACAGTCAGGCTCCTCTTTCTCCGACATCACCAGATGAGAAGCAGGTTGATTTCTTCAGTCTGCACACACAGGTATTTTAGGGTTCTGGGACTTATCTACACACACATTTGTAATCTACACATTTACTTTTAATTATAATTTTTGTGTTTCTCTCTATGCATTGGCAGTCTGGTCTTGAAAATCTGAATATGGCCAAAATGAGCCTCAGCGCATCCACATCAGATAAGCCTTTGTTTGCAGAAAAAGAGGAGGACAACAATGGTATTCTTTGTTTTCTTTTGCTGAATCATGTTGCATGTACAAAGATCATAAAATACAAAAAAAGTATTTAAATACAGTTTGTGTTTCATTATGTGCTTTTAAAAAAAATGTTTTCAGGTAATCCAGAGGCGGGTCCTAGTGTGGAAATGCTGAGTGTCTCTCCAAAAGCAAATCCAGGTTTGCTGTGTTTTTATCTAACCAATATCCCTTTGATTTTCATTCCTTATTTTTATAAACTGTTCTGTATGATGTAACTAACTACCCTTTACTCCTCGTAGAGCCATCTTCTCTTCTCAAGAAGAAGCCAGCTGCTGCCAAGAAAACAGTACGTAGAGAGAAGATTAATGCCCTGTCAACACTAACATGAGACATTAAATAATCCTGGACATAGCAGGCATAGAGGCTTTAATCTGTCATGACAACAAGAATCAATGACAAATTAGGCTATAGCTTTGATTATCCTAAGTGTTGGTTATTATTTTTGAAGTGTATGTGATGTGGATTTCACTATAATGCTAATCTGGTCCATCTCCCAAAGGTATATGTCCATATTTTGCTGTAGGTCATGCATTGCATTATACACCTATATCAAGTGCAGGTTTGTCGCACAAAGCACTAACATACATAAAACAGAGTGTGGCGATATTACTTTCCAACTGCATTTTCCATGTACGAGTTTTTACAAATTTTGACATTGCAAAGTGTTTCTGAAAATCTCAGTTTTTTGTTCCCTAAAACACTTAAGATGAAGACGAAAAACTCAAAGAGGAAAATGTGTTTCGTTACATATCTTTATCAGTAAATGTAGTAATGTGTATTTGCAGTTGTGCTTCGACAGAGGAGTTTATGTTCAGTGTGTTTTATTAAATATCTCTGCTTGTAGTTGGCATCTAAAAAAGGAGGTCTTGGGGCCCAGAAGGTCAGCAGCCAGAGTTTCTCCGAGCTGGAGAAGAAGGCTCAAGCTGCAGACAAACTCAGAGAAAAAGAAGAGAGTGCTGCAGGACCCAAGAAGAATCTTCAACCTGATGAATCCATGTGAGAGCCCTTTATTTATTTAATTATTTTACTTTAGTGGTTTATTTCCCCCATTGTCTTGCCAAAAATGGTTTTCCATCCTCTAGATCAGATATTCCTTTAAAACTTTGTCACTTAGAAGGAAGAAACTCTAAACTTCAAACTCCGTAATTATGTGACAAAACCACCCTCTGTTATTTTTTTGTTTGTTTTTTTAATCACCTTTCTTCTTGCATCTCTCAGTGCCCCATCTCTGCGACTAGCTTACAAAGATCTTGAGGAGCAGAGGAAACGAGAAGAGAAGAAATTGAAGAATTTAGAGGGGAAGAAGAAGGAGCAAGCTGAGAGACTGGGCATGGGTCTGGGCATCAGGAGGTATTTGTCTTGTGACCGATGACCAAAGTCATTTCTGTGAAATGTCCAGTGTAGCGGTCACAGATGACTGTATCTCTCCTTGTGTCATCAAAACTGAATGCTTTGCTTGCTTTGCTCATCAATGTCTTCTTTCTTCCCTGTAGTGGAGTTTCTCACTCTGTGACATCAGACATGCACCTCATCCAGCAGGAGAGTCCACAAGGGATTAAGACTAACAAGAGTCGGAGATTCACTGAGGAAGATGATGATGAAGGCTCCTTCAGCTCTAGGTTAGATGCAAAGTAATTTATTCAGCTACCAATGATAAAATACTTTAACAGAAGGAATAACACTGAACTCCATATGTCTTTAGGATCTTGTCCCGATTTGAGGATCAAACAGAAGCCTGTGATAACTTTTCATCCCGGTGGGGGGATGCAAGCGAAGGAGGATGGATGAAAGAGAGCAAGAAACCAGAGCCAGACTTCTACATAACCTCCACTATAACCTCTGTGGATGACAGGTTGGACATTGTCTTTACTTTTATACACCAAGTCTGTTTTACTTTACACACTCAAACCTCTGCACAAATTGTTGTACTTGCTAACTGAACACACACTGCCGAGGAGTGTATTACAATCTGAGTTCAAATTAAATGTGATTACAGGAACAGATGTAACGTTTGTTTCACACAATAGAGGATTTTTTTCCCCTTTTTTGTTACTTTGTCATGTGGTATGAGATAAAAATGTACTTTCATGCCACAAGCCAAATAAATGACTGTTTTGTCTTTCATAGTGGGGAGAATATATTTCACTCAGTCCTTGTTCCACATGCATGTCTGTGCAGATTTTGATTATTACAACCTCATCATTTAATGGTTACTTAATGTCCATTTTTTATCAGGCCCACATCTAGAAGGAAACCTGAAGCCTTACCCGTGTCAGATACAGGAGAAGCTCAGAAAAAGTTTGGAGGTGACGTCAAAGCCATTTCCTCTGACATGTACTTTGGAAAACAAGACAACTCTGAAGTATGTCATCACAACATTGACCTGAACATTTTTGCATATTTTATATGTTATGTTCAGCATATTGTGTTTGTTATTGCACAATCCTCCCATTTCCCAAAAATGGGGAGATTCTCTAAAATACAGTCAAAATTTAAATCTGAAATATTGAATTTTTTTTTTTTGTTGTTTTTAAATAACAGACATGTTTACCACTGTTTTTTCACCTTACCTATTTATTACATTTGTGCCAATTATTATGTAATTGTTTGAGAGTTGAGAGCACTAACTATCGCAAGTAGATTTTTTTTTTGCCAAATTCACAAGACTTTAGCTGCTCCTCAGGCTGTTGTGGCCTTTATCATCACAGATTCAGGTTTGTATCGGAGTTTAAAAAAACGTCCCGAGTTTTCTGGAAATGTTTGTTGTACATTTCATTTCCATATCAATTTTTTAAATATGGTTAATCATTCATATCTATATATTTACAAAGTCACAGTGATATAAAATTGACTGTTGTTAGACTATGATCTTGAAATATGTGTGCTAAAACATATGAATTTTTTTTTTCCAGTATGAGGCTAAAACTCGACTGGAGAGGCTTTCAGGGAGTTCCTCTATTAGTTCAGCAGACCTGTTTGATGATCCAAAGAAGCAACCTGGTGAGGAAAAACAGTTCAGTGTAGAATATTATTAAATACAAAGGATTTATCTCTGCATTTACCACTTTTTTATGATTTGTGTTCGCAGCAAGTTCATACCGTCTGACCAACGTTCTGCCCAACGCGCCCGACATGACACAGCTCAAACTTGGAGTTCGCTCAGTCGCAGGAAAACTGTCTGTCATGGCGAGTGGTGTAGTTAATACTATACAGGTCAGTAATAGTACATTCTAAAATAAAAATTATATTATTTTCTTGGCAATTGTAAAAACAAACTGTGTTATTCTTTATTTTAGGATCACTACAGTTCCTGAGTCTTGGTGTCTCCTGTTGGACTCAGCCTCTTCTGTCATCATCCTCAGTTCAGCAGAGTCAGATAGCTTTGTCAGTGAGCAGTGGTTCCTCATGTGGGGAGAAGCCAGATCACCCAGCACTGTGAGCTGATCTGCTCTTTGAGATATAATATGAGATACTACCCTTACATAGCCTTGTATACACAGCTAATTTTTATTAGATAATATATGTATACAGCAGTTCTTACAGTCAAGATGACTGAAGCACAATATTTTCAATGGAAATACTTTCACCTTACAGGCATCCTGAAGGGAAGCGTATATGTATAGTACAATGGTTGAAGAATATTTAGTTTATTTCCTATTTTTGCTTTGAGGTCTTTGGGTTTAAATACTTTTAGAAGTGTTGCACGTAGCAGTTTGGGAAGATTTTTAGTTTATTACTGGTGTTATGAAGGAGGGACTTGCTGTTTGATTTCTCAACGTGATTAGGTCAAAACCCAAGCAGTGAAGCAGTACTGCTATAAGTAAAAAAAAAAAAAAAAAAAGGGTTTCTGAGTCTTAATTCAACACGTGCACTCTGTATGATGCTGTCCTGAGTTTTTTCTTCTCATATATATTTTGCACATTGCTATAAGTTTAAGACAAGATTCCTCTCCCAAGTGCACTTACATTTGTTCTTCCACAGAAAGGACCAAACCTGATGAGGCCTTGGGAGTCACATTTATTTCAGTGATGTAAAGCTATGTTGGCCTCTTTAACATATATGCTTCATTATTTTTGAAGGAAAAAAACCCATATAAAGTAGCTTCCAAATTAGTGTACAAAGTAATAAAACAGTTAAACCCATATCAGTACTTATCACACTAGATAACCCTTCATAATGTAGGTCAGTTGCACTACGCTTTGCTCAGTTCAGTTGCTTTGAATAAGACACCTTAAGATGGAGTAATCACCATGGTTTTGGCCTTTTATACTTTAACTGGGTAGAATTTGAGCTGGTGTCTTTGGTTGTGACTCTTGTAGCTGAGTTTCAAAGTAATTTGTCCTATCTCTGCTGTGAATTCCTAAGTTGTTTCCTTTGTTTTATTCTTTGTTGCATGCCTTAGAGTCTTGAAAGATGTGGTTTAATCACACGCACTCTTTAAATGTAAAGCTTAACAGCTTCAAAATCTTCAGAGGTCACTCTTTGTTGCTGTAATGTACTGCCAGTTATAGTTAATTCCCTAAAATGTAACAAAGGCCTTAATGGGAGAAAAACAGCACCAGATATGTCACTATATTGTTGTATGGATTTAATGTCAAAGCAACAGGAAAATGACTTGATACCTGCCACGGCTTTGGAATAACTGGCTTCTGCTTGAGCATTGGGTAAAAGTTTGCCATGATACGAAAAATGCTATTTCAGATATACATTTGTGTAGAATAAAGAGAGTAATGTTTTTAATGCTCAGAAGAGGTCATTAACATTACATTTATATACTGTTTATGCTTCTCAGGTTTTTGATTTATGAAATATTAATACTAAAACTGAGAGGTGTAAATCCATCAATGACCAAATATTTGTTTACTCCATCACTATATGCCTTAGTCCAAAGAGCTGTTAATTACATGCCCTAACATTACAAAATTGTGGAGTCACCTTGTTACCTTTGCATTTGCACATTATTTGTAAAAAAAAAAAAAAAGAGAGAGAGAGAGAAAGAAAGAAAAATGCACATGGCAGCTTTTGCTTGAATGTACTGTACTGAACTATTATGTTGACAATACGTTCCTGGAGACAGAACTGTCATTGATTTTTATAGGATTGTTTGTGTCTTCTGCTGTTACTGTGTTAATTTTGTTAAATGTTGAGTAGAAGAATAGCAGCTTGTATAATTTACATGGCCTGTGTAGCTGTTAGGACTTGCTAAAATGTATGGCTGCCATTCCCATCATTAAAAAAAATGGAATACAAAATTTTTTCCATTAATAACTCTACCAATTGCTACATACATATACATACCATTTATAGGATGCTACTGATAATCACATTTTGACAATTTTGACACTCAAAATGTAAAGTTTTCTTGAAACATGCCAAATAAATGGCTTATGTAAACTCTCTTGTCGAGGTTTTATTTAGTCTTTTTTTCACAGTCTAAAACCTGGATTCTGTTTAGTCAAAATATACACTTTAATAGAATATAAAATACTAGCCTGTCAGAATTGAAGCGGATTATTATTCGACTGATCGACTAAAGTGTGGCCTTCTTTGACCCATTATGGTCAAACCCTCCAAATACTGGCAACCGCTTACGTGGCTGCGTGACGCGTTTAGGTGTTGTCGGAACTTTTGAGGTTAGTATTAGAAATAATTTATCTGTATTGCATATGATAAATGAAAGCTATTTTTTCTACCGCATTTGCCTTGTATGTTAAAATAGTATATCCAGTAAACGACAATTTGAGTTTATCTGGTTCATCACTAAAGCGACAATCTGCTATTACTTGATTGACATTATTTACGAGCTTTTGAGCCTCACTCGAAGGCACCATTTTCCCAAGGAACAGGGTGAGGAGACGGGCTGCGTATGCGATTATGTTATAGCATTAGCTTAATTAACCTCAGACGGATACATTTTCTACTATTTTACTGCATTATGCACTTATTTGTGCACGAAGTGACTTGTTTCACTCTGAGGCGGAATAACGAGTAAGTTGTCAGACTTTTTCTAGTCGGCCTGTTGAATTTCCTCATACAGAAAAGTTGGTGCCAAAGAGCTAAAAATGCCAAATGAAGTCAAGCAGAGAAAAAAGACTCCGAAACCAAGTGATGAAGCGTCCGAAACCTCGGCTGCAAATGTTAAAGATGAAACCCAGACAGTGAAGACGAACGGAAACCAAAAAACATCCTCGAGTCTGGACTTGAAGAGTATATTTTGCTTTTTGTCGCTTGTTGCATGTGGAGCTCTGAGTTGGTGGGTCCATAAACTGTACATTCACTTCAAATATGTGAAAGTTGTTTAGTTATTTTGGAATGAATACAGTCTTTCTGGATTTCAGGGTGGTCCTGCAACAGAATGAGAGGTTTTCTGAAATAGAAGAAAAGTACAGGTTATTACACGGGAAGACCTCAAGCCTGTTCGACATGGAGGATGAAGTCCTCAAGGTTTCCAAAAAGGTAAGTGGAGCACAGCAGTAGCAGAATCTAACAGGACTTTAAAGGGCCAGTCCACCCCATTTACATTAACACACAACCAGAACTCACCTAATGTTGACCCATTCTGTGTTTCTACTGACAAAAGTGAAATCTGAGAAGACTTTTTGTTGCATCCTGTCATCTGTGATTTATTTTTACAGTTCTCAGTGCATGCCTTTTGCTTCGTACTCTAAATACTGTACATGAATGAATGTTGAAGATTCATAGAGCTCCCACAGAAACAGCACTCCTGTTTTGTGTTGCGGCTGCAGCTTGCCGCTTCGGAGGATGATCTGAAGGAGGTGCTGTCCACTGTCTCCTTGGCAACAACACTACAACAGGACATCTCCACCCTTCATGCTGTTGTCATGGCAATGCAGGCTGAGGAGAACTCCGCTTCCCGTGACCTGCAAACCGTCAACGCCCACTTCCTCAACGTGACAGAGACATGGCAAGAGCGTCTGGCTGCTATCAACTCTGAACTGACTGCCCTGAAAGCAGAGTCTCGGGAGGCTCACATCACAGCTACAGAAAAGGTGAACGATGCTGAGCGAAGGACCCGGATGCTGGCAGAGAGGTTAGAGGAGCTGGAGGACAGCACAAAGAGAAATGCCCGCGCTTTTGAGCGAACAGAGGAAGATGATGCAAAGCGAGCTCAGGAGCATCTGGACTGGAACACCAAGCAGATCCACAAACTTGAGGAGCAGATCAGCAGCCTGAGCCGAAAGGAGGCAGAACTCAGCTCACAGCTCCAGGAGTATATTCCCAGAGCGCAGGAGTGTGAAGAACACCTCCCACAGGTGGAGGAAGCGGTGCGCTCCATCCTGAGGTTGGGTGGAGATCTGAGTGGGGCAGAAAAAAGGCTGGAAGAAGTGACATTACAGGTTTTTGGGACTGAGGACAGCATGCTGAAAGCACTCAGTGAAATCCTGGAGATCAGGCAGGAGTTGGACACGCTGCACGCTCAAAACAGCATTCTCAAGATGAAGAATGAGTTGTCAGTGGTGAAAGAAGCAGTCCGTGAACTCACCATGGTGTTGAGGGAAAATAGGGTTGACAGCCCAAGTGACTCAGACACTTTTGAGGATGAGGAATGGAGAAATGAAGAAGATGGTGAGGAGGCGTGGGGAAAGGATGAGGAGGATGAGCCCCCTCGTCTTCCTGCTGATGACCTCACACAGTGATGTGACTGTTTCTTTAAAAAGGAAGAGCTTTGTCTTAGTATTTGTTCTGTGCATTTCTATTTTTGTCTCATATTCATATCAGAAAATTGTCACCCTTAAGTTTTACTGCTCTAATACTGTAATTCTCTGGAGTTTTCCACACACTCAGGCTGATGTGCACTGGTACAATCAAAAATATATTTAAATTGCTTTGTTATGGTTGAGCGACTTTTAAATTTGACTGTATTATTTTTGTAGAACATGTTTTCTCATTCCCTTAGGAGTTCAGCATATAATTTTTTTTTTATTCAGCTGTCACTTATAGATATCACATATGTCTGTACATGTTATTTACAGTCCAGTTCAGGAGAGTGTTCTGTGTAATCTTTATAAAGCATGCAGGTCATTTAATAAAAGGAGTATTTTTGTCAGAGGCTCTGATTTGTATGGATTATTTTTTTCTCTTGTCCTAGTAGTCTTGTGTTATAAGGTACCTATTCCTTCCCTAGTTAAATTCCCTTTTACGAACAGCTTAAAAGTGTACTAACCTACAATGATGCCCTATAAAGTATGATTGAAAAACGACCGCACAAACGTCCAACCCGCAGATTTTTCACGTAAAAAACTCTGTCCTGTTTCAGTGTGAGAGTGTTCAGCTGATGCTGGAGAGTCTCGGTGGTCAGAAAGGAGCTCTACAGCCTCAGCTGGAGGCCTTTGAGCAGGATGTCACCCAGCTGAAGGACTGGGCGTCTGGACTGACTGACAAGAGAGCTCAGCTCCAAACTAGCCTGACAGCACTGAGAGATGCCGTAGGACAGATTGAAGAACGCACTTCTGCTATCGCAAAGGACTTTACCAACAAGGTATACCAAATGTTCTGTTAAATATTTAACTTTAATGATTGAGAAGACAAGACTGTCTGTATAGGAATTTTGTTCTTTGCTTTTGAATCCAAATGTCGAAATCAACTTTAACCATGAAAAGTCTGTTGCTTTTTTTCTACTTTCACAAACACCAGAATTTCTCTGTTCCTTTTTGTTCTCACCCATTAGGTGGCGTCAGTGAGGACAGATGTGCGCAGGATGGATGGTCTGAAGTCTGAGCTGGAGTCTCTACTAACTCAGGTTGAAGAGCTTGAAGACAAGACAGCTCAGGTTGATCGCAGTATGGTCAAACGCATTGCCGATCTGCTGGCCAGCAGCATAGACCGAGTCTCCAATCTCCGTGCTTCATCTGAACGCAACACACAAGCCATAGATCAGCTCCGCCGCCGCATCCCTGAGCTCACCACTGCTGACAAGCAGATCTCCGACCGTTTGAGGGAGCTAGAGGGCGGCCGGGCCCGGCTGATAAGAACTGTGACCTTTGCCAGTGACCTTAAACCAAAGGTTGCTGCCATCAAGAGAGACTTTGGGGCTTTTGAGCCTCAGCTGTCAGACCTGACTCTGCGGATCGGGCGACTGGCAGAGGATCTCACCAAAAGAGAGCAAGAGATTGCTGAGCTTAGACAGACATTGGCAAACCTCACTGCAGTACAGGGTGATCTAGGTGTTGCATCTAAACAAGTTCGTGAAATAGCAGATATGTCTGATATTGGAGAGATAAATAAGCCATCATAAGCAACACAACCTCAGACAAGAGCAGACTGATAATTTTCCAATGTTTTTTTGAATTTGTTTTTTAGGATTTTGGCTGGGTTTGGTTGAACTGCTGTTGAAAGGTTAAGTGAAATTAAAAAACAGGTTTACCTTGGCTTTCTGAACAGGCTTGATAGCCTGTCTGTCTGCATTTCTGACAGTTGTAACATGAATATGAAGATTGCTTGTTAAGCCAGTTTATGGTTATTGCTCCTACAAGTACAGTGTGATGATGCAAATGGTTTCTTGTTTTGTATTTTTCAACTTTCAACAAGTACATTTTCATCTGGAATGACAGAAAAAAATGCTTTGATTCTCTTGAATTCTGTTTGTGTCAGTACCCTTTTGTCCAGAAAAGCAAATTAATTCTAAGAAATTTTACTTTCTTAGTGTAAATGTGATGGAAGGTTTGAAGTACTGACATGTAATTGAGTCACAATTATTCCTCCCACAAATGCTCAGGTGTCACTGATGTGATAGCCAAATGTCTTCAGAACAACACTTTAAACCATATCCATTATTTTCTTCTGAATAATTAAGTAGACTAACACTTGATCCAGTTTATTAACCTTTCGACCACTTTGTCACGTGTATGGTGACTACAGTTCCTGTCATAATGCAGTTTTTCCATTGAGGTTACAAAACTTGAATTTATAAAACAATGCATCATCAATAGTTATATTCTGTAAAATACCCAAATTTAACTCGCATCTGGAAAAAATGCCCACAGCCACAACTTTGAAGTTTTCTGTTGAAATGGCCCTACAGCTACATTCTTGTGTGTTCAACCTGGAAGCATATTTCAGAAGAACATCTGGAAGAGTAACATTCAAAGAGGAAAATTACCTGTTGGAGATGAAAGAGCTGAGCATCTTAAGTCATTTTAAAGAATATCATTATTCATGTGCAATTCCTTTTTGATATGAATTGGAAATATGTTGATGGTTTTGCAGTTAAATAGAGCAGTTTCTACAATAAATTCAGACTACATTTGTGTCATTTGAACATGCAGAAAAATCTGAAATCTACAATGTGTGTGGAATTCTTTAACACGTGTAACATCTAGTTAGTAACAGCAAAAGGTGCTCAAATAAAGCACTAAATCAGATTTATCAATACTGTAAGTTTTATACACTTCAGCTGTGTGTGCGCATTGAGAAATAAGTTCACAACTTTGGGTTGACAGAGTTTTTATTGTAAAAAAATGACAAAAGAGTAAACAATGGAATGCTCAAAAGGAGCTTATTGCATCAAAAGACAGTCAGTAAAAAAAAAAAGTGGAATAAAACTACAGTGCAGAATGAGTGTGGATTTGAATTCACAGATCAGCAGTCCAGCTCTGCCCCCCCCCCTCTCTCAAGACCCAGCCCTCATGTTCGCTCCTTATCTACTTAAAATGTGCAACATCCTGGCATTAACCGTGAAGTACTGAGAAACGCCTCGAGTAGGTCCTGGTTACCCATTTGGACTCATTACTGTCCATGTTGGATGTTTTGGGAGTGTCATATTAGACTGTTAGCTACTTTCCCTGCTTCTTTGGGGCTCTGGATAAGCCTTCTAGTGTCTGTGTTGTCTTCTGCAGGGCTTGCTGAAGTGCAGAAATAGCTTGTTCGTGGCCTTCTAGCTTAGCTGCTTTGTCTTCCAAGCCAGCTACAATGCTTTGTAAGTTCTCCAGCTGCTCTGACTTCACACTGCTTGTGCTGCTGCCCTCCAGAGAGGTCAGCCTTTTCACCAAGTCCTCCAGCTGATGGCCCAGGCTGGAGTCCTTTGCAACCAATTTAGCTTGAGCATTGGTAAGAGCAGCCAGGTTGGTCTGGAGCTCCTCCAGGTAACTTTTAAATGCCTCCACCTCCTGCTTCATGCTGTTTTTGGTCTTATCTGCAGTCTGTCCTTGTGCAGAAAGAATACTTTCATGGGTGTCATACTTGGCCAGCAGTGATTCTATTTTAGCAGCGTTGTCTGCTAGTGATGTGGACAGTGAATCCCCACTCTCCTCTAATGCTCTAACTCTGACTTCTACGTCTTCTGACCTTTTCTGGGCTTGAGTGGTAGCTTCATCCAGCTGTTTCTCCACATTACGAGCAGAGTCAGTAGCCTGTGCCACGCTGCCCTCCAGTGTTGCAGTTTTATCCTTTAAAGCCAGGATGTCAGACTCTGCTGCAGAGACAGACTGCTTCAGGTTCCCAATATTCTCTTGCACCACTGTCCTGACTGACTCAACTTCTTGTGACAGTGAGACCACTTCCTGGTTGCGGGTCTGGAGCTCTTCTCTCACTGCTCCTATCTGGTCCCTGAGTGAATCAACTGAAGCATCAGCTGCCTGCTTAGCTGTTCTGATTTCAGCTACAGTGTCAACAATGGCAGCGATTTCCTGTTTGATAAGTGTGGGGTCTTCCAGGTCACCTAGACGGGCTTTGAGTGCTGCCAGCTGACTCTGCGCCTCTCCCTGAGCTTCGGTGAACTCGGTGACGCTGGCTGTGATGGACTGACTCACCTCAGCCAAGCGTTCCTCCACAGTCTTCTCTAAGGAGGAGAAGTCCTTCTCGCGAGCCTCCTTTACCTCAGTAATGCCCTGAGAGAGGTCCCTGAGTAGGTCATTCTGGAGCTTATGAAGGGCCTCCTCAACCTTCCTGGTCTCCACCTCCCCCTTCTTCATCCGGCTGATGGCCCCCTCCATCTCCACCCGCGTGATGCCCAGTGATGACTCCAGCCCATCCACAACACTCCTCAGAGACTCCACCTGTACAACAAAAAAGCACAAGTGGGGTCCTTTAAACCTTTTCTCTCAGTTTGACATCACAGCCATGACTGTAAATCATATCTTTACAGTAGGTTTAACACATGAACATGATATTACTGTCAAATTCAATAACTAAAAGGACTCACTTTTTTGAGAATATAATGGGAACATCTGCTGACACACTGGCTGCCTACATTTTGTGAATGAGCCTCAGGTGACATGAAAATGGCTCTTTCACCTGAGATAAACTGGTTTGTTGATAAAATGCATTAGTGTCTCAAAGCTACAGAGCTTGTAAAAACTGGAAATCCTTTCACTATGCCTGAGGTTAAGAATGAACCTCAACGCTTATGCTTGCAGTTGGCACACTCACTCATACAGCAAAAGGCATGACTAAATATATATTGTACAGTCTGTTTACATTGTAATATTTCCATTGCAAACAATGTTAGTGAATACTTATAGAAGAACAGATGCATAATGAGGTCCCACCCAGAGCATTTACTGTCGCTGCAAAAATGTCAACTAAAGGAACTGTTGGGATTTGGCCATGAGAAGAGTTGAGTCATCACATTACTAATGCCATTAAGGGTTCATATATGAAGCATTACACACTGCTTATCATTTAGATTCCCTCCTTTCTTTAGTAAACATATTCCCTTTATCAAACAAGTGGAGGAAGTTTCCTCTTCTGGTGATAGTCTTAGGTCATGTTATCTCTCCAGTTCTTCAACAACAAGCAACAGTTCATTTTATGGTTTGTATGAGTTTCAGTAGAAGTCTCAACAAAAAGATAAAACTTTTTTTTTTTCATTTGGCTATAAATGAGAACGAAGGACACACTAATATTGGTTGACTTTACTTCTGAGTGGAACATAAGTATCCTATATGCACCCAACCCCCCACAGTACACAAAGTACAAAAACTATATATGGACACTTATGTAACCACACAAAAGTCACTTTGAATAACACACTGTATCCATCTATGATTTTAATTTAAGAATTCTGACAATATCTCTGAATGCTTTTGTTATTCAATCTGTATTTGGTAGTTCTTCTTCTCACTGATGCACATCCTTGCCTACCTGTTGGACGACGCTCTCCAGTTTAACATGAACTTGTGCGCTTTGCCGTGCGCTCTCTTCATTTTTTGCGCTGGTCTGGCGGATCTCCTCCATCATTTGCTGTAACTGAAAAGCAGCAAAACCCGCAGCTCCTATTAAAGCAATATAAAACACAGCGGATACAAAGAGCCCCAAACAGCTCCCTGACCGTGGCCCCTGGGGTGCGGAGCCACTGACCCCATTGCTGGGGCTCTTTGCGCTCTTCTTGGAGGCATCATCTTGGCTGGATGTTTGGCTTTTTTCGCTGGAGCTGCTCTTATGTCTGTTTTTCGCAGTCATGGTTGCAGGCAGCTCGGTGGGATGTGAGTGAGTGTGTGTCGGTGCCGCTGCTGGTTTTGCAGTCGTGGATGGAGAGCCCTTTCCAGTCCAGGCCCACTGGACCAGCAGCGTATCAGTGAACGCGTCGTGTCTTTCTCGAGGCTTTTTTGCGCTGAGGTATGCGGATGGGGGCAGTCCCACGATCACACCAAGCTCATGAAACCACAGAGAAACAATGAATGACTTCTACTCCATCTCGCACCATGGAGACTACCTATATTTTCCTTTAAGTCTATTTTACACAAGATTAGCCATCATCTCATACTCTGTCCACATCCGTTTAATCATTTGTTGTTAAAGCCAACTTAAGAAAAGTTTCATCCTATTTGAAGTGATCTAAAAACTTAGAGAACTGTTTTGACTTTTTAATAATCCTTTTTTACATATGCTGTTAAAACACTCCCTTCAGGCTGATGTAAACCTTCTAAAAATACTTCCTGGTGAGACATAATGTAGGGAGGGTCTGTTTTCTCCAATGCGAGGGTTTGCTCCTCCTTTCATACGTGGCAGCTGTACTCGTTTCACTCCTTACATTTTAGGATCACATTCTCTGCTGAAGACACTTCAGCTGAAGCCACAGTGTTTATGTCCAAAGGAAAAGAACTTTGTGCAAAGACGAAAATTTGAGTCAAAGCGTTTTCATCTGCATTTCTTCCAGTGTGAATACACATGTGCCTTCCAATAGATGGACCACCTCAGCTAATAAAAAGTCCTACAACTTCAGATAATCATAGTGTGATGCGTTACGCATTGCATTCACATTATATTATTGTTTTTTACATTAGTAAGCCTATCTTATATTAATTACTAGATATTGAGTATTTCTATATTTGCTATAATAGTTTGTTCCTTAGTTTGTTGTGCAGTCTGATACAACATAAGAAGTGGTACAAACAAGTCTGGCGTTTGTTCAAGAACTGTGGAATTGATGTTAATTAGACTTTGAACACTAGATGGCGCTTTATACCGACAGTTAGTCGCAGGAATAACCATCATGAACACAGGCAATGTAACTACTGACAAACATAAAATATTATTCCATACCCTACATGTGTTTAGAAAAGGAGGTGTTTTTGAAACAATAGTAACCTCTTTAATTTTTCCACACGACTTGTACAAAATGTACCCTACAAACCTAATAATAAACCACTTGAAAATAAAAACGGAATAAAGTGATTAAATAAATGTGTTTCTGTAAATGTATATAAGATTACACAGGTCTACTTTTTTAAAAAGAAAGGATTTGCCACAAAGATTAAATGTGCTGAATCTTACATACTTCAGTAAGATGAATTGGATAACAAATGGAAAAAGTACTGGATAGCTCATGTTCCCATCCTTTATGATAGTCTTATTATAGCCTATATAGATTTATGTACATTTATACAATAGAGTTATAAATCTTCAATTAGAAAGAATCTGAAAGTGAATGTATTGTAATGTGCAGACAGTGTTTTGAAGTAGATCTGGTTACTCTGAGGCAAACATTCCTTTTGAATAAAAACCCATTCTGTCATTAACTCTCAATTTCTGTTTCTTGGAAACTACAGCCAACCAGCATTTTTCACTTAATTTTTCTCTCACAACTTGTCTTTTGGAGGCATCTTACTTGTAAACCAATGTTACATATATTATAGATGTTATAGATAGATTAGTTTTAAATGTTTATGAAAAAATAGACGTAGCAGCATTTAAGATACAAAAGATAAGGGGAATAGACCTGTGAATTGTCTGGGGCTTCACATCAGGGGATTTCAATCTTCTTTACAGCTTATTTATTTCCCAGCGGCCCTGAACGCATCATGTGTCCCCGCCCAGACGCCGTGACAACAGACGCTCTTCCTCCGACGCGGTGTCCAGGTGTTCGGTCGGTGTATGATATTGCAGAGATCTGGAGCGTTTTGGAGCTTTATTAGTGTATCTGCATGAAGTGGCCTAACGGGATACGCTTTGTCTCCGAGCCAGGCTGTCACTGACACGTCTGAAATGCCGTGTTTCCCTCTCGCTGCCTCATCTCCCGCATAGTGAAGCGGGAACACCGTTAAAATGAAGACTGACACGGGGATGAGAATTTGAACTGTGTGTTTATACCTCGACTGGTAATAGCTAGCGGTGAAGGCTAGTCCGTTAGCTTGACAGCTCAGTCACCCGGCGGCAGCTCGGATATCGAAACAGCGGGGCCATGGCTGGGCTCATCAAGAAGCAGATCCTGAAGCATCTGTCCAGGTCAGTCTGGAGCCGGACTTGGTGGACGTTAGTCGGCGGAGAGAGGACAGAAAGAGACGGAGACACTCAGCTGTCAAACACACCTTAGCTAGCCATCACTGAAAAATAACTTAGATTTGAGGGACATTCCAGGAATAACCGTATGTGGGTGTCTACAGAAATGTTTGTTTTTGTGGTTTATTGGTGAAACTACAGCCATAGTCTAGTGTCTGTCAGACAGCCAGGTTTCATCTGAGATGGACCCCACTGACCTGACGTGGCTGCTCGGCTAACCCGTTAGCATGGTGTTAGCCGCTGAAGGGCTTAACCCTCTTTCCTCCCTAGACTCCAGCTACGGCAGGTTGAACCAGTTCTGTGGTTAAATCAGATTGTTTAAAACAACAAAGTCAGCCTTTGTAGGTGACTAAATTTATTTCAGACATCATAGCTTCCGTTGGCTAATAAACAGCCAGGCTGTGATGTAGTTATTCTTGATGATCACGTTAATAACAGGGTAATAAAGTACATAGATAGCACAGGCTTGCGCAACGACAATTCAGCTCGGCTTGTTGACTTAAACCTTGGTCAGGTCTTAATATTAGATTTGCATTATCCATGTGAACCCTGAACACTCACAGTAAAAACGCAAAATGATTTTGAAATGATATGTGGTGTGCTGTGACCTCAGTCAGACACAGACAGTAGCTGTAAACTCCTCTCAGCTCATTTCTATCTTGGTACAGCCACATTTGCGATCTGTTTATGGCACTTGCTGTGCTGCCTCGTCCATTTTTTAATGTCTATTATAGGCAGCGGGCAGCTCTGCCCGATTTATATGCATTATTTATCGTTTTCCACTGTCTCCCGTGGGACTTTCAATGGACCACTTCCTTGTTTTGTTCCAGGGAGAGGACATCAAACATGCAGCAACTTTTTCATTCCCATGTATTAAACCTCTGTTGACCTTTAAATGAACACATTTGTACCTTAAACTGTTTATTCAGTCTATTAACTGTCCTCAGAGCAAAAATAAAGCTGAGGTAGAGAACTAATGTAAAAGGGGACAAAAAGGACGTATAGTATTAAAAATAACAGCTGTCACCTTTACAGAAAAGGTTGCGGATGATTTAGTGTGAGTACAGTTCATCAGTATGCAGATCAACCAGTTTCTGTTTCTGAAAAGAATATTCATGCACAAGGTGAATGTGCCTAGTCAGAAGTCTTTTATGATGACAGGTCTTGAATGGGAGTTGGTTAATAGCATAATGGGGTTTGGGATTGCTTTGTCCTTCATACCTCTACACAATGCCACAACCAAGATTTGCGTCATCTGCAGCACACCGCCTATGAGTGACATGTCCTTCATTGTGCTCTGAGTTGTGTATTTGTGTGTGTGAAAGAATATTAGTGTTTCTGTGCATGATTGTGCATGCCCTAAGTAGCATTAGGATCAGCCCAGACAGGAAATGACTGGAAGACTAGTGATGTCATCTGTCTATGGGCTCGTCATCTGATCTTCTTTGTCCTGCCTCGATTGGTCCTGAGTGGAAGCTGACCTATCTGAATGGTGGCCAATCCTGCCTCGCCAAGACTTGTGACGTTGCTGTAAAATTGCTGATGTCAGAATGCCAAAGAAGCTTCACTGTATACAGTGCACTTAACTGTATGAGCGCACATACACTACAGTATTCTCCAGTGTGAGGACTGATACAACAGACAGTGATTATGCATGCTGTGTTTGCTCAGTCGCAGCCTTGTACTACTTCATCAGCATCAACCAGGAATAGCTCGATTATTCATACAGGCTGTAGATGTGCTTACAGCTACAGGTTATGTTGTGGGTGTCAACATAACAGCTCAGCCTCTTAGAGACATTGTTGCAGAGGACAAACGTCTGTCCAGCCAGTTCAGAGAGATACTGCGTGGTGCATTTTTACACTTAACTGACTCACAAATCTGCAGTTACTGTTCCTCCTCTAGTCGTGACAAGTGCATCGAGGCATACATGACATATTACAACAGTTGAAAAGGCATTTTTGAAGAATGGAGCTTTTAGATTAAACCCTCTTTGTCTTAAGATATTTGTCAACAGTGAACATGCAGATTTGGAGCCACACAGCTGAGCCACTGGTGTGGACATGTTCTGTGTTTGTTACAAAAGAGCATATCGATAAAGTCTTTTACAGAACCACACACTCAGGTAGCCCCAAGGGTGAGTTTATGTCAAAGTGTGTTTGTGTACATAACATACAGGTTTAGATATCGACAGGACCCCCACTGGACTGAAGCCAGAAAGATCATGTTACACTCACAACACAAACAAAGAAGGACAGAAATAAATACAGTCAGACACAATCAGTCACATTCTCCCAGATGATAATGACAGTTGTAGCTTTTGTGAATGGCTGGTGTAATGGCAGAATCGGTGCATCACCAGATGGACTTAGACTTCGTAGACTTGATATGTTATGTCCCTCTTCCTCCTACCTTGCAGTCCTCATTCTTACTTCTTTCCTTTGTGAAACAAGAAACCTTAAATAGCATCCTCCCATCTACATTTCCCTCTTGGAAGAAGTATGACACCCACTGTATCTTAACTTTCTCTTATTTTGACACCAAATAATGCTACCATAAAACCTATTCCAGAATTTCTATTTGTGTCACTGTAGGCTTCCTGGAAAACTATTGTGTTTTGTGTTTTTTTTTTAGCTTAAAAAGTCCTCCTTTTATCATTCCATCACATTAAGATCACATACTAAATGTCCTGTTGTGTGTTTAGTAGAACTATCGATACACTAATTTACACATGGATGGGCCTCTAAGTATGAAGAAAAGATTATCACTACTTCTAATGCGGTGGGTTCGTGGCCTTGAGGATTAGGCTTATAGCCAGACTGGTATGTGAGGTTGATTTTGGACTCCAGTCAGGAGGGTATTGAAGAATTAAAACCCTATGTTGGCATTTATAGTTTGTTCCTTTGAGCCTAAGGGTTTGTAACTCAGTCTTATGAATGTGCTATCTATCCAGTGTACATCGATACCTTTCCTTGAGTTGCAGTTCAGTGTGAGGGATGGGTTCGTTTGTGTTGTTATGTTTGTCACTATGAGCCAGACTCTTTCCATCATGCAGTGGCTGCTGCTGCTGATGCACCTCAGTGATGAACTCCACAGTTCCCAACGATATCGCTCAGTGCTGGTGGGAAGGCTATTATAGCATGAGTCATGACTGAGTGCTTACTGTGGGTGTCTCATTGCTGCGCAGCTGTGAGGTATGTGTATGAACTGAATGGGGCGTGTGTGTGTGTGTTTATTATTTTTTTCTTTTTTAGTTTTTTCATATGCGCGGGAGAGAGTGACATTTGGCATTCTCTGTTGTGTAACTGGGGTCTGGCTTTGTTTTCTCCTTCACACCAGCCTTCTCATCTCACTGTGATATGAATATTTCACTACTCTAGGGCCATCACTGCCATGATAAACTAACTTTAACATTAACAGGTTTTTTTCATGTTGTTGGATTGTTGAGATGCTTGGAGGTGTTCTGTTCTGCAGGAATGTGTGTATTTGTTTTGTCGTGTATGTGCTCATCTTTGCACTTGCACTGCTGGATGTCTTCCAGAAAGTAATTCTTGTTTTCCCTGCTATAATCACTGAGATGTTACAGTTTTTGAAAATGGCTTTTCTTGTAGGACTGTATAAAGTATTTTACTACCCATTTGTGGGCTCAAGTGTGCTGCTTTGTCTCTTTGCAAAGATAAGATAAGATAAGACTTTATTGATCTCGCCATGGGTACATTTCACAGTTGACAGCAGAAACATACAGCACACCAGTAGACAGGTAGAATATGAAAATATAAAATACAATTTAAACTTTAAATGGTATTTATATCTTTACATAGGTTACATTATTGACATACATTTACACTGTGGTTTCACATGTACATGGTGTGATATGGGGTGTGGGGGAGGGTTATTGTGAACTATTCTAGAGTCTGATGGCTGTGGGGAGGAATGTCCTATTGAAGCGCTCCTTGCAAAAGCCCTTTTTCATCAACCTACCAGCATTATTAAAATTGCAGATACTTCTTTGCATAATGTCCTGGTACCATTGGCACTATAGTATTATTTGCCTCATTTAAATATCTCACACTGTACTGGTCCTGTAACCTTTTAAATCAGTGAGTATTTTATTTTGTAGTTAAATTGGTGAATGGCATATGTCTCACATTTTTGAGAGCCTTCATTTGATTTCAGTTGACAGAAAGATTGGGTTATGATTACAACTGAATCAGTCCCCAACAATTTTATAATTCGTTGCTCAAATAATTTTGGGGCAAATATAGATGTCATTGTAAACACATCCCTAGCTGCATGTCATGGATTGCCATGTGTTGTGTCCATGTTTCCACCTCTGTCAAGTTTGGTTTCAGAACATAGCAGAAGTTAGATCCCACAAGATACTATTTAACAAAAAATCAAAACCAAAAAAAAAACATGTAGAATTTACACACCACCACAATATAATTAAGAAAAACATTAGACATGTAGGTACCTGCTGAATCTAGATATGGTTCATTTATAGTTTTTGTTTGTTTCCCCAACACACCCACACTGCAGGCAGTCCTCAGAACACTGCAGTGCCGTTGTCTTCTAACATGAGTGCCATAAAGGAATACACTCAGGGACGGGAGATTCGACAGTGAATGAGATCAGATTCCATTTGAGGTTTCAAAATGTAGTCATTTAATTTGGATCAGGTTAAACACATCAGTGGACATTTAGTGTTTCTGAGTATCTGGTTTGGGCACAGACCTGTAGGCATCTTGTAGATTGTAGTTACTGTTAGTGGTTGTCATTTCCAAACAGGTGAGTAATTGGATGAAACTCTATTGTATGTTTTTGGTATACCTGGCTTTGCTGAAAGGGTTTGTCTCTTTCTTTGTACATACCCTTTTTACCCTGAGTGGCCAAGTGAAGGACTGAGAAAACTATTTCAGTGTTTTGTTGTTGAGCCAAGCTGTTGCTTGGTCAAATGAGCACTGTCAGGAAGGAATGTGGTGAGATCTCAGAAATCTTTTTTCCCCCCTCTGGAAAACCACATTCCTAAACCCTAGATGATTTCCCCGAGGATACCTCCTCTCTTTTTTTTGGTTTTCCTCCTCTCATATCACTCTATTTTTTCATTTTTAATCACAGTGTGAGTCACACAGTCCATCTTTTTCCTTCAGTCTCTGGGTTTTTTAAAATTTTTTTAGTGCTGATGTCATCAGGCTGCGCCACAAACACACCATCAGAGAGTGGCACAAACTGGGAGTTTCCCTATTTCCATTCACAGGATACACATCCATCAGCATAATGTGTGGCGGACCAAAGTCTGCTCTCATTATGTTGTGGTTGTAGGTTCCATCAACTGCTGTGCATGTTTTTCAATTAATTTGACCATAAACTAAAACAGAAAATGCTACATGATCATGATCATTTTTACTTCATGAAAAAGATAGGTCAAAACTGTTTTATACAAGAGGAATGCTGGAAGGAAATTTACTGTTGAGCAGTTAATTTTCTGTCTGATGGGCGTACAGGCTCCTCTTTCTCTTTATGGGACTGGATTTGGTCCAGTGAGCTGTGCTTCGCTGACTGGAATAATGGCTGAAATGAAAGGCGAAAGATGACGGCATGTTTACTTAATACTGTCTGCCTCTTGCTGGCCTTGTCAGAAGTGCTAATAATTAGAAAATGCCTGCGTAATTTCGGCCTGTTGTTAGAAACTTTGACATTAGATCAACAGCATAATATTTGAGTAGAAGTCTGACTTATTGATGAAGAGGGAGAGGAAGCAAGACGTGGCCCAGGGGAGACCAAGACGCCAGATAAGAGGGGGGAGAGCGCAGGTGAAGCTGCCCGGCTGATACTTGATCAGCAGCATGAATGAATATTTCACTGGTCACATGGCTGAGACACTGCAGCAGCCACATCCGTCTTCGTTTGTTTTTAGAAAAGGACTGACTGTGTTTCTGTCTCTGACTATGCTCATGCAAATGCACAGCACATTCCCAGTTTGGAATAATTAAAGTACATCTATCTATTTATCTACAACATCATTTGTGACTTGTTTGTGAGTGTGTTTAATGTCATTGTGTTGTTTTTTGATGAGTCTCTAGTTGTATTGAACACTACTGCTAAATAATTCACACATGTTGAATGGGAGAAAGCTCAAAGGTGTTGAGTAGAAAGATCCAGAAAGTGGACAGAGTGAATCATTTTGAGGCACAGAGCTGAATCGCGAAGCTTTGCTCATTTCGTTCACACCACAGATATAGACCCGGCGAGCACCTTGCTGGCCCTCCTTATTCCATTCAGTTGATCAGAACAAAAGCCTCAGTGTCCCTGGGACTATCCAGTTACTCTCTAATCATACATCACAGCTTTTTGATGGCTGACAAAGCACACCGTGTTCTTGGTGCACCTGTGACATTGTGTTAATGCCTTCTTTTATTATATCTTTAAACCTTTAAGTAGTCTGCTCAGAAATCATTTTGGATATTTTTACTGTGTCAAGTCTTTCATCGTGGGTTTTAGCTGTATCACATTTTGAATTTAGTCGTGTTTTCTAGACCTGAGCATCATTGATATTTTCCTGTGTAGTTACTTATGAAACCAGCACATTTCTGAGCACTAACCCGCCTGCTGAAACATGTTGAGGTACATAAAGTAGATTGGTTTTTGGTCACGTCCTTCCTGTTTCAAATGATGAGTTTGCAGTGTCTTATCTAGCTATTCATGAATGTGTTTGAGAAATTTTGTTTGTTAAATAAATGTTAAAGGATATTATTGTTACTGTTTGTTTTACAGGAAATTACAAATTAGGAAAATTAAAAGTTATATGAAATTGGATTAAGCCCCCCCCCCCAGTTTATACATACGCAATCGCAAATATCAGTGTTACTATTAGTCCAGAAAATCCAGATTAGGTATCAGTGTGAGCAATAATACACAGCCTTATTGTTCTCTCAAAGACACAGTAATATGCATTTTGTAGCTTCCGTCTCTTACACCATGATAATCAGGTCAGCCTATCAGCAACCTGTGCTGGTTGTAAACTCTGAGCTTTGATCTGGCCTGTTGACACACAAACATACTGTAGGAGTGTAAGAGATCAGTTAAATAACAAGATTAAGCCTTACTGTATGTGTCTATCCACAAGGTTTACCCTGCTGATGGTTTCAATGACTAACTCAGTGTTTTGTGCACACAGTTGTGTCTGTTAATAGAGAATGTAAAATTGGTGTTACTCATGTTTGAGGAGATTGCCTTTGACTGAACTGCAGAGATGAATTAAAGGGCTAATAATCAACCTGCCAATGTGTGCAAATGATAGGTGGGTCATGGACACAGATTTGTATGTTTAAGTATGTTTACTTTAGCTAAAGTGAAAACCAGCTCAATAAACTGTGTGTGTGTGTGTGTGTAGATCACTGCAACTCACACAGAGCCTGTGTGCACAGTGCCTTCACACAGTGAGGTAAAAACATCGATATGAGTTTATATTTTTAAAATGAGTGCTGGGACCTTATGTCCCAAACAGTGTGAGGTTTGAGTACATTTTCCTTGCTGTGATCACACACAGACACAGTGTGTTACTTTTGTTTTGAAGCCTTTGTGCTCCTTTCCAATAGACCAGTTGGGGTTTGTTTGGTTGTCCCATTGCTTTGCCAAGCACTTGCTTCTATAAATATCCCCAGGCTCAAAGCTGCATTTTCCCTTCTGCGTCTTGTAGGTTTGCTAAGAACCTGTCACCAGACAAGATCAACTTGAGCACGCTGAAGGGGGAGGGTCAGCTGACCAACCTGGAGCTGGATGAGGAGGTGCTCCAGAGCCTCCTGGACCTGCCCACCTGGCTAGCTATCAACCGAGTGGGCTGCAACAAGGCCGCCATCAGGGTAAGGAAATGAGCAAATTCAATTTGCTGCTTTTGTGCTTTTGCTTGATGCTGTAAATTAACAGCAACAAAACAGATTTCATCATCCTTAGTGCTACTGTTGAAAGGCATGTAGCTAGTTCAAGGCTTATAATGTCAAATAACATGGAAGGTGTGCTTAAAGTTCATGTACATGTTTTTATTTTAGGACTCAATTAAAGAAACCCAGAAAGCAGCACAATTACATGTTTATCAAGATACAACACACACCTCAGAGAGGCTGTATTAAAGACACTCGAACAGGGTTGTCTGATGCTCACAGTGACCATGGTCATCAGTCAAGTACCATATATAAGAGCAGACTCTGACACACCCTGGAAACAGTGAATGGAGCTGCGTAATTTCCTTCGTGACTAGACTTTATTCAGACCAAGGTCCACACTCCACCTCTTCTTTTCCTTCTCCACGTCAAGGCTTACTCTGTATTTTTCCATTGTGTCCAAATTCATATCTCTACATGTTTGAGACACTATAACATTGGTTAGAAAGCTCTTTTTTATCAATCCTATTTTTCTCCTGATTGGTCCACATGTATGACAGTTATGCTGATAATCTATAGTTTACTTCCCTCATTTGCTTATTTATTGGCGGTGTGAGCTGTGGCTGTAATACACAAATCATTTTCTCTTAGAGTGTTTGGAGCATCAGATTTCTAAGTGAATAATGGAATTGGAGAATTGAAAACTGCAGTGTTGCTGGGTGCCAGGAACAAGTTAAATTGCTTTTTAAAAACCAGAACAGTGATGTCTATCTTACTTCCTCTTTGTTCAGATCCCCATCGTCATTGTGCCTTCCTGTTATAGAGCTATATTCAACTCTCCTCTCCATTTCTAAATGTACAGTGAATCTTGTCTAACACATAACTGAATAGAAGTAGATTTTAGAATATTCTGTTGCCCTCAGTGCAGTTCTTTTAAGTGACAGCAAATGCAAACGTCCATAGTCATAAAATGATTGAAACACATGAGGTAGAGGCAGGTGTCGGCCCCCTACTGGAACCTTTGAGCATTTCTCCAACAGAAGTGAGACAAATGAAATGTGCTCCTAATTCAATTAGAGAACTGCAAATACTGAATACTTTCCAACCCTCTTGATTTATGATGCCTCAAAGAATGAACCACTCTGCACAGCAGGAAAAGAACTGCAAATGGACATGAGCATTTAATCTCTTTTTGGATAAATGCTGTATAATTTGACACGAGCTTGAATCAAGAGGCGGCGTGTTGAGGATTAATGGAACTCCAGAGCTGAATGAAACAAGCTACCAGCTGGTCTCGACTCACTGATTTCCTTTTCCTTCTTCTCAGAACTACCGCGTCTGTTCTTTTGACTTCATTCATTTCTGCTCATTTCACTGGTCTTTAATTGCATTTGGGCTTTATGTTGACTCTTAATTCCTTTAAACTAAACCAATAGACCGACCCTGCAGTGTAGGCGATCAAAGGCTGAGCCACTCCTCTGTTTCTTTTTGACAGATACCATGGACAAAGCTGAAGACTCATCCCATCTCTTTGGTGAGTTTTATCTCTTACTTTACCAGATTCATTTTATTCTCCGAAGTTGTTAGAACTTTGGAATTTTCATTCGTTTTTACTGTAGTTATTTTGAGTAATTGCTTATTTATAGTTCAGTTGTTTCTTTGAGTCACAGAAGCCGGAATTGATAGAATGAAAGAATGAATGACATCAAGCATGACCTACAGAACCACCGTTTATCAAATGTCCTATATTGTGTGTAAAGTCATGTTATTCTTGCACACCATAAACCTTTAATATTGCTCGACCACAGCTGGCATTTTCCCTGCAGTTCTTTTTTATGTCATGTTACATTGTTCATTGCTGATTTCTTCTGTTATTTCAGTTAAAAGAATTCTTTACAGTGCAATTTTTAGGTTTTGTTTACTTATATAACCCTTAATGCTGTTTTTTTTTTTAATCCACACTGACTTGAGATATCCACCTAAATGAGAATGAAAGCTAATCAAATCCTTACATAAAACTTTAGTGAAACCTGAACCTAAACCTCCTGATTTTTTTTTTTTTCAGACTTTGGATAAAGTGGTGATGGAGATGAGTACTTGTGATGAGCCCCGTCCCCCAAATGGCCCTTCTCCTATAGCAACAGCATCCGGGCAAAGGTGAGTGCTTGGCTTGTTTCTTTCATATACTTTACTTTAATGCATCAATAACAACTCTGAGGCTGTCTGTACAGTAAGTACAGTGACAATCTATAGTTGCAGCACCCCAGATAAAAATATGTATTAATGCACATAAAAAAGGCAAGGAAAGATGGAAAAAAATCTCCAAAAGGCATCAAATTACAGATGAGACATTCTTATATGTCAAAAAATGTTTGATTTTATTTCCATCATTTACACTTTCAAAATAACAGAAAACAAAATAATGGCGTCTGCAGAAGTTTGGGCACCCTGCAGAGTTTAGAGCATGCACCGCCCCCTTTGGAAAGCTGAGACCTGACAGTGTCATGGATTGTTCACAATCATCGTCTGGAAAGACCAGGTGATGTCATTCTCAAAGGTTTTAAATGCCCAGACTCATCTGACCTTGCCCTAACAAACACCACAGGGTTTATGTGGGGTTGTAAAAGGTAGTTAATTAAAATATGTTAAATTAAGGCCAAAAGTGGTAAACGTCATCTGACGAGGTAGTACATTTTCGAACCCTCATCCAACTGGGCCTATGCGTTTTTCATTCTTACATGCAGGCTTATCTCCTTAAATTACAAAACTTGCAATGAAATTTTTATCTTGCGAGTAGGACCTGAGTGATAGGAAGTGGTGTACCGCACATGCACGTTGAATCAGTCTGTACCTGGCTGGCTTGCTGTCAAACCTATGCACGATGGGCAAACGCAAGTTCTCAGAACTTTGGCTCGAAGAAGAAAAGTTTAAAGACTGGCTTAGGCCAGTAGTTGGCAACAGCTGAGAGGCTTTTTGCCATGTCTGTAAAAAGACAATAAATATTACCTGGATGGGGGTGAAGGCGCTTAAATCACATATGGAGTCCAGTAGCCACCAAGCCTGGATGCGGGTACGTAGCACGCAGCTGCCGCTGTCGTTGCTTTACACAGATACTACAGTCGTATCTACGCCCTCAACCTCCACTTTTCCCTCAGCCTCGCCTGCTCCCACCCCCCTGCAGTCTGCCGCCAGTACCACCAGCAAACAGGCGCTCTGCTCTACCAGCTCTACACTGCAGGCCGTAGTACTGTGGTGTTCAGATTTAGCAGTAAAACACCACGCGTTTAAATCAAATGATGGCATAGGAGAGCTGTTTAGCAAGATATTCCCGGACTCCCAAATCACCAAATCGTTCCCTTTGGCCAAGGACAAGACCGGCTACATGATCAAATTTGCCATTGCCCCCTATTTTAAGAGGCAACTGGTTGAGGCCATAAATAATGCCGGACCGAACGTCCTTATGTTTATTATTATCTAAGTTTTTCCTCTTTTTTTCAAGGCCCTAATTTAACCCCTTATAGATTTGTTTGGAATTCCAATATGTAACTGTTCATTCTAAAGGTTCAGTCTGTCGAATTATTACTTTTTGACATTGAGTAAAACCTATGGAACAAGGCCTGTTGTGACATCTTGATGAATCCAGCTCCTATGGTAGAGTTCCCTCTTTCTTAAATGTAGCTCACTCGCTTGCCCTAACACACACACACACACACACACACACACACACACACACACACACACACACACACACACACACACACACA
>JAPTYQ010000005.1:17824879-17838143 GCA_029814465.1 Ostorhinchus cyanosoma | reverse complement strand
ACACTTCGACATGTAGACAGTCAGAGCCAGGATTCGAACCGCCGACCCTTCAATCATTGGACTCTACCAACTGAGCCACAGCTGCCCGTATATATATATTTTTTCAAAGCTTTGATCTTGAACTATAAAAACCTTGTAACCCTGTATCTCCTCCTCTATAGCTGGTGATTCCTACAGATAAGGACCCCGCCTGTCCCGCTGACCTTCCCCGTTCCGTCTCAGTACAGACCTCAGAAATGGTGGCCACAAACACCCGGCATCCAGCCAACTGCACCCGCTCCCACCTCGAGGCGCTGCTGCAGGCCTTCCAGGAGGAAAACTTCTTCTCATCTGCTTTTTCCTCATTCCCTCGCACCTCCTCATCCTTAGCTCTCCTACATCCTGTCTTCCAACGTCATGCTCATGAACAAGACACAAGGCTGCATGACATCTACCGGGGCCTTGTGGTGCCCACTATGGGTACAGAAGCCCTCAAGATGCCGGCAGCCACTGACTTTTGGGCTTTGCACTTTGCTCAGTTCTGGGTGGACTATGAAGGCACTCGTGGAGGCAAAGGACGACCGCAGCCCTTTGTGGACTCGTTCCCTCTCACTGTGTGGGCCTGTCAGCCAGCGAAGCTCATCCAACACCAGGAGAAGCTGAGAGGCACAGCTGGATCAGGTCTGTCCAGGAGCACTTCTGCAGAGGGAGTGGGACGCTTGCAGAGGAAGCGTTTACTAAAGGAGTATTACAGTACTGATGGTTCTCAAAGCAATGACGCAACACTGCCACCCACTAATGGACTCCATAAACCCCCCTCATTGGAAAATCTGCCTTCCTCCTCTTCATCCTCAAATAAAGATGCAGATGTGCATATGTTGGTTCATGTGCAGAAACATTTAAGTGCTCAGGTACGTTTTTGATGCTTGTATTTTTCGAAACTACCCAGCAGGTTGTAATAAACTGTATATTTTTTAGACATACCTTCATTAATCACCATTAATTATCCATTGGAAATCAGCCATAATGTCTTCACAGATTACAATGGATAGTCCAGCTTCACCTCACCGTCCAAAGACATAAATCATAATCAGTTAATTGGTCACTCTAAATCACCTGTAGAGTGACTGGTCATTCATCTATATCTATATCTATATATATATATATCACCCTTGAATAAACTGCTTGAGGATTAAGCGGTTCAGAAAGAGGAAGTATTTACAATGCATGATAGGGATTACAATTATAGACAAACATAAGGACAGATTATGAACAACTGATACATTTAGATTTTTACAATATTAAAACACCATGTTACGTTAGAGACATTGCTACTTAGTTATTTTTGTAGTTTGTAAAGTAATGATTAATATCTTATTACTTAAAGATAGTTAAAGAATCATAACTGTTAGTGAATAATAACTTGACTGGGATAAAATTTTAAGTATTCTTCTGGAAAGGGCGTTTTAAAATGATCTGCCAGTCTGTACTTAAACATTTCTCCAGGATCTTCTTTAACACTTGACATAAAAGTGGGGAATGTCTGTAATGGAAATATATACACTTTAGTGTGGCATATTACATAGTATGGTTCACATTAGCATCTTAAACCCCACATTCTCCACAGTTCTCTGTTACGCTGTCTGGCTGAATAAGATGGAACCTCTTCAGTAGACACTCTTCTGCAATTGTTGGAGCATTTTTAATGCAGTGAATAATCTGTTTGGCTAATTAATCAAGATAGAAATAAACTGCACAACAGGACATTTCACTAATGTCATTGTTAACAGAGGTTCACATAGATAGGAACTATCACTGATAATAGCTAAAAGTATAAAAATCACTCCCATCTAAATTTTTTATAGCTAGTTTGATGTTCACCAGTGGATTTATTGTTTAATAACTTTGAGTCTGATGCCCAGTTTAACAATTAAAGCCAGTGTATGTCCATATAATGCTGTTAGCTCTGTTGCTACTTCAGCTGCATTGTTGATATGTATGTCATGTTCTGGAAGAAAAACACATAATTAAGCTTTCCAATTTGGAGGCAGGAGTAGGACAGCATAAAATAACGAGTTTTATAATTGACCAACTGTAAACATCTGAAGGACCAATCACCTTATAAGATGTCAGATCATCTACCTGATCATCATATTAATTGTCTCTGCTCTAATTGTTTGTGTCCAGGTGAGCCACCGGCAGTATGTGTTTCTCATGCACCTACAGCGCAGCATCAAAGCTCTGCAGCAGACCTTACAGCAGGACCTGGAGGAAATGAGCTCCAAAAAAGACCGCAAGGATTCTAGTCAGCATCCTGCAGACCACCAGCCTTTCACTGTCTGCCTGGGCCTTCTGCTGAAAAGTGCAGAGGTGTCCCTCCTTTTGAAGCCTGTCCCGCAGTCAGAGGGCGGAGCTTCTCCTCTTGGGTCAGAGCTCTCGCCCTCAGAGAGCAGAGGAACACTGGAGCCTGGAAATGACACTACTGAGACTGTCGAAAAGCCAGAGAAGGGCAACGAAGGACCAGGATGTGGGTCTGAGGGCGGAGTGACCAAAGGGCCGTGTACTGTAGACCAGCTGTTATGTGGAGAGGGCTCAGATGGTCCTGCCCCTCTTGTCCCCACGTCCTCTTCAGCTACATGTCCAGACTCAAATCACAAATCCTCCATGGAGGAGAGGACTTCAGCTAAGAACTCTGGGAGGTGGAGTTCGGAGGAGGGGAATGAGATGGTGGATGGCTTGAGCGGGGGTGATGATATTGGAACTGGACTAGATTCCAAAACCCAGACAGGTGACCCCCTGTCCGACCCACTCTGCAACAAAGAATGGAGTGATAAAGACAAGACTGGAGCTGGAAAAATGCCTCAGTCAATATCCAGGTATTAACACAAATAATTGTACTCATCCAGTGCATTATATATGATTGTTGAGCAGAATGAAACTTTTAGGTTGTATCATAGTAATTATTATTTCAAATACTTCTGGATTAATAATTATATTTTAGTGATTACGGTTTTTTTCCAGACAGCTTCAACAGTGAATTCATCATTGCAGGTGTCACAGGGTTTCAGAGTTAAAAAAAAAAAATCTGAAATCCAATAAACTGAATTTTAGGGCTTATAATGATTTTGACAGTTTGTTTTGTTGAAGCTTGTCGAAAATGAATATAAAGCCCACGGCACCTTTTGCCAGAACATGTAGAAATACTTAAAGAATTTTAGGTATGAGGGCATCAAAGTATTAAGTCATAAAAATGTAAAGCTACTTTAAAAAGGCACCAGCAAATGTATTCCCTCTCCCAGTTTTGTTGTTTTCACATCGATAGATTCAGAAGTCCGCTCTCAATGCAACAGATCATGAAATATGTCTTAGACTGTGTTAAAAAGGTCTCAAAAAGTCCGAACTTGTTGAAACCTATAGAAACCCTGTACCTGCAAGGTGAGACATGCTTTGAATACATCATTTTGCACTTTTCAATATTTTTTGACGCATTTTTTACAGCAATTTCTTGAAATATTTAGGTAACAAAAACACAAGAACTCTATCTAAAGCATCTCTAAAAAGAACACATCGACTCAAGTCAAAGATCTCATGATACTTTAAGTTTTTCTTAAGTGAAAAGACACTATTATTTTGTTTTTGCCGTGTGTTTCACTAATTAACCTACCTGGTAAATCTAATGAATGAGTCTCTTTAACTTAATCTGTCTGTCTGAACACCAGAGCTGCGTTTTGAACTCCCATGAGTCTTTGTCTGTATGGATGTTTGTTTGTTTTTGTTTTTTTACTTCACTCTTGTCTCAGCCATTATTAATGTCAGCTGCTGCTGCAGGCTACCAGGTGTTTTTATGTGTTTTCTCACATACTTGTCTTTCAGCACCATACATTCTTAACTCATTCTACTTCCTTTCTGCCTCTTAAGCTTTGCTTTGACACATGCAAGGTGTGTGTGTTTTCTCTCTATCAAGGAAAGGAAGTTTGTCTGTGGTTTCTGATCTTCTCAGCTCCTCAAACTCCAGCAGATCCACCTCCCTTTATTCCATGTCCAACATGTAAGGCACTGGATCTGTGACTAGCTGTACTAATTGCTGTGTGCAGGTCTAAACCTTTATGTGTCTTTGTGATCCTTGGATGAATACAAAACAGTGAAAATGTGGGTGTATGTGAATCCCCTGTGGGCATGCATTTGCATGGGTGCATGACACACTGGTTGTTGTATGTGTGTTTTGTCTTTTTGTGTTAAATGAGTAGGTAGTTCCTATGTTTGGTATTTACCTGTTGACTAATTGTACAGATAAAAAGGAGCTTCTTGGTGTTGACAGTTTCTTCACCGACCCTGTGTTCTCGTTCTTTTGGGAGTTACTTTGATTTAGTCTGTTCTGATTTCCGTTGGATCCTTTCTGGGAGGAATGCACACTTGGTTCTTACATGACCTTAAACAACACGACACAAAGGAATGAATAGCAATATTCATGATTTATGAAGTAAAGTCTGTCAGCTCTGTTCAAGTGCAGTTCTCTTGACTCATTGTTAACATTAAAACTACATTCCTATCAGAAGCAATGAAATGAAAACACTGAACCTGCTCTTTTCTCTGTTTAATCTTTGCTCATTTTTACTGTGAATCGGTGTATGCATGGACAGTGTTGACTAAGCAGAAATGTACTAACAAAAACAATTAATTGTTTTAAATGCTAGTTCTAATGCACTTTCTTGTGTGACCCCCATCCAACCCCATCCCATCCTGTGCATGTTTTAGTGGTCGTCTGATGCGAGATCGCTCCCAGTCCAGTTTCTCAGTGTCCTACAAGAACATGAAGAAGAGTCCATCTCTGCAGTCTCTGGACAACATCTCAATAGACAGCTACCTGATGGAGGATGGAGATACATACAGCCTGTTGGAGAGAGGTGCAGCAAACGCATTACACTGTAACATTGGTATAGTCATACAACTGCTTCTGTTCATCCAAATAAGAGAATTAGAATTTTATTGTTTTTGGTTCATCTGCCAGAGCCACTACTCTATGAGCTCTGACTGTAGGAGGTAGAATGAAGGAAATGTCCCAGTAGGCAAAAGGAATCATTTAAACATGTAGTATTATTAGTGGAGATGCATGTACAGGCAGATGTACAGAGCAGCAGGTGGCAGCATTGTGCTGCTGTTGGCTGTTGACTCACAGCCTTACAGTGGAATGTGTCTTTATGTTTGGTTTACAGATGACGTGTCCATCTCTGGCTTCAAGGATGTCATAAGTGAACAAAGTGCCACGGAGAACGCCACCGAGGCGGTGACTGGTCAGGAACAGGAAGAAGGCGTGTCCCCCGACAGTGTCAGCGCCACCTCACAGAGCATCGATGAGCCCACCAAAGATATAGTAAGAAACCACACTAAGGACCTTTGAGAAGCCTTGACAATGATTCTTCTGGTTTTGACAATAACATGGAATATAGAGAAGACTATTCTAGAGTAATGTGTGCCATACACTGCAAAAATCTAAATCTTACCAAGTGTATTTTTGTCATTTCTAGTCAAAATATCTCATTAAGATTTTTTTTTTTTGCTTAATTCAAACAAAAAAAAAATTCTGCCAATGAAACAAGTGAAAATTATCTTGGTAAGATTTCTTGAAATAAGAAGAGCATTAGAGCTCTATGTGGTAGAGCAGTTCCACAGAGCATGCATTCAGTGCCAGCAGCTGATGATGTGGACCATAATTTTTGGATTGATTTTGTGTGTGCTTTCCCCTCAGGTGTCCGTGCTGGTGCTGAGGGTGCAGTCGGTGTGTGTGGGCATGGAGGTGGTGGGTGAAAGCACAGCCGTGGCTCTGGAGGTGGGCCAGGTTACACCCAACCAGCTGGGCAATGTCAGCCTCAGACAGTACCTCAGCAACCGCAGCCTGGGTAAGAACAAGCCCACAAACATGCTTACAGGGGCACCATCGTGTAACTCATCCTACAAGATGTGTATGGTTTGAATAAATGTATGGCTAGGCAAGTTGAAAATGTTACACATTGAGGTTCTAAACACTGTACAACACTGTCTTTTAATTGCTTTACTTCCAGATTGCAAACAGAAATACTCAGTGACCCTTTCACTGACCCGCTGAGGTCTGAGCATGTGTACATTAATAATGTTGTGTAAGGGTCTGCTTGTCACCTGTAGTCCACTCTTTCACAGTTTATTTTCAGCTGTCGGTTATATTGAACTATTTTAGGTAGTTTACATTTTGAGCTATGAAGTATTAGTTTAGCCATTTTAACATGAACATTCTTGCTAGATGTTATGTATTTTCAGCTGCAATGTTCGATAAACGATGTTTCATCAGACTCATGTCAGCTTACCAGTTATTTTACATTTACTGAAGATCAGCATGCCATCAGTGTGTTTTCATTTTGGTTGTTTTTCCTTTCTAACAAATGCATGTGGATTCATTTTAGTGACTTTTTCAGCAACTGCAGAGTGCAGATGTAGCTCTGGGGTTCATGTACCCTGTTGGTGAATCATTGGTTTAGCAGTGCTGGTAAATACATAAGAAATATATTCATTATGACAATATAAAAAAAAAGCAACACACTAGAATTAAGTCAAACCTGGCTCTATTTAACTTCTGAACTTGTTGATTACATGGAACAGTTTGCAAACAACAAACAAATAGGACCCAACTGAAATAGGCTTCTGTGGAGGAAGTATTCAGCCTGTTTCTGTGAATTTCAGATTAAAGATTTGAGTCTGGAAGTTGGATTTAAATCTCTGAAAACAGCTTTTGTCAGGTGGTTTGGCTTGTCAGAGGTCTAGAGCTTGACTAATGCTAGATTTTTGGAGCTGATTGCAATGTTAGGGACCAAAATATTTCAATATATCTGCTTAATATAAATGTATTTTCCAATGATTCCTCAAATGTGGTACTTAAACGCAAAGATATGCAATGGGAACAGTTGTACAGTAATGTTTTATTTAACTTCTAAAAAAAACCAAAAACAAACCTTCCTCCCTGTGATGAACTGGCAACACATCAGGGTTTTCGTTCCTTTGCCCATTGGTAACCAAGATAGGCTCCGGAATCTCTGTGACCTTTCTAAGGATTATGCAATTCAGAAAATGAGTGGATTAATGAAAAAAAGAACAATTACTTAGAATTAGTATAGGAAAATTGGTTCACTGACACTGATGGACTGCCCAACCCATGCATTGGCTGGACTCGACAAAAATCCTCAAGCATAGGCTAACCGTTTACATTTACACACTAACACAACCACCACCTCCTTTTATTTACACTGCCATAACTCCCCACAGGTATGGTGTGCTCAGTACCAATACCTGCTCAAAGCAGCCAAGGTAACTGCTGTGTGTTAATTCACCATCTGTAACTTAACATGCATGCTTGCCTCTGCCTCTCTGTTCACACTTGTATGTAAGCAAATGTGTTTGTGTGTGTTTTTTTCCAGTTGAAAATGTCATGTCAGATCTCATTTGCAGAATCAGGACTTTGCTCAGCGGCATGCACTGCAGATGCACATAGATACAGAGTGTTGGATTGCAAGTGACGGCATGAATTCTTTACATTTTTCAGTAACAGAATTGTTGGTGTCACAATGACATCTTTTCCTCCTGTTTGTGTGTCTGTGTGTGTGTGTGTGTGTGTGTGCGTGTGTGCGTGTGTGTACACAGCACTTAAGGGAGGGTAAATTTGACAGTAATGGAGTGAGTGGTCCCATTACTTGCAACATTAGGCCCAGAACCTTAAGTGTCTACGTGTGCAGCCCACCAGTCAGTCAGATTCAAATTAACTGCTACTATGTACCCAGACAATGTTAACCCCTTATCTCCCCACCCTCCCCCCTAGAATTGCCCTGAGAGCGTTCTTCTTCTTGCCCTCCTACCTCATTTCTCCCTCTTGTCCACCACACCTTCCTCATCTCTCCACTGCAGCAGACTTTGCAGTTTCAGTCCAGCGATTCAGGCAATGAGAGAAGCGCCAGTTTTTCCCCTCACTACCTCTTCTCCCCCTATCTCATAAGAGCAAACCCTCCCTCTCTTCCCCCACCTTTCTTTTTTCCCCACCTTTCCTCCTCTCTCTTCTTTCGCCCTCCTACTCCATCTTCTTACTAATCCTCTTTCATTTAACTCCCCCCTCCCTCCATCTTTCCTTCTCTTCATCTGTCTCCTTCTCTAGGCCATCTTTTCTCGTCCTTCCTGTCTTATCACAGTCTCTCAGTCCTTGGCTGCCGGCCTCCCCTCCCTCTTTCTCTTTCTTTCTCTCTCTTCACCCACTCTCTCCTCTTTTTCCCTCAGCATTTCCTTCGAACTAGCCGAGAGAATATGTCATTTTACTTATGAAAAGCTGACAGTATTGTGTGTGCATGTGTGTATAGGTTTGCCTCTGAATGGTTTCTCTAGGACCTGAAATTACTTTATTACCAACCCTTTACCAACTTTCCTTCAGAGAGCCCATTAAAGGATGTAACACACTTCTCACTGTCATAAAGATTTTTTTCTTGAAGTAGCCATCGTCATGCATTGCTGAATGTTGTTATTTCAACTGTGACCCATGGTGTCTCATGTCTGTCATGAACCTTTGCTTGCAACTTTGTGCTTGCCATCCGAATTAATTAGTCTTTGTGTGTAAACTGGTTAAGATGGAGTGAACAGAGGGTTTCAATTACCCTCCTTCTTGGTTCAACACTTTTCAGCCTCTGCTTTCATCAGTCTTTTATTTTCCTCTCACACTCTTTACTCACATCTTTAACGTACTCTTCATCTTTTTGCAATAAACAAACCTTGTACTGTTCCTCTTTTGGTTCCTCAGTGAAATTCTGGCCATGTGGGGGTGAAATTCTCTTCTGTATCAGCCTTTTCCGATCACTTCAGATCTTAGTTTTCTGCTTCTCTCCTGGAGTGTCTTAATTCATGAAAGGAAACTCATTTTAATAGTGATGTTGGTGGGTGTTTCCTCAGAATCCTCTAACCTCTAGTTCTTAGAAATAATTTCACATCACCACTATAAAGAACCTGTGGGATTGAAGAGTCTTGAATTTTCAGTCTCTTTCAGCCCACCTTTTTCTTAAATCCCTTCACCTGTTTATTTCCAACTTCTCTCCCACTCCTCTTTCTGATATTCTGCCTCCTTTTGCATTTCCTTCATCGTGTCTCTGATTTCAGTCTTGTTCACATTTGGCACTAACATTCACCCTGACTAATTTGTTTTTTAGACAGAGCAAAGTTTCACAAGCCTAGCTCTATAGTCATGTTCTGCACAGTAGCATATACTGATGATCCCCCAAAATAATAGTAATATATTTGTGTTTCCTGCGTAATTGCAATTTCTTCATTAAAATCAAATGACTCTGGTAAAATCGATCAGGAGTAACTATGCTTCAGCTGATTATATCTTCACTGCAGAAGGTGATGTTAACTGCAGCCTCTGTGCTCTGTCGCAGCCGGTGGTGAGATCAGCTCTGGGTCCATCAGGGGTCTCCACAGTCCGGAGGTGTGTGCTCGTCTGGAGTCTGGTCCCTGTGCCGCTGCCCGCTCCCTGCTGGCTGAGCGCAATGGCTTCCTGCAACTGCATCTCCACGGATACCAAGCCAGCTTCCTGATGTCGACACTGCGCAACCTGGCCCTCTTCTTGGAAGATTACTCAGCACCACAGGTGCTGCCCATGGAGATCAGCGTTCGAGATACACATATCAACTTAAAGGTCAGAAAGCCTAATGTTATGGAGCAGTATTGTGACTTGGAAGGGATTTTTAGTCGACTTTCAAACAATGCCTGTGGTGGCATAATGTCTCACACTTTGTTATTTTACACTGAGTTTATCATTGCAGATGTGTACCTGAAATATTTTAGTAGAATATTTGTCTTGTTTTAGCTGGTACTGTTTCAGTAATAGACCCCATAATTCACTGCCACGCAGAACAGCAGCTTCTATAACCAAGTTAAACACTTCGAACCGTGGCCTAATTGGAATTTGGATTTGAACTGAATGTTTAATGACATAGAAAGGCCTTTTTGCCTTCTCTCTAGGGTTTCTTCACGCGTGAGTACTTTTGCTGTAGAGCTGACGTGGAAACCTGGATGTGGATAATTTCCCTCTGACTCTGCTCCTTCCTCATACACATACTTAAATAATGCCAACACGATATGTGCTGTATCTCCGGCAGGATGACGGCCCCCGTGACAATCCTTCCGACTCCGAGCCTTCGCCGATCACCCTGCATGTGGACAGTCTGATCATACACAGAAGAGACGACGGGTCCTTCTCTATAGGAGGTAGCAAACACAAACTAAAAGTACACACGCATATGCCAGATATTTCCACCCCCACTTCTGCTCTGATTCACTCTTATATAACGTCCTACAAACGATAAAAGTCCACGATCACTGCATTCACACCCCCAATACGCCTTCTGTTGACTTTCCCTCCTCTCGCCCCATAGTGGACACAGCAGCTGAGCCGAAACCCGGGAAAGAGACACAGCTGATCAACAGCTCTCTGAGTCCTGTCCCTGAGGCCGTGGGAGTGGGAGTGGTCTGCAGCATTCCAAAGGGGACACAGACCCAGGCTCCACCCATCAGCCCCCAACCATCTTCCAGAGAAAAGGTAAGATAACACACTGCAGAGAACTACTATTTTATGGCTGTAGTTCAACTATGACACTCAGCTGAAAAATAAAGTACCCTTTTTTTTTTTTTTTCAATCAACATTCTGATACATCACAAAGATTTAATGCCAAATGTTATTCCATTTCATTATTTGGCTTCCTTTTTATTTCACAGTGGGAAGATATTAACCAATTTATGCAAAATACAAAAATCATATTTTTAGGTTGAGAACACTGAACTGAACAGTAATATCAATCTGAACACTTCTTCACCAATGGGAATGATATTAGAGAGGAAAAGTATTATAAAGGTCATGTTCTCTGTAGCTAAAATTAGTTTGTTCTGTATAATGGCACGGAACCCATTCTGTTAACAGATGGTGTGAACATGAGAAGATCCGCTACAGACAAAAATGACTATATCACCATCAAACGAAGATTGTTTTAGATAATGTTTTCCTCTTCCTCAGATCAGGCTACATCCTCCTAAATCTGAAGCTTTAAATTGCAGCCTTTAACATTTATGTAATGCACAGGTTGATATTGCGATTTTATTTGTGAATCAGTGAATAGTGTTGCCCTATTTTGCATTAAAACTCAAATTTATGAAACCGTTTAACACACCCCTGTTTCATTATTTGTTTGCAGTTATTAATAGAGGAGAATGAATGTTTGAAAGTGGAGCTGTCCCGAGCCAAGATGGCGCTGGCTGAGGCACAGATGGAGAAGGACTCACTCCTGCACTGCATTAAGAATCTCAAAGTCAACACCAGCTAGGCATTGCTGTCCCTCCTTGGCCTGCCAGCCAGTCATTCATTCATTCAGCCCCTCTGGTCCACAGTAATGAGGACTGCTGCTGACGGACGGGAGTAAAGGTCAGAGAAATAATTCAAGTCAACATCAACGAGGAAAAGCTAAGAGGACTTTCTGGACTGAAATGGCTCCCTTTACACGCTTACTTGTGAAATGAGCCACAATGTGACTTCAGACTTTAGAATAATTCCTTCATGAAGCAATGCAGAGTCTGGGACAGACTCAAAAATGTTTTTACACGCTTTGTTGTCACTTTTATGTTCTCCATCTGGTCTCCTTGTTTGGCAACAGAGGCCGGTTATATCTGAGCAGAAGTAAAAGATGAGAACTTAGTAAGACTAAATGTGTGTGAAAGATGATGAGGATCTATACCCATGGTTGTGCCTACAGAATACCCTCCCACACTTTTCATTTAGTGTGAGTAAAACAATCACAGCTGATCTTAAATAGGAACACTGAATGTTGTATCCTCAGAAGAATGTCTACAAAAAAACAACTTATTTTGCACTGCAGTGGAAGTGAACTTTTAATTTAACGCTTTCTTTTTTGGATGGGACGAGGCAAATCAGTCACTTGTCCTCAGAGAGGGTAAAGTGTATATTGTATAAGAATGTGAAATATTTTCTACAGAACTCTAAATAGTTATGCAGTGTTTCAGCTGAATGTGGATGTGTGTTTGTGTTTCATTCAGAACAAGCATTTCATTACAAGCAGAGTATGAATTTCTATCCTCTATGTCAGTTCCACAGCTTTGTCTGCAAAACACCCTACAGTAGGTCTGTACCCCTTCATATTTTTCTAAGTGTAAATAGCTACTTAACTTGTGCAGCACTTTTAAAACTGTATGAACTACCAGAACTGTGAGAGAACAAGAGTTAAATCAGCGAATGGTGAGAGCAGCGACACCGTTTTGAGAAGTAATTCATGTGTCCTTACAAAATGGAGTGTGAAAATGAGGGCACTTACAAGCTGCCTGTCTGCATATACCTGATGTGTGTGTGTTTATGTACATTTTTAGATCTTTCATGTGTAAGTTTTCATGAACAAGCAATGCCCACATCTGCTGCTGTTCCATGGGTCACGCCTGAGAAATAACTTGCGGGGGAACTCTTTGAGTAGGTGGTAAAAAACAAATACATTTGACTTTTCTATCAGCACACGCTTTGCCACAGCACAAACAACTGTATATGGACTTTAGAAACTACGCTGTCACTCTACAGTTAACCGTAGATCCTGTACATGCATCAGTCTACATATGTACCAGACATGACCTGTACTTCAGTTCGGCCCTGTTCATTTCACTTGAGATGGAACTGTTCTCTGCACAATTGTCAAGACTTGAAATTTAACATGATTGTATACAATGTTTTCCAGCTTCCCTGCCTCATATCACAGCCCTCCTCTTCTCTCCCTGTCTGGGAGGCTGCACCCTCAGAAAAACCTGTGGAGGTAAAAGAAAAAAATACACAAGTGACAAGTTGTATTTTGTTTGTTAAAGCTGCTCAAATACTAATGAAAATAAAAGGTTATCCAATTTAAATGGTTTCCTCTGAAAAGGTTTGGTGTGAATTCTTTTGTATTTGATTTGAAGGTTATTATTATTATTATTATTATTATTATTATGTTGCAACTAAGTCAGTGGTCAGCTTTTGGTTTGCATATATGGTGAGTTGATCTGTTTTCTGTGGCTCCTGAATGTAGTGCTTTGAGGACTGGACATGATACATAACAAGTGGTGCCAGGCACAACAAACCCCGCCCCTCACAAACATTTTCCTGATTTGCCCTATCTCTTATTATTGCGAAAACACACTTGACATTTGACCTACATTCACCAAAATTTAATGGGATCTATTCTGGACCACCTCACACCTT
>JAPTYQ010000005.1:17790339-17801116 GCA_029814465.1 Ostorhinchus cyanosoma | reverse complement strand
ACTAGTGTCAGGTTGTTTGTCGTCATATTTAGGGCGTTTTCACACTGGGTATCCAAGTCTGTATCCGAGTACATTGAACTCCAGTCCACTTAATTTTGTCAATGTGAATGCAAATGTTCCATGCGCGAGTACCGTCCCTGAGTCCAGCTGAAAAGGTAGTCCTGGATACAGACTGCATGGATTCCAGTGCGGAATGTGTGAAAGCGATCTGTACCTGAGACCAGAAGTGACCTAATCACCATAAGACCTCAGATGGTGCTCCTGTTGTCTCCTGAAAAAGCCTGGGCTTTGTGTGGCAGTGGTTCACTGTATCGACCGAACCACTCAGTGACATATCAGGGACAACGAAGGTCGCTCTTCTTCAGTTTACAGATACAAAGGTATGGCCTGTGAACAGAACAGTTGCTTGGTTGATGACACAAGGGTTTGTCACTTCCGTGTTTGTTGGATAGCTACAGAATTCCTTCCACAGCGCCACCTACTGTGTTGGTCCTGTAACACCCACTCGTTCTCAGGCACGGGCTACGGTACAGGCTTGTGAATGCAACATCTGTGTTCACAAGCATGATGTGATCTTATCCAGTTACAGCACGGACCTGGATACCCAGTCTGAAAACACCATAAGTCTTTTGATTTGGACTGAGAGCAGAGAACAGAGGAAGATGTTTCTGAACAAATTCTACTTGATTTTAGCTTCTGCAGCTTTAACTTGGCATCACTGTTCAACTCAATCAATAGACAACAGCGTCTGCATATTCTTCATCCAGTTTTACCTGAACTATCCAGAACTGGGTACGGTACAAAATATTTCTACACATTATTGATACCAACACCTTGGCTTTGATATGCCTCCTATATGATCCTTTTCTCAAAATCAATGTTGTATTTTAATTACACGTTACACATAACAGAACAAATCTGCAGTTTTATTTGACAACTAATTAGCATTTTTGTATCTTCAAAGCACTTTTTCAACATTAAAAATAAACCTATCTGTCAAGTACAAGCTGCAAACACTGACACACATGAGATTCAGTCAAAATAATTTACCAAATGACACCTGACATCTTTTGATACTCGATTCGGTCAGTGACAAAGAAGTACGGCACTGAGCACTCCCCACGGCATCCAGACACAATGTTTTCTTGAAGTGTTTCATAAACTAAAACTGGAGACATTACTTTTCACATTCTTTTTTGCAGATATTTCTTTTTTATCTTGCCAAAAGGACAATTCCTTAATACAAACCAGGCCCTCATAAGGACTTTTCTTCTTTTTCTGACTCACATATAACAGGGAGACACTGGAGGTCTGCTGACTAAGCGCTCCTGACTGTTAAAGTAGTGAATCCAGCTGAACCCCCCTGCAGACTTCAACCTACACACCAACCCTTTGTGTGTGTGCACATTCTCATTTGTGTGTGGCCTGTCTTTCCATGTGTCCTTCATCGTCTTTCGTCTTCTTGTCTCGTTTTTCCCCTCTCTTTTCCTCTCTCCTTGTATCCCTCCATTGTTGGTTGTGCATTCTTCTTCGTCTCTTTGTCAGTATCTGGCAGCTTTTGTCTGCATCTGTCTGCTCCCTGTCTGTCTTTCTGTCTGCTCGCTTGTTGGCATCTCTGCACAGCCAAAATCATTTTTATAGCTTCTCCCCCGAGTCTCCACCCCCACACCCCCTCATTTTTCTGTCTCTTTTTTGAAGTGGATGAGTAAATGAATCTCTTTGTCTTGCACTGTAGTGTAACCTGCTAATCAGGCCATTCACTGATTACACGCTTCACGCTAATCATGTATCCGTGTGTGTGACTTTGTGCCAGTGTATGTCTTTGTGATTGTATGCATACATGTGTGTGTCTGTTATAACAGTGAGGGGCATTAGTTGACAGTAAACCCTCTCCATGGTGTTGTCAGCTCATTGTTCAGTGAGACACTCAAAGGTGCAAAAATGCAAAATCCAGTGCACCAAATCTGGAAAATTATGTACTTACAACAGCGTACCTGCTGTGCTCTTTGTCACCTGACTGGCTGGGAATGTGTGTATTTGTGTGTTTGCAGGTAGAAAGAGAGATGCTGTAGTAGCAGGGGAGTAAGAGGGGGAGCAGCTACGAGGCATGAGGAGGAAGAGGAAGGATGCGAGAGGGGGGAACAGGGTTGGAGGGGAAAACCAATTATCGTCTAGATAACAGGCAGGCTATGGATTTTCTAGCAGGCCTCTACTGCAGCTCTTTCATTCTGAGCTTTCTCTGTCTATTTCTGTGTCTCTGTCCCTGAACCACATTTAAATTCCAACACAAGAAACCTTTACTGACATGAGAACCCCAGTGTTTTAAGTGGTAGAGTCTATAGTGTATCATCTCCTTTTAATGTGTATGTGGCCTTATTAACTACAGAAGATGAGCTGCTGAAATGTGTCAGACAACAGAGAATGACATTTAATCAATATGACCTGTGTGTATTTGTGTGTGTGAGTCAGTGTGACTGGCAGTCACTCGATCTAATCTGCATTGTCATGTTGTCCTTGTGCATTAAGAGGGTTGTGTTCCTGGCAAATGACAATTGAGGGGTTTGATTGAGTGTTTTTCTTCTTGTCTTTTCTGCCCTTCATTGTCAGCCTACTCGCTTTCATAAATCAGATCAGAAAGTCATTGTCACATTTTTTGCAGTTGTTTCAAAATGAGCTTATAATTATGAGGCTAAACCTACTGCACAGGTCTGTACAGTAGCAGTAATGTCATGTTTTAAAGGTTCGGTGTGTAATGTAGTGGAGAAGAATTGCCATGACCTCATCCTGACCCTGACCCACGGTGTCCACTAAAAACAAGGAAGTCCCCTGTTAGAGCTGGTGTTTGTTTTGTTGTAGGCTGTGTACTTCATAATAACTCTGGTCGACACTCGGATATAGCAGGGCACTGGAATGCACCTTAATGCTGGATTACACCTGTCATAAAATGGAAAAAATACGAAGAGGAAGTCTGTTCTGAGCTTCTATCAAAAGCATAACTGTCGACCCACTCCTATAGATATGAACATCTCATTCTAAGGTATCAGTAGCACAACAATTCCTATTTAAAGATGTTTACACACTAATAAAAACATACTTATTAATATTGCATGCCATTTCTGTGATTAGATGCCCCTTTATTCCTGCAAATCTTAAAATACTGAACCTTTTACTACAAGCAACACAACTGAATTTTTAAATACACTGTGACCAAAACTGACACTATTGCAGAAGTGTTATGCAAGCCACAAACCACCTATTTAACTATTTATCAATGTCTTATAGGTCATAAATGAGATGGTACACTTTCTGTATCAGAGTTATGTGGATTTCAACACTGCCTTTCCTCTCAAGGAGACGATAAGACCTGAATCTGTTAATTTTTGCTGGAGAAGTAAACCTGAGTACAGATTAAGACCGGCTCTTTCATCCCAAAGTCACTGAGGCAAATATTGGACACAAGCCACATATCCTCTGAACATTCTGGCACAAAATGGCCTTTTTCAGAGACACAAACAAGGAAATGTTTTACTGTCTGAGACTTGTCTCCATCTCAGCCCAACCAGACAGATCTGTTACTCTCTTCCAAAGTAACCCTTCATTAATCTACTTTGATCCATCAACATGATGTTCCAACCCTCTGACTGTACCCACTCAGAGGGAAGACAACCATTTGGCACTGTCACAGTTCCTAATGCTTTATCTTTACTCTAGATGATCTTTGTTTTAACCTAAAGGGAGGTCGAAGTTCTAATGACCTCTGCTAGTGAATTTATAAATTATTAAAATTACATTGAGAAAGGGGCAATTTAAAACACAAGTTAGCTGAGTAGGCAAGTTTTTACAGTTATTGTCTTAATGATCTGATTCTGTATGAAAAGTAAATTTCATGCCATATAATGATTGATCATGATCTAAAATTCTAAGTCGCTCAGCTGTGACAGAAATAACTGACACAAATTAGAAACTAAATGAATATTACTCAAAGAAAACCCTAGAGTTGCTACTTGAAAACTATCTGCGTATGTTTCATTGTCATTTAGATCTCATCATTGTTTTCCGTGACACATGGCTGAACTACAGTTTTATGGTAGATCCGTGATAATCGCTGCTTTGAAAGGATTCCCATGTTTGAAAACAAACTCGCAGACACGTCTACGTTATCGAATGAGAGTGTTTAAAGTGGTGCAGACAGACAGACAGACAGACAGACACACAGACAGACAGATGGAGTGTGTTTGACTTAAAAGATGTGACTCATCACCTCATGCTGCTGCTTTCGTTAGTATTAATCCTTTCTTCCTTTTCATTCCCTCTCCTCCTCATCCTGTTCTCTCTCCTTGGCTCATTTTCCCTCATCCCTTCCTCATCCTATCTCAACAGCTGAGTCACCATCCTCTCTGCCTGTCTGTCTGCCTACCTGTCTGTCTGTCTTTTCATGTGTCTCATGCTCCTTCAGTCCCCTGAGCATAATAATTTTAAGCTCTAATAAAGTCTTTTAAAGGGACTGTCTCATGCACATACTTGACCTCCTTGCCCTTCCTCCCTGTCTTTGACACATTAATCTAGACATTTTACTTAATCCAGTGTTTTTATCAAAGCCACCCAATAATGTGGTGGAATTATTATGTGGGAGACAGAGAGGCAAAGTCGGTCAACATCTCATCTATAAATGTCATATCATCTTTCATTCCTTCATTTACTGTAGTAAACAAATAATAAATCAGGTAGCTCTAAAAGTGAGTAATTGAGTATTAAATAATGTGCTTTGTGTATATTCTTATACATATTGGTAACAAATGAAAGGAAAACCAATGATTGACAGCAGTGCTGCAGAATATATTTCCTCATTTAGTGTGTCAGTGCTAGTTTTCTAAAATACCATTTTATGTGTTATTTCTCATTCATGGTCACTTTGGTTTATGTATTCATTTGGAGTTTCTGGCCCATACATAACCTTTAAGATCAGCATTTACTTTTTGGTCTATATGCTCCACTATCGTCACCAACTTATTTCTTTTTTTAGTGTGTCTGTTTGGTGGTGGGCATGCAGTGGATGTTGGATTTACTCCAGACTTTTTCAGTGAAAACAGCTGATGTGTTCTGGTGGAAATGAGGCTGCTGAGAGTGAGGAGATTGAATCAGACGATGCAGGTTGTAGCACCAAAACAATAAATTTAAAGAGGCTTAAAGTAGTGCTGAAGGGAAGTGCAGAGATGGTTCATTATTCTCTGTGGTCACTGTAAGCCAAGCTTTTCAGATAGTCCGTTGATCTATCAGTAATGTTAAAGCTTTCATTGATGCATTTTAAAATAATCATGAAGATAGATGAGAGCGTGTTGATTGGATTAAAATGCAGGATGAATTCTTGGGATTTTCTCTAATTTTAATTCTGTCCTCGTCTTCAGTGATAGATCTTTTTCTACATCTCATTTGACGTACAATACAGTGACAACTGCTGGCACTGCTGCCATTAAGCATCACAACCTGTGAACAAAACAAGTTGTTTTTACCTGTCAGGACCTAGTGTAAAAACCATTTCCCCCACATTTCTTTCTGTACCGTGTGAAACACCCACTCACTTAAAAATGCTATTGTTGAAAGCTTTCTGGCAATGCAAACTGTACCGTTGTCTCATTTTTCCTGTGTGAACACACGGTTAAAATTAGATGTTAGTATAAAATAGGGACATATTTTTGTGGAGGTAAATGCCAACATTGCCGAACACGATGTTTACAGTGATGCCAATAAAAGTTGCTGAAGACATGCCTTTGCTAAATTGCTATAGGTGGTTATGTAGACAGAAAGGCTTCGTTCCTGTAGCTGGTGTGCAGTTTTTAGTGTTATGATCACAGACAAACATGATAATGAATGAGCATGTGTTTGTTTGTGTGCTTCTTTGAATGCCTGCAGAGTAGTTGTTTCTGAGAGTGTGTATTGCTTACGGTCACATTCGTATTTTTATTTTTTTATTTTCTCTGTGTGTGAACTCCAGACAGTCCCCAGCGTCTGACGGGGCTGGAAATAGCCATGGGAAAGCTAAAGAGAGAGAGACACACACACACGCACGCACGCACGCACGCACGCACACACACACACACGTGCGTTGTGTTTCCATGTGTTTATGAGAACATTACATTTACTTACATTCATTTTCTGGAGTCTTACCCTAACCACAACATGCCAAAACCTCACCCCAACCTTAAAATAACTCTTTACCCTCAAATTTAATGATTTAGATTATGGAGATCTGTACTTCTACCATAAAGGAACTGAGTATCCACAAATGACTGTGTAAATATTTACGTTTATATTTATAAGTTAAGTCATACACAGTCAAGCACATATGCATATTTGGTATGTTTTCATTTCAGCTTCTAGAGATTTGGCTTTTTTAGTCTCCTCATGTCTTTATTCAATATCTTGTCTGTCCTGCCCACTTTGTGTCACTCTGTGTGTTTCTCACCTCTCTTCCTCTCTTTTAATTAAGTAATCCATTCGCTCTTTGTCTCACTTCATGCACCTCCAATACATTCACAGTGGTTTGGTTTGAGCTCACAGTTTCAGGATTTGTTGTAAAGTGTTATCTTTGTAAACAGGGGTGTGTCATGATAATACATTGTGAATTTTTACACTATGCTGCCCAAGTTTACTGTTTTCTTTAGCTTTTCATGTTCTTGTTTGACATGTACATGTGTATTTCAAGTGATTTTAGGCAGAGACCATGACATTTCATCAGTGTGAAATCTTGTTATTTATAGTGATAGTTCACAGTATGTGTGTATGTTGGTTAATAGAGATATCTACAGGTGCTGGATTAGAATAAGAATGAGGCAGTAGAATTAAAAGTTCCTTAAATAACATTTGATTTCGTTGCCTTGACATGGCTGTCTGAATGGACTAGACTGCAAATATAATCATTCTTTTTCTCCAGAAAAGATCTGTTTTCATCTGCTCTCAGTGAAGCATAAAGTGTAGTAGCCTCAAACACAATTGGAAAAATCTTTGTTTTTACCAGGGAAAGCACAGGGAGTTAATCCTGGAGTCTTTTGCTTTTGGCTATGTTTTGAAGTTAGCTTCATTTGTCCTTAAAATGTTTAATAAACATAGTCAGTATCATATGATTCAGCTGGAAAAGGATACTGCGTACTTCTTAAAGGAAAATCCTTGAAATAAGTTGATATGTGTTGGAAACAACTGAACTTATCTTAGCCCCACTGGGAGTTTGATGCTCAACATGAGATGAAGCGACTTGTAAGGGTGAATATTTTTGCGCTTCAGAAACAGCTGATATTCATAGATGAGTGTAAGACAGAGAGGGAGCGGGTGCAGAGAGAGATGGAGAAATGACACAATCATTATGGTAATGCTCTCTCCTTTGCTCTCTTTCTTTCTCTTTGTCTCATTCCTAAATAAAACTTGAGTCCCAGATTGCCGTCTCCCCGGCAGCTCAGAGAGCCATCGCAGACATGCTGATAGTGACTGGCATCTGAACCATTTTCGCAAATGAATAGAGCTTTCACAAATGATCTGTCACTCTGTGTCTCTATCTTTCCCTGTGCTCCTCCTGGTATGGTATCTCTGGACATTCACACATTTGCAACTATGCGTGTCTCAACTGTCATCCATTGCATCCTCGCAGTAGGAGCAGTCAGCCCAGACCGCCGTGCTTTGCTCTCTGAGGTGGGTTCGCTGGATTAGGAGGCATCTGACCGTCTGTTGCTGCCCTGAGGGGCATCGGTAGGAGTAGAATGTGGCACTGGGCACCAGCAGGTCCCAGCGGGTGTCACCCTGCACGCCCCTGACCAGAGATACACTGCAGGGCAGTTCACGAGTCAAAGACATGCCTGTTTAAATCACTGTCCAACATGCTGATATGCACGACTATACTGATCACATTAATACTGTCATACTTTAATGTCTGAGCGAAGGAGCCCACATACTACATTTTAGATCATATACTTGAACATTTTCATTTGTCATGAGCTGTTTTGTGTCATTAATTGATCCTCCACTGGATGAGTCTCAACATGATGGTTGCTGTCGCTTCTCTGAATCGGCACTATTTTTACTCCCATCTCCGACACGAAGGATATGAGAAGGACATTTTATTTCATGGCTTGTCAAGACCACAACTGTGGCGATATGGCTAAATTGCTTGTGATTAGTCTGGTTTGTTTAACATCATTACTGTGATCTGAAGTAATGGTTTCAAATGCAACTAATAACTTTTGAATTTTTAGAGAAGAAGCTTTGTCTGTCTGCTAGAGACAGAATCTTCTGTAACAAAGTGTGTCAACCTAAACTATAGGGTGTCAGTTCACAGCAAGAAGGTCATGGGTTCGATTCCAGCATCAGTTGGTGTGGGCCTTTCTTTGTGGATTTCCATGTTCATCCTGTGTCTGTGTGGGTTCTCTCCGGATACTCTGGTTTCCTCTAACTGTCCAAAGACATGGATCTGGGTACCTTTAATACAGTGTTTTTCAACCTTGGGGTCACGACCCCATGTGGGGTCACCTGAAATTTCTAGCAGTTGATAAAAAAAGAAAAAAATTACCAATAAAAGATATTTTTTATGATTCAATATATATTTCATTAAAAGTCAAACACCACACACTTTTCCTAGTATAAATCAAGTTCAGATACAATGCAGGATATGATATGTGAGAGGGCTTGTCTTGATTGACCCAATCCCAAACCAAACCCAGAAAACAGAACCGAACAGAGAATGGAAAGATTTCTTTGCCTGCCTGACCCCGCTAAGACATCTCCTAGAGAAACTGAGAAGCAAACACCAAAAAGGTGCATTATATACATTATATAACCTAAATGTCATCTAAAATGAATGTTTATTTGCAACATAGTATAGCAAACTATTACATGATCAAAAACAAATTAATTTTAGCAAAAAATTGTCTCTGTTTTGAATGTTTGGGGTCGCTAGAAATTTGTGATGTTAAAATGGGGTCAGGAGCCAAAAAAGGTTGCAAACTGCTGCTTTAATACCTTTGACAATTCCAAAACCATCCACAACTCGACCCTCTTGAGGATTAAGCAGTCTGCAAAATGAATGAATGAATGAATGAATGAATGAATTTAAACCACATAGAGGTCATTTGTCACAGCAGCATTCAAATGAAAACACAGCACTTTGTAACTGCTGCATTATAACACTGACTGAGACAAATTGAGACATGGCAAACTTTTATCTGCACCTGGGCGTCAGAAAAAAGTGCAAAACAGTGAATGTAGTGTAAAGCTTACTGACATTACCAGCCTGCATCTGCTCTAAACTCCGCAGAAATCTCTTCACACCTTAGTCAAAGGTGTTTAGTGCATATTAGCTCTTAGCTACCTGATGATAAACTGGATATTTCAAGGTGGTATTTTCAGTTTCTTTCCATAATTTACCACCTACTGTAGCAAGGCGTGCAGGTTGTCGAATTTACTTAGCATCTGTTGAAGGATGTTGTGAGTGTAATATTAGCTTTGTGAGGAATGAATTTAAATGAACCCTAAAGTTCTCATATTTTTCTGGAGGGCTGCTCTCACCTGTGTATTTTAACTATTGTTTCACAAGAACATACTTTTATTTGACCACAGCAAACAGTGACTATGGGTGTATTCACACCTGAAAAGTCCTTTAGTCTATTTATTTGGTTCGGATTGAATGCAGACTTTATTTTTTTCGTTTGGGTCAGATGTAATTGCACTTTTTGCTTGTGGACCAAAATGAGTAAACATAAGCACGTTTGTGATGAACTGCGCTGGCATGGGACAGAAAAGTCGGGGGTGGAGTGAATCAGAGACGGCGGGTGTTGATGCAAACAAACATGGAGGTTCTACGTGTACTTATTGTTTTCGGATTATGTATTCTATTTTTACCGACGCAAATTTACAAAAATAATGTTAACTGTCAAAAACAGCTCCTTCAGAGTCAGTTTGTCAATGTTTTACATGTCATTCTGCTTTGGCGAGGCCATACTGCTTGATGGCTTCTTGTAATCAGATAGCTACGGTGACTCATCAACCCCAAAAAGGCTCATGGTTCCTTGGTTTGTTTCGGCATGAGGCCAGTTATATTCACACCAGAAGTGAACCGGCTGCTTGTTTGGTTTGAATCCGAATTCGCATATTTGTAATCATACCTAAAAAAAAGTCCAGACTTTTTAGTGAAATGAACTCTGGTCCATTTTTAAAGGACTAAATGAAGTAGGTCTGAATGCACCCCAGGAATCTATAACTATGGATCTGATAAAACTATTATTGCTATGTTCATGTTCATTGTTCCATGTTACTAATTAAAATCTTTGTCAGACAGACTTGTTAAAGTAGTTTATTTTTTTTCTTTTCCTTAAACTAAATTCTTCAGTAAATTGTTCTGTATTAGATGGCATTTAATTGCTCTGTATTCGTAACACCCACTCATTTGAGTATTAATAAACTACATTCATATGCCAAGAGTGAGTAGTGAATAGTGAATGCTTAATCATTTCAGTTGACCTCAGAATGCACTTTGATCTAGATATTACATTTACTTAGATATATTACTTGAACTCTAAATGGCATCTGTAAAATACTGGCTGCATAAAATGTCCTCTACAAAGCATTGGAGAATACTTTAGAGCTAATTTGGCACAAGATTTTGTAGAGTCTGGAACGTTGGCGGTCAGACTTGCTAATTGTGCCAAATTTTAAACGTCTTCCTACAATTGATTTTTATGGACTGTTATGTAAGAATCCTGGATATCCTGCTGTTGAGAGTCACCCTATTTTTTTT
>JAPTYQ010000005.1:17741339-17755796 GCA_029814465.1 Ostorhinchus cyanosoma | reverse complement strand
ACACACACACACACACACACACACACACACACACACACACACACACACACACACACACACACACACACAGAACAGCTGACCCAATAGAGTCGGCTTGTGGCGTCTCTCTGCCCTCTGTGCGATTGTGTGCACTTCTTCTGTTTTCATTTTCTAGTGGCAACCTGGTTTTTGACAGTTTTACAGTCATCATTAAGTGATCTTTAAATCAGAATAATAAGATGCAAATTGTTTTTGTTTTTTTATTTTTGCAGCAGACTTCGTTCTCTTCATTGACATACTTCTTAGTTGAGTGGCTTTAGAGTATGTATGTGATATCACTGTTAATTCTAATTAAGTTCAGTTCCAGTATGTACTAGCACTGTCCTTGACCATTGTGTTTGTCAAAGCCAATGAGTGTTCTGCTGCCTCCACAAACGCAACGTTTCGCCAGCAGCTTTTGTCTCTAAAGGAAAAGATTACCTCAGGACACAGCAGTAAAGAGCAGAAAGGTCAAACTGGAATGCAGTTATTAACATAAATACAAACATAATTTATTTAGAAATATAAATTCTGTAACAGACTCAACATGTGGAATAAAACAAATATGTAAAAGTTCTAATGACAGCAGCGTTTATTTTTTCTTTTTTGTTTTCGTAGTAATGGAAACAGAAATAAAGAACACAAATGCCAAATTTAACTAATCAGAAGAAAATGGTTCAGATACAGGACTGTGAGGAAAGTAGTTGTATTTGGAGGTCTGGTCTGTATGTCAGAAACTACTGCAATGCATCATCTTAAATAATATAAAAAGGTAACACAGTCGCTTAAGTCTTCAGCTTTTTGGCCCAGAGCTGGAATTCATCTAATTAGTACTTCTCCCTGACGTACTTGGAGGAGTTCATGTGAAAAGGAGAGGTCATATAATTACAGCCCTGGGAAAACCCTGGGCTCTGAGTGTAATACACTGTATGCACATTTCCCTCTATGTGTATATTGTGTGTGAATATGTGCGTAGCTGTCTGTGCTGATGAGATTCAGATTTTGTGGTTTTATTTGCATGCTCAGCCTTTTACTGGTACAAGCATTGACCTCACTCACTTTCTTTATTTGCCAGTATGATGAAATAGGACTTAAACTCTGCAGACTCTCGCCCCAAATGAGACATTTTGCCTCTTGCCTTGGGAGCTAAATGCATTATAACCAGATTCCTCTTTGTGGAGAAACAACTGACGAAACAAAAATGAGCATTTTACACAAAGCGAACAGCCCACTGCAGGAAACAGCAATTCTGGCCTCTTTAATCTCCTCAGTAAATCTCTACATTCTGGTTTACAGCCTTATCTCCGACTGTTGGAGAGACCAATTAACAAATCAATTAATTTACAGCAGCGCTTGATTTTTCTGTCAGTAGATTGATATATTAACATACTAGTGAGCAAATCTTATTAAACTGAATGAGTTTGGTCTTTGTCAGCTTTTTGTCCGTTAAGTCACTCCATCCCTCCTCGACCTGTGCACAGTTGGCAACTTTCTCCAGGAGCGTTTGTCCTGATTGGCTGAATGCTGTGCGTCAGTAGCTGGATCTAAAACAAAGCAGATGCAGTGTTGGGGAGCGGTAATAGACTCTTAAACGGATCACATTAAGATATTAAACTGTACTGCTCTGTGTGCGTTTGTATTACTGTGTGTGTACAGCGATAATTCACAAACACTTTAACACAACAGGTCATGTGTTGAGTATCAGAATCTGGTGTTACTAAACTACACACATCTCATTCCAGACAGAAGTGGTTTGGGCTGTTCACACTGCCAGCTCTATCAGTTCAGATTTATGACTTAAATCTGTTTTTGTTTGGCTGTTTACATTGCTTTATAAAATGTGGCCAGTGTCAGACTCCATTGTGAAGTGGTCACAGTCCTAAGTGGTTGGTCAGGGCTTTCCCTTTACTAACAGGCTTTATGTACTAGGGGATGCTTCGGTTTTGACTTATTTGCACTCTTGTCCTGTGCAGAGGATACAAACTGACATCATTCTGGGGAGAAAACTCTTAGTAAAGTCGAAGGCCCCATCAACTCCGACTTTACTCCAGTGGCATATCTCTCCAAGTCAACTGGCAGCTCAAGAATTTGTCTCCGTGATCAGTAATGACTGCTGTAACCTTGTATTTGTGTATTATTGGCATCATTTTTTTTTGTTTGATATTGTCAACATTAGAGCTGCACAATATATTGTTTGAGAAATAAAAAAATGAAATGGTCACAGTCCTAAAGTGAAACATTATCTCACTGGTGGAAAAAGTATTGATAAAGTTTACTTGAGAACAAGTACAAAAACACACTGTGGATACCCACTAACAAACAAACAAACAAACAAACAAAAGCTGTTCAGATTATATCATTCAAATACGCTTTGAGTACCAGAAGAACAGTAGTCATTGTGCAGATTGGTCCCTGTTATTCCTTCATTCATTCATTTTTTGAACTGTGTAGTCCTTGAGAGGGTCACCGGGAGGTTGGAATCTATCCCAGCTACCATCGGGTGAAGGCGGGGTACATCCTTGATGTCTCGCCAGTTCATCACAGGGCTGACATATATAGATGATCTGGTACCTGTCAGTGTTTCAAATTAAATGAGATATTTTTTGTGCATATTATTTTTTTATTAATATAAATTCTTGTTAAAAACATACATATAGGTTAATTGTAATGTTGGTGCCTCGGACCATCGTACTTATGAAGATTCAGAGTTGGTCCTTGAACACCTTCAATGACAGCTTGCTGCTCCTAATCTGCTAATGCTAGGCACTGTGTGTGTGTTAAGACAGGTCAAATGCAGAGAATGAGTTTCCCCACAGGACTAATAAACCCTTAACTTTTTTAACCTTTTAATATTACTCCTGTTTTTATGTGTATGTTGGATTTTACTGCGGTAGATCTGAAGCACTTTATAGTTTTGAATGAATATTTGAACTTGACAGCTTTTAGACTGAGGTTGGATTATAAAAGATCAGACATGTGTATCTGCATTTGGATCACGTATAGAAGTGGTCCAAATCAGACTTCAAAATAACAGCTTCTGTGTGATTTGTGCAGTTTGTACAGAGAAAAGATCTAATCTGCATCTTAGCAAAAAAAAAAAAAAGAAATCACATCTGGGCCTCTATTGCCTGCAGTCTGGTGGCTGAAGGGGTGAAGTGTGGACTGAAGCATGTGACTCTGAGGGTTAATTGTGATGTATCTGTGTTTCTCTGCAGCATGTGGAAGGGCCTGAATGTCAACTGCACAGACAGCTCAGGATACACACCGTTACATCATGCTTCGCTCAACGGACACAGGTAAGAGAACCCTACAGTTTGTGTCTGAGGCTGTTTTTACATAAAATTGTTTTATTTTTGGCCTGTCTAGTACCTGCATTGACTTTTTTGTTTCATAAATGGATACTTTTATCTGAGATTTCATACAATGTCTGCTCGTGTACAGTACTATAAACTGAATTTGTGTATTTGTACATCTCGGCAGAGCTAAAACCAGTGATCTTTTGGATTAGTTTAATTGATCAACAAATTATTTAATGTACTTAATAACATCTCAGAAAAGAATGTTGATACATTACATTTTTTTTTTACATTTTCTATTGACTCTTATCTATCTTATACAGGTCTGCAACATCAAATACCTTAAGTCCAAAACAAGGTTCATCAATCACAATATAAGTTTTCCAGTAGTCATTTACTTTATTTAGACCCTCTAATAAGTATTGTAGTGTTTTTTCTTGACCAGTTAGATTTTAGGGCTAATAGAAAAATATGATATCTGCTGTGTGGGAACCGGCTGACAGGAGTGATGGACAGCTCACTGAACTGCAGACTTGAACACCTGGACATTTTTAGGCTGTTTATGGAATAAAAAGGATATTGTCCTGACAGACAGCTCTACAACAGAGGGGCTGAGGAAAAAAAGTAACAACTCTCTAAAAGGATTTCTTTGGTGGAGCTCCTGTTAGCTTTGACCTATAAACACCTAAACAGCCACTGGCAACTAAAACCATTTACTGCTGTAAAATGTTTAATACATGTTGATCCACTAATCCTATCAATACATGTAAATATTTGGTGTAAAATGCAGTTTATCATCTTTTCATGGTCGTCAGATATGACCCATTTGGACGTTCAGAGGCTCCGTAGTGAACATGGAAACACAGTCATCTATAACACTGAGTCATCAGTAAATCCATGGAGTTTGATCAACACTTGTTTGGTGTTCAGTCACTTTTTCTACAGTTTTCTCTGTTTCTGATATAATAACCCTCAACTTTAATCTTAGCTTATCTGAAAATCTGCATGATCAGTAAATTAAATATTGGAAAATATACAAATTTCACTGAAAACCCCCACAAAGTAGACAGAATAATATTCCTAAAAAATTGTGATGAATCACTAATGAAAGGTTAAATATAGAGGAAAATTTCACTTGAAAACTGCCACAAAAGTAGCACTAGGTCTTTACAGGTCATTTAAGTATGGGATTAAATGGTTTGACAGCTAATCTGTTCATACTAGCTCGACACACTATAGAAAATGTTAACATTTAGCAAGTGACTGATTTGACTTGGTATTATTTGGCAGCATTTGTGCTTGTTAGCAGTCTGGCGATAAGTTAACCTTAGAATTATCTTTCCCATCTTGTTTTCTCTACCTCCACCTTATTGATGCTATAATCTGAGTAATATAATGCTGCCTTTCTTAAACTTAAAGGCTGAGACCCAAAATGTATTGCAGAGTTATGTATGTTTTTGTCAGAACAAAATACATAATAGGACTATGATATGTGAATTAATTTTCAGATATAAAATAGAGGAACAGTATTCTCTGGACAAGTTTATAATAGATTTAGATGAGAGGCTCTTTGTACAGTCAAAGCTAGAAGTAAAGGAGCCAATAATACAAAAACAATGTAAAAGATGCAACAAGATGAAAATGTTGATGTACTTGCAGTATGTAGTTCTGATGATTGAAGAGTAAAAAAATATAGATATTATGGTAATTCATGTTATTAATTTGTGAATTTGGATCCCCAGGAGACATGAAATTGATGTTTTTATTTGTTTTTGTTTTTTTTAAATTGAACCAAAGGTCACTGGCTTATTCACATTATATCATTTTAAGATAAAATGACAAGCCAAACCAATAAAACTGGTGTTTTACCCATTCATGTTAGCATGGTTCCAGGGTTATACCACATTACTGTGAACAAAGCCGTAAATAATAGTTACAGTAATGTAGTAATAATAGTGTGCATGTTTTATGTGTCTGCATCTGCATAGAACTGAAACCAGCCCTCTTTCTTCACCTGGGCCTGCAGAGAAATCCGTTACACTGTGTGGATTAGCTGTGAGCCTGACCGCTATCCCAGTTTGGCGGAACTGAAGGATTAGTACTGTGTTTTGGGGGCAATTATGTGGATTTCCTTCTTCAGCTCAATTGGACAGGAGAGGAGAGAGAGAAAAACATAGTCTCAGTGTGAAAATTAGGCCGACAACAAAAAGCTGCAGAGGACTGATTTAACATGAGGTGGGGAAGTAGAGAAGCAGCCGTTCTTTTCTTCTTTTCCCCTTTGCCTTAGAACCAGCTCAGCAGACGGGCAGGGTGCAGCACGGTGGTGCAGTGGTAGCACTGTTACCTCACTAAGAAGGTCCTGAGCTCAATTCTAACACCAGGAACCTTTGTGTGTGGAGTTTTCATGTTCTCTGTGTTTGTGTGGCTTCTCTGCATGTCCTCCTGCTTCCACCATACAAAGACACACACCAGTAGATTAGTTGTTCGTCTCTGTATGTCCAGGTCATTATTGGAAATGAGAATCAGTTCCAACTGACTTACCTGGTTAAATAAAAGTCAAATGAACAGATAGACACATTCAACAGGTACATATATGCACATTTCACCCTTTCACTCTCCCAGTGTCCCCCACTATGACCCATAACCCAACATCTGTCTTTTTTCCTTTCCTTTATCATAGTTGAATATTATTTATTCATTTATTTTCTCTACTGCTTACCTGCAGAATGATTGTGGGTATGCTGGAGCCTGCCCTAGGATGGCTGTGGCTCAGTTGGTAGAGCAGGTCATCCAATGACTGAAGGGTCGGTGGTTCCAATCCTGGTTCTGAAATGTCCTTAGGTACCTCGAATGGCAGCCGCTGCCTACTGGTGTATGAGTGTGTGCGTCAATAGGTGAATGTGAGGCTACGTAAAGTGCTTTGAGCATCATGAAGGTGGAGAAGTGCTATTTAAGTGCAGTTCATTTACCATTTACCCTGAATGTGTCTCCAGTTCATCGCAGGGCTCACACATACAGACGAACAACCATTTCACATTCAATCTGCGGTTTAGATTGACATGTCTGTACATACACACACACACCTGTTGGGACATACTGTCACAAGAGCAGTTAAAATATATTGAAGAACCTCTATTCAGAGACCTGTTGGCTCACCTTGAATATTTTTTTTTTTTGTGGATTTTATGTCCAGTTTTTCTTCATCATTAAATTATTTTTACTATTTTAAGTCCTTGAGGTGTTGGCTGCCGATGAAACCAATTATTAAGTTAAATGGCTTCATATTTGACCCTGAGATATTCCCACTGTGATTTTGCTACACAGCTGCCTATACATTATTAAATATTAACAAAGTAATTCATTAAGCATCTCACTGCAGTTCTTGCATTTCTCCTAGGAGAGGGTTTGCCCTTCTCTTGCCTCTGTTTCTCCCCCTGACATTTTGCATGCTAATAAATCACTTCACCTTTACTCTTTAGTCAAAGGTGACAACTTCAGCTGGAGATTCGCAATTTTAAATGGTATCGCTGACATCACTACTCAGCTGCAGCTAAATGGATTTTTAATTCAAGCTGCTGCTCAGTCATATATCTCTTCGTGTTGTTGTGTAATGGGTAATACTTCACTGGAGATGTCTGAATTGTCTGGGCTCTTGATCTTCACCAGTTGAGTTCCCTGTTTTTCCCTGCCTCGGCCTTGTGTATGATCATTAACCAACAGCAAGACTTTAAATCCCTCAGTGCCCTAAATCTGCCTCAGAATACAAGAGGTGTTTCTAGTAACCACCAACTTGTTGCCAGTCAGATCATGTGGCTGCATGGTCTCATTAAGGCTGCAGATCTTGTTACGTAGTTATGGAAGGAAAATAAAAACGACAGAAAAATAACCAGTATAGGTAAGAAAAGTCAATGTGCACTAAATAACACATATGTTTGTGGTGTAAATAAATAGCTACAGGACAGAGGATTGGAAAGCAGGTATTAAAGCAGACTAAACTTGATTTATTTGGACTTTTCTAATACATGTGCAAAATTGTATTGTGTGAGGTTTCTGTCTGGTTTAATGGCATCCACTCTCTGTGGTCGTTATTCGTCAGTGAAAACACCATAGTATAATGCAAGAGAAAATAAATAAATAGAATACATTACACTCCTGCATTTTGCACAGCTGACCTATAAGGTATATTAAACCCATACTGTTTGAAAACATCATGTTTAACAAAGATAAAATGCTGCAAAATTCAGAATGTGGATTCCAGAGGGAATTACCTGTTCAGGCATTTGCATTGCATTGTCATTTCAAGTTGCTCTTCAGTTAAAAGACAAATTATTAATTGTACAACCAGAAAAACTGCAAAGTAAATGTATTCTGTTGTAAGTGGTTAAAAATGAAGAGCATGCTATGGTATGGAATTATTTCAGCTCTCCTCATTTCCTCCCTTTCTCCTGTTCCTAACTGTTGGTTTATGGATCTGTATGTGTACTCTGTGTCTGTCTCTCAGGGAGGTGGTACTGAAGCTGCTCCAGTTTGAGGCGTCCACAAATGTGGCTGACAGCAAAGGTTGCTTCCCGCTCCACCTTGCCGCCTGGCGGGGAGATGTGGACATTGTTCGCATCCTCATTCATCATGGCCCCTCACACTGTCGTGTCAACCAACAGGTAAACATAAACCCACCATCATGATCCTCTTATAAACAATACTTAAAGGTCCTGTGAGGACTTTCTATGTGATCTTGAAAAAGTGTCTTTTTGTATGTATACATATGCCTGATCATAGTCCACAATTTAAAATGAGATTATCAGTGCCTAAATAGGTTATTTCCAAATGATATTTCTCAGCTTCCCTGGTCGGATCAGATAGGACTGGACTGATTTACAGCAGACTTACGTCTCTATGACAACACCATGCTGACCAGCAAAGTTTAGCAGTGAGAAGAAAGCTGAACGAGTGAAGAGTCAGATCTGTCCTTTCTCCTAAAAAAAGAGATTTCTTGGATTTCCTGTATTTTACTCCAGTGGCTGTTGGTAGCTCAGTCACACATTTAGTAAATGCTTCTGCATTAGCCGCGCGGCTAGCACTGTGGTGTTGGTAATATGTTTTATTTGGAGCATTGTTTCAGTCTAAACTAAGGGCTATGTAAGTTGAGACTGAAATGGCTATGTACGGAATTTAATGTTCATGTCGGGGCCTGGATACTAAACTGCCCTTTGGGAACAAGACAATTATAAAAGTAGAATAGCAATTTGTGAAGAAATTGTGCTGTGAATGCAGAGGGCTGAAGCAGCTAGTGCTGAACTGCTAATGCTGAATCCTGAAGATGGTGAATGACTGAAGGAATTTATGAAAATAGTTGAATACTCTGTGGAAAAACTAGAGCAAATTATATTATTGGGACACGTCTTAGAGCACCGGTCTGTGAGTAACATTAAACAGATAGTCTGCTTACCTTCTGGACACTAAACTATGCTACAAACTGACTTCATGAAGTTTGGTAATTGTCTCAAACAATAGCACTATATAACACAAATAAATACATTACCTTGTCGCTTTGCACCTTGCAAGTTGCTGTCTTGAATGCAGAGTTGTAAAGAAGGCTCTTTATTCATTAGCTTTAAAACAAATGCATACCTTGGCTAGAGTTATGCCCTTACCACAGTAGTTCCCAGGACTCATGGGCAGTGGAGTCTTTGTTCCAGAAAAACACCTCTGATTCCAGCTAAAGGTGTTTCTGTAATCCACTTCAAACAGATACTCCTCACAGAACCTTAAAAAAACCCTTGTAGTTAAAAGCTGAATTTGACATGATGTTAGAACTAAATAATGACTCTTGTTAAACTAACTTTTAGCCTCTATGGGTGAACAGTTTTTCTGATAAATACCTACAATACAGGAGGCTCATCTTTAGTCTAGAAGGCAAATGTTCATCTTATCAAGAAATCAAGGGTGAAAATGCTGGAAATGCCACCTTCCATTCTGCAGCTCTCTGCATTCGGTCCAAGTCAAATAGTTAAATATAAACAGAAATGACATAATGTCTGTGGACTGGGAAAGACACTCTCCTAGGCTTCTGTGTTGAGTCATAAAGTAGAACAGCACTGACTGAGTGTGAACAGTGTTCTGTATTTACACTTTTTTACACACTGTATTCAACCTCCCTACCTGTCTGAAAACACCTGCAGCCGGCCAAAGCCTTGTGTCATAGGGTAGAGTTTCTGCTGCTCATAAACATATTCAAAAGTAGATGATAGAAATGACAAGAAATACAATATTCTGGAAGGTAATTTTGGAAATTCGGCCCAATTTAAGTGTCTCACAGGTCATATTTTATAACTAGTTTAAAGGAATGACACTTTCTGACTCTGATCTGGAAACAATCATTTGCCAGTTTTTCAACCATGCAGAAAAAGAACGAGACCCATAAGTCCACCCCCCCCAGAGCCCAGGACCTCACCAACGTAACGAATAGTTTTAATTGTGTCTGAATAAACATATGACGTGTTCCATAAAGGCCTTGCCTCTCTTCTACATTGAAGTGGATTTGTATGTCCTGGGGCATGTAAACCAGCACTGCCACAGGTTGTTTCATTATGGCACCTTTCCAACACAGCAGACTTTTCACAGTTTTCATTGGTCCCTCGCTGACAGCAGGGTGAGCATTTTAGCTCTGGGAGCATCCAGCCTGCCTCTGCTGTCATTTCTCATCAACAAAAATGACCTTCTTCCTCTCCCTCACTCCTCTGCTTTCTCTCTGTGCTTTCAGCATATTGATGATGTCACGGTTCAGTGATGTTCTGCATTTAAGTATTAATGCACACCAAGTGTTGATGGCCAAGAGTCCCTTTTAATTTTAAAAATGTTATATTCCTGATGGCAGTGTGGTCACGCCCCCATCCATGGAGGTTATTGGAGTGTTATCTACTCTGCCTAATAAGCACATTTCCCCATGTCACCATTAGCCAAATCGTTTCCTCTGAGAGTTGTTAGAGCCTAATTGTTTGCTGTGATAAATGGTGTCCCTTGCCCCTGCAATGAAGAGGTTTGTCAGCAACTGAGCACAAGTCATTTTCTTTTTTTTTAACCCATCAATGATTACTAGAGCTGAGCGGGCTGAAGTGCAGTGAGCGTGGACACAAACCAAGGAGAAGGTGCTGATGGAGAAGAAACTACAGTTTATGCTGACTTCAGAGCAAAGTCGATGTGTCTGTGTGCGTGGGCTCCTCAACTTTTATTGTATTTCCCCAAAGAATAATAAAAATGCTACCGGTCAAGTTTTGCATTTTCAGTATTTGTGTTTTCTATTATTTATTTTTAATGATTTCCCAGAATAACTTCCAGTAATCCGACAGAAAAACAGTTTTTTTTACCTGTTTTAATGTGTAAGAGGAGAGACAAGCTAAACTCCTATTCAGTATTTTGTTGCAAATATCCAACTACTTATTATAGTTCTTGGAAAATACAATGAAAAAGTGTGTTATGCTAAAACATGCATTCATTAATTAAACCAGCTTTAGCAGTGATTGCTTATGAAATGGGAAAAATGTTACTTGTGTTATATAATGCAATTAATCTCCGCAGTAATTTTGAGGAAGAGTTTACATCGGGGGATTGAGGACATTATATAATACTTTAATATTCTGATATTTTAGAATCTCTTATAGACTTAGTCTGTGAACCAAATGGAAAAATCAACCTGAAACACATTACACCTATACACTTTATACAGTGAACTCTTTGTAAACACCAAAGTTATACATGGTCTAATTATACTACTCATCTTCCTCGGTTCTTTCTGTGAGCCTTATTTATCAACAGTCTGGTGATGACTGTTTTTATCTCTTCTGTTTTCAGAGGTTTGGTCCTGCATAGTAAATATTGTTGAGTATACTGGGCTACAGAACTCACCATTTGCATGCCATAGCTCTCTGTTACACTGTTGCACACAAACACAGTGACTTTCAAAGACGCCTCAGTCAACACTGCTGCTCTTTGACATTCTTAAAGGTGCAGTCTTTATTTTTGCTGCTTGAAATTTTGATACATTCTCATTTACCTCATAGCTTTACAGAATACTGGTATAATCGCACTTTGAAATGTTCAAGCCTATGCCTTCATGTTTTACAGAACTGTACTTGTACAGCAGCTTTTGTTGTCGGTATTAAAGCTACAGGAGCTGAAATGAGGGGGAAAAATGAAAATACACACCTTCCCAAACACCTTCCATGCCTCTGAGTCACATCTGTTTATAGCTGTGACGTATCCACACCTGTGAGTATCCAAAGCCACGGGGTACGCCTCAAAAACAGGCTCCACAGACGTCGGTACAATTCTTGTTGCTTCCCAGAACGGCTATATTACAATTCACTGAAAGGTAACGATGAAATTTTTGTTCAGCAATGCCAAAAAACTATCAGGCACTGCAGCTTTAAGGTACACTTATCACATATCAAATTGCAGACATAAAGCTGAGAGCAGAATTTATGAAGTGTTTGTGTGTTTACGATGCCTAAGCTCCATATTTTCCAGCTGTCCGTCTGTCTGCTGTAGAGACCAGGCCCCACATTAGTCAGGGTGATATACTGAGTCGCACACAAGCGCACACCCATCATGGAGACTTATAGTAGCAAGCCACTGGCCGCACATTAACCCATTCTCAATGATATTACCCTGCCCACACACACCATTACTTGTGTCAGAGGTCGAGTGTGTGCATATCTGTGTATCTGGGTGTGCAGCTGACTACCATTGGGACACATTCTTTGTTTTAAAGATTGCTCTTTTCTTGCACCTGGGAGATCATAAGGCAACAAAATAAAACATTTGTGGTCACCTTTGTACTGAAGGTAGCAAATGGTGACAGGAGGGCATGGAATAGGATGCTGGAGGAAACTATAATGAGTCTGAAAGATCCTGAGAGCAGAAGGAAAACAGGCAGAGATTGACAGAAGGAGAGATTATAGAAGTGTGTAGGTGGGCCAGATCTACATCGCATCCAGCGGAGGATTATTGGAGGTTAGTGGATATTATTAGTTGGCCGTAAACCAGTTCCAGCCCACTGTCGACTGCCTAATTGGTCCCTGTAGCTTCTATTCAGAGCTGTTTTTGTTTATTATAGAAACAGGCAAGAGTGTGTATGAGAGAGGTGGAGGCTGTCTCACTGAATAAGATGACTATACAGCACAAACTGTGTGTGTGTGTGTGTTTGTATGTGTGTGTGAGTGAGAGTGAGATAGACAGTGATGGATAGTGAAAGATTGCTTGTTTACTCAAGACTTGCACTAAACTTCCAAGGTCAAAAGCATGTTTTCAGAACGGAGGAGTTGTTGTGATCACTCTTTCTCACTCAGATTGACTCATGAAGTGCTACTTCAATTCACGTCATCACTTCAAAGGCATCCATAAGGATTTTGTTTTTTTAGCTTTTGGATTCTTATATATATATATTTATTAAACTTACTATCGACATTTTATCTTCAATCATAAGAAATTCACTTTGTAAGAGCCATCAAAATATGAGATATGTATTTGTTTTGCATATTTTAACCTAAAGAGGGGAGGGCAGCTGCAGTTATTGCACCTCTTACAAATAAGTTAGGTCTTTATTGCTTGTTCAGGGGCTCTAATGTCCCTTGGCATCTATTGCCTGTATTAAACTGTAATGAACTGAAATGATTAGAGTGACTGGAATGACTTAAATACACCTCTACTAAGATGACACAGTTGCAGCAGCTAGTTTAAAGGCCTGGGACTGCTAATGTTTTCAGTTCTCTCCACCACAGCAGTGCAGGTAAAGATGAGAGTAATGACATAACGGCTTTCATGAGGCTACATCAGCATTTTCAGATATAATGAACAAGTTGCTGAGTGGCGCAACATCCTGTAATGTGACTGTGTGCGCAGTTAAAGCGTGGAGGACCACCTGTCCTGTCCTCCACTGTTCATTCAATCATCACAAGGATCTTTATTAAAGTCTCTATGCGCACAAACTCTGACAAGCAGAAGCCTAATTCAATGATGGTTTGTTTATGTATTGCTAAATTAATGAGGGTAATTAATGGGACGATAATTTGAAACTTTTTTTGATGATTGCTTAATTAGATCAATCTTTTTGGATCACAGATGAAAACTATCCACTCAAGAGCTGTAGAAATCTGACTATTTATTAGCTACAGTGTTAAATGTGCAAAAACATAATAAAGAAATACATTGGGGAAGAATTATAGTAATATTCAATTCAATAGTGGATTTTTTCCAGTGAATTGCCCCATATACTGCTAACTAAAGCTAGCATTTAGTACTACAGGGTGTCCCCCCAAAAATTGACATAATTTCATCACCTCATCATTTGTTTAAAGTTTGTTTGCTCTTTTAGCTCCAAGAGGTGTAATCATTTTTATTGTTCTGCTTTTAGGAATAGACATGCTGTTTACTGCAACAGAGAAGACCTTCTGTGTATTGAAGTACGCCCAAACTCAGTCAAATGTGAATGTGCAATGTGAATTTGTTAGAAAATTTCCTAAACAAGCATCAACACAGAAGCAGATTTGGACGTGGCATAAGAAGTTTCTAAAAGGAAGGCTGTTTGTTTTGGAAAAAAGTATTCCACTACTGACTTGATGTGCGTCATGTCTCAAGTAGCGCACACGTTGAACATTTGTAATAACTTTGGAACATTATAAAATTACTAAAATTACATTTTTCGTTTGAAATTTGTAGAATAAAACATTTTATGTCCAAAATGAATCCTATTAAGTATAATTTCTCCTGACCATGTAGTCGGTCCCGTATGGACATCTCAAATGATGTCAATTTTTTTGGGAGACCCTCTACTTAATAACCGTTTCATTAGAATGGAATGACAATCCATGAATATATATGTAAGTAATTAAGTAACACTTTATTTTTACGGCACTTTTTAAAACACACACAAAATACAACAAGAGAATGAGAATGGTAAACAAACAAAAACTTGGACAACATACAAGGGCAAAGCAGACATGCCAGTGGACATACACATACACATACACATACACATACACATACACATACACATACACATACACACACACACACATACACATACACATACACATACACACACACACACATACACATACACATACACATACACATACACATACACATA
>JAPTYQ010000005.1:17651930-17663768 GCA_029814465.1 Ostorhinchus cyanosoma | reverse complement strand
ATAATGGGTGGAATTTCAAATGTCTGTAGCAGCAAAACTGTTGGTTGAATTCATACCAAATTGGGTTTATAGATTGCCAGTGACCCAGAATTTATGTGGCTACATTTTGGGAAAAGTAAGCCAATTTTAACATTTTTTATGAATTTTTAAAATATTTTTTCCTTCCATTTACCTATAATGGGCAACATTTTACATCTATAAAAACATACATTTTGTTTCAATTTACTTCAAACTTGGCACATATATAGAGGCAGTGGATATGCTGACATCAGCACATGCATAGACACGATGACATCAGCTGGATCAATGCCAAAACATGCTACAATATGTGCGAGGGGTGGGGTTTGTTGTGCCTGGCATCACTTGTTCTTATTCATTTTCCAAACTGCTTAGTCCTCCAGGGGGTTGTGGGGTTGCTGGAGCTTAACTCAGCTCCCAAAAGGCAAAGAAGGGGTACACCCTGAATGTGTCACTACTTCATTACAGCGCTGACGTACAGACAGATAACCATGTGGTCCTCTATGGGTGCGTTAGATTGAACCTATTAATGTGCATGTGTTTGGATGGTGGGAGGAAGCTGGTGAGAACATCAGGAGAACATGCAAACTCCAGCCTTGCAGTGAGGTGACAGTACTAACCACTGTGCTACTGTGTCACCCATATATGATTATTTTGAAAACACTGTCGTATTTATCTCCTGTAATATAAAGCTATTTAATTTTGTGCTAAAGGATAATTGAAATGACCTTAGCTGAAGAGTAAAGCTTCTCTTATCTCGTGAAGATTCCTGCTAACATGGACAATTTTTGCAGCATGTAAACCTTCCGTCTCCTGTGACAACTCCCCTCATGGCTACTGCTGAAAATAAATTGTTCTGCATAATATTGCCCTTTACATCAGGGTTTAAAAGAAATTACTGAGCTCATGTGCTTCTAATGCCTCCGCGGTATTGACCATGAGCCAGTAGCTGGTAACGCATATGGATGCTCCAAAGAAGTGTGTAAAGATCACAGCAGCAGTGATGACTAAAATCCACTGGCTTAATGTTTGGGTCATCTTTTTCTCTCTTTATCCCTTGTTTCTTGTCTAAACTGTCAGCTGGATGTGTTAGATCTCCACAAGCTCTTGATCACGCTCATGGGCAGATGGGACGTGAAAAGATGCAGAAAAGGGGAGAGCAAAGAGGACAGAGCCTCACACTGCATCATGAGGTTACCAGTTTCATACCCACTGGCTCAGTGTCCTATTTTGCTGCTTAAATGTGTGTTTCTGTGTCCTAACACTACCTTTAAATAACTGAAGATGAAAGAACACATGACAAAACCCGTGGCTGTGCCCACAAAGGCTACTGCCGATAACCCAGACAATCACATGGTCGTATAAGACAGAAAAGTCTACACATGCACCCTATCTTTTATAATTGGTATTTGATTGTGTTGTCTTTTCAGTCTCAATGCTGCTTTGGAGAAAAATAATAGGCCTCAGGCTTAAGCCCTCACAGTGAAACAGTGTGTTGTTCTGATTGAACGAATACGAGAAACAATGTCGGCTTTTGTTTCTACTAATATACGCTCTTTGAAATCAGTCATTTATATATTCATTATTTTGACCTTAACGGTAAACCATCCAGCTCCTTTACATTCTACTCAAACAATACACTGAATGATGAGAACGAGGGATGAGAGCACCAAAACAGCCACAAAATAGAAAAATAAAACCTCATTTTCTGATTGCTTCACAGTGATTATGTTCTAAAACACAAATGAACACATAAATATTCAACTTCTAGGCTGCTGTGAGAGGAACAAACTGGATCAGGTTTATTTTTATGTCGTTTCTACCACATACACAGTGTAAAACTGAATGTACAAACTCACTGCTTAACACAGCAAAACAAGTGCAAATAGAAAACAGAGTTTCTGCAAGTAAAGGCATCATAAATTGAAAGAGGAGAAGTGATGATTGAAGGGGATTATTCTCTGTCTATATAGATTTTTTTAGAGGAAAATGCTATATATTTTGGCTCTAAATCATACCAAGGTGAAGGCATCATTTCCTTAGAACTGACTGGAGAAAAAGTGTAGAGGAAAAGAATAATAAATGATTCTGATGGGGGAAAATGTCAGAATAATTTGAGTCTTTGACATACAAAGATCATTTAACTGAATTTTCAAAGTGTTCCTGGCAGCTTTTAAGTTGCACAAATTCATAATTTCCTGCAGAGATAAATTGGCACAATAATTTATGTTTTTGTGGGGGAAAAAAATGCTTCCCATATATTTTAGGACATGGACATTGCATGTGGTGTCAAAGACATGGATGATAAATACTTTAAAAACTAATCCTGAATAGCTATAGCCTGTCTTTTGGCAGATCATTTGGAAGCTGTGAGGTCTTTGTAGTCCTGGCAGGAGTTCAGGCTGTACTTTTCTCTTGTACTAAAGAGGAAATTTCTGCTAAGAATCAGGGACATTGCCTATTCAGACTTCTGCATTTTTGTAAAAGGTACATACTTATCCATTATTTAGCTATAAAAAAAGTCAAGAGCTCATTCAGTGTCATCAATATCACTTACCAAAAGATCATTCAAGGCCTGCTTTTTATTTTAGTTTACATTAGTCATTACTTCAGTCTTTAATCATAGTCTATGGACCCACTTTTTCCTTGTTAATACAAGCTACCAAACAAAAAACAAGTAATTTGAGACCTTTGCGTTCTGTTTGTTAGATTTAAGTCAAGCATTGATGATTGAGAGATGGTAGGTTTTGACAGGAGATTCAATGATATTATGTGTTGAAGTAGATGTCTTTTAAATGATCAGAGACAGAATACAACCATCTAACTTATGATAATCATTGTAGAATCAGTTTAGATTTTTCATCTGTAGATATGAGTAAAAAAAATTCAAAATATTAAAATTATATTGTGGGCAACACAATGGCGCAGTGGTTAGCACTGTCACCTCACAGGAAGAAGGTCCTGGGTTCGATTCCAACACCAGCCGATGGGCGGAGCCTCTCTGTGGAGTTGGCATGTTATCCCTGTGTTCTCCGATACTCTTCCTCCCATCATCCAAAGACATGCACTAATAGGTTAATGGATTCATCGAAATTGCCCAAGAATGTGCGAGTGGTTGTCCGTCTCTGTATGTCAGCCCGGTGAGGAACTGGTGACATGTCCAGGGTGTACCCCATATTCACCCATAGGGAGCTGGGATCGTCTCCAGCACCCCTGTGACCCTAGTGAGGACAAAGTGGTTCTGAAGATGAATGAAAATTACATTGTTGTATATTTTGGCAGAATTACGATGAACAATATAATAACTAGAAAAGCGCTTGGAGAGCACAGACCTCCACCATGGCGGAGCCCCCCCCTCCCGTGCCATAATTCATTTACTCCTAAAATGAATTCCTGGACCTTGAAAACCTATACATCACATTAGATTCACATTAATATTATCTATATTGTGGAGTTCTTTAAGCGTATGTTGAAACTATCCCTATCTTGTAATGATAAAGAATCCTTCAAAAAATTCCTGGATCCAGACAGTGATCTGGATCAGGACCAAAATTATATTGATTCCTTGTGCCAATATCGACATTTCCCAAAAAATAACTTCGAAATTTTTCTACAAGTTTTTGAGTTATTTTCCTAACAGACAGACAAACAGACAAACCTGGATGCAAACATAACCTCCTTGTTGGATGTAATAATATGTAACCTACTGAAAATGCTTTTTAGTATATTGTAAAATACAGTATAGCATGAACACTGCCTGGTCATCACAGTGTTTTGTTGGATCACCTTATGGGACGCATTCACTATAGCCTTATTTACACCATGCAGTGCTTATGTTGTGTAACAATAAATGTCAAAACCTTTCTTCCCATGCAAAGGTGCAAGATCTTGTACTGATGATGGAGAGTCAGACTGCTGCGTAAAGTCCTCTCCATCGTCCAAAGACCCTCAATGGGGTTCAGGTCTGGACTCTGTGGTGGCCAATTCATGTGTGAAAATAATGTCTCATGCTCCCTGAACCACTCTTTTACAATCTGATCCTGATGAATCCTGGCGTTGTCATCATGGAACATGTCTATAAATCCACTAATGTTCAAATCTGGTCATTCAGTATATTCAGCTTCAACTGTATAATATTGCTGAACCTAAACCTGACCAACTGAACCAACCCCAGACTATAACACTGCGCCCACAGACTTGTACTGTAGACACAAGGCATGATGGGTAATCACTTCATCTGTCTGTCTTCTCACCCTGATGCATCCATCACTCTGGACTCACCATGACCTTTTCCCCATTGCTCATACATATCGTTCTCCTTTTCTGTGGCCAGTTAGTATATATTTTATAACATTTTTCAGAAGTGAATAAAAAAAAAACTGTACTGTGAGCCCAAATCATAAAAAATGTCACAAAACACTGCTATAAAAATGTTATGAAATGATAAAAGATTAAGAGAAGGCAATAGAGTAAGGGTCCTGAGGTCCAGATGTGTGTTCCTGTCTACCACACACACTCAGATAGATACATGCTTATGGATGGATACACATTCACATCAGTGTTACATATGTATGAACACATAAGAATGCACACCATGATCATCTTGTAGAGCTACTCTGACTACATACAGAACCAGACATGTATTCTGAGCGCACAGCAGATAAGGCGTGTTAGCTGGTATCTGATGGTGTACGGAGGCGTGAAGATAATGGATATTTTCCCCATACAGAGGTTGAGAGGCTGCAGACGCTGAGCTCTTGATGGTAAATGTACTGAAGAGGGCACAGCTGTCACATCAGAGACAGCAGCCTCCTGTAAGATCCTTAAGAGCAACTCCAGCAATAGGTTTCTGCTTTCACGCACCCTCATGAGGAAACACATCGGATTTAACTCCTTAAATTGTTGTGGCCGGTGTGTTGTTGATCCAAACACTTAAAATATTATCCTTAATCAGTCTTGAGTGAGAAAGATCTTGCATTGTAGAAGGGTTGGTTTGTTTTGACAACAAAGATATAGTGAAGTTAAAGGTGATGTGTGTAATTTGAACATCACAGTAGAGTAATTTTGAGATGTCACTATAATTACAGTATAACAAATCAGTAAGACGGTCGCAGAAAACACTGCACTGGTGAGATGCATGGTTCTTGGTTACAGATTGGGAATGGAATATTTCAGATGGAGATTCTGACCCATAGATTGAGGACTTAAGAAGAGCAGTGTCATGATAAATGGGAGAAATGGACAATTTTCATTTCAGCATCACATTAAAAACAGCCGTTAGTCACAAACGTTTTAGTGGTGAATGTATCTCAAATGTCTCTTATGTTTGTATTGGACAAAATCCAAAACAACAATAAGAATAAAGTTAAAAAAAGAAAAAAAAAGGTTATGATCTTTTACTCAGTTGGAGCTGAAGCTAAGTGTGGGACAGAAAGGCAATGAAATTTACAGGAAAGGGTTTTAGTAAATGAAGACATATCACAATAATATTTTCACTTCATTGAATACGTTCTTAGTCCCACTCCCAACACTTTTTAAAGGTTTGCTTGGTTTCTCACACAGGCTAATTTTTGACTGACAGCCTGAACAGAATACCACGTAAACAAGTGGCTGGTAAACAATCTACACGCCAAAGATACCTGTTTATAATTTAGACGTAAAACTCAGATAAAATGACCTTATGTTAAACATATACAGCCTGTGCATTTAACCATTTAATATATAGAACAGTGTGCAGTTAAATGATTAGAGGTGCATTCTTTTAACCCACAAACACAAACCAAACATATGTATTTAACTAATTATATTAATATGCTTTATAAACTCGGTTAAAGTCTAGTTTATCAGCTTTCTGTCTAATTTGGAGCTTCAGAAGTTCTGTATATGTATCATTTATGGAAAAAAAAGAAAAAAAAGATTTGTGTTCACTTGATAATATGCCTCATTTTGGACACATGTGCACAGTCACTTAAAGAATATGAATAAATATTCTAGAAAACAACCACAATAATATTAGAATAAAAGAGGAGAAGTTGTTTATTTAGGCAAAAAAATGATTCTGAAGCTGAAAACATTAACTGTGAGATATTCACAGTGTAAACATCTCTTCTTCTTCTTCTTCATCATCATCTTATTCTTCTTTAATTTCACTAAAATATAATTTTCCAATAAATTATATTCTCCGACAAAGAAAAAGGTCAAATGTGGATTTAAAAGACCCACATAAACCATCATGTTCACACCTGATGCCAACTGATGCAAATTATAGAAAAATAAAATAAACACATGAGGCAGAAGTCCTAAACACTGTTCTGTGCTTTTGAGGGTTAATTCACTTTATTCAATTCAGTCTTTAATACACACACAACACATAGCATTAGCATTAGGGATTAACACTGCAGGGGGACTGAACTGCTGTTGAAGTAGCTCTAAGACTGACTCCAGATAGCGCTCCACATGGAGAACGAGCAAAGTGAACACGGAAAGGCCTGGTCTGAGTGGGAATAGCACATGGAACCCTGTAGCTGTGACACAGACGTGCTGAACACAACGCCACCACATGTCCGTTGTGTAGGATTAAGTGGCATGTAGTGATGACGTATGAAAGTCTACAGTCCAAGTTTGTCCATTCGAAGCTACTGCAGAAACAGCAGCACGGTGGAAGAGGACTCTGATGATAGAAAGCCAGAGAAAACAAAACAATTCTCATTTTCAGACAATTATAGAAACTTTTATTATACATATATTACACTCTGAAAATCTGTTTCATTTCATTTCTCCAATCGGATCCATCTGAATCCTATCCACTTCAACTGTTAGCGACAAACTTGATGATGCATGAATCTGCTCTAGCTTCTCAAATGCAATTATTTCTGTTCTAATTTGCTGAATATCTGTGTCTTTTGGTGTTGCACAATCAAAACAAGCAACTGCACAGTGTCACCACAGGCCAGGCTCCGAGTCTATTTCACAGTGACTTCGAATGAAAATGATTCCTTGCCTCAGGCATCGGTGGAAATACCATAGATGAAATGCATTTCCATGTGCCACCACTCTTTGTCTTATTAAACCTACAAACAACACTGACAGCATGCTAATCACTTTGGTATTTAGGGCTCATTAATCTGTTCACACTCATCAGTCAGTTAGCCGTCAGTGTTGTGTTTGTGCTGAATACACACAGCATCTTGATGGTTCCTTTTTGACGCTGTTGCTCTAGTTATTTAGTCTTCCAGTTAATATGTGTGTGTCTGTGTGTAACTGCATTGCACGTGAGCAGTGTGTAAGTCTGCGTTTGCATCTGTGCCAGCTGTTTACTGAGCTCCGCTGACCACACATACACCAGCGATCAATAAACAATCAGGATCATGACAGCTGCTCGGTTGCAGAGGAAGTCGACCAGAAAGGAGAAGGAAAAGGATTGAAATGAAAAGCGTGAAGAAAGTCCTGTTTTTTTTTTTTTTTTTCATAAAGTTTGGTCAGTTCATTACTCCTCCTGAACGCTTCTGGAACACCTGGGCACCTTTTTGTAGGTGTGTAGTTTTTTGTTGTTGTTGTTGTTTGTTTGTTTTTCTCAGACAGTAACATGCCTGTGGTCTCAGTGATATACGTACAGTAGGTCATTCACTGCTAATTCAGCTGATTCGAGGTAATGCCAAAAGCTCTCCAGTGGAAGTTACATATGCGATTCATTTAGTACCATTTCACCCATATTAAAATAATTGCATGTGTCATTTAATGATTTTAATCAATCACTCCCTTCATTTACTTCGTTAGTCATGAACTGAGAGGAACAAACGCGTCACTGTGTTTTAGAATGTACGTTAGGACATAATGACAAGAAATCTGTTCATTAATAGAAAACAGATTTCACTTGTAGATTTTTGTCTGTTTAAATGAATAGACGAGAGCAAAAATAGAAAAGAATTTAAGTAGGGATGATACAGTTTAACATCATTTAAAGAATGCAACTGATGTGCTGTACAGATATTTTATACACTACCAGGCGGATTTTTCTTTATTTTCATGACTATTTCCATTGTAGATTCTCACTGAAGGCATCAAAACTATGAATGAACACATATGGAATTATGGAGTTTAAAAAAAAAAGTGTCTCATAACTCAAAGCATGTTTTATATTTTAGATTCTTCAAAATAGACACATTTTGCTTTTATTACTACTTTGCACATTCTTGGCATTGTCTGGATGAGTTTCATGAGGTAATCACCTGAAATGTTTTCCAACAGTCTTGAAGGAGTTCCCAGTGATGCTGAGCACTTGTTGGCCATCTGAGGTCCATCTCATGCCATTTAAATGAGAAGGAGAGTCCAAACTGTAGACTGGTAGCGTGGCGACCGCTAAATTTCAGCACTTAGAATCAACACAGTAAATGATTACCATGTTAATACTATATCATAGAGCACAATAAAACGCATATATTAAATCATTACAAGCTTTTAAATGACAAATATACTAAAACTACATTACCCAGTACATCTCTATTTATACCACAGAACCAGCACTCTTACTTAAAAATGACTTAATATGCTACCAATAAGTTATTGCACACATCATTTATCATAAATTGCAGGAAATGGTTGGATTGCAACCATTTTTTTTCACTTAGGATAGAGGGCGGTTTCCAAACCAGTGCATCAGCTTTTCTTTACACAGCTGCTGAAAGTGGAAGGATAAAAGATCACTGCTCTTCAAAGCTGTGGACAGTGGGTTTGTGTGAGGAGATGAGAGCGTCTTCTCTGGAGCTTGAAGCATGTTCAAGCTTTAAGAGGTGGCACTATATATGTTAATATCTCTGAAAATAGTCTCCAAGTGTGTCAGAGGCTCACTAAGAAGAAACTTTCTGCAAATGGAGGTTGAGAAGATAAAAAAAAAAAAAAAAGTGTGCATCACAAGAAAGAAAAGGAAAATAAAAGATCGAGATAAAGACAAAATTTTACAGGGAACTGAAGTAGAATTAAATAATAAAAAGAGCACTGAATGTTTACTGACTTGTTTTGTGTTCTTTCTCCCTTCGGCATGCTGATGTGTGCTGTCGTTTCTGTTTTCTTTGCTTTTTTGTCTTTTGATTTTTCTATGTACGCACTGGGCATTTGAAATAAAAGCACAAACAAAAGGGTAAAACAAAAGGGTAAAACGAAAAAATGAAAACACAGGCTTCAAAATACAAGCTTTGCTCCATATTCAGCATCATTAGTTCTGAGCTACTGCGAACAGAAGTTGCTCCAACACTGTTTCACACCAAAAATATCAATTAAGGCCATTATGATAATTATTTTTCCACCCTCCTGCACGTGTTAAATTGCTAAATCCAATGGCTAGTGCAGAGACTTAATAGAAATGACTGCGTTTAAGAAACAACAAAACACACTTTTTGGTTAATTAATAGGAATACTTTTTTAAGCCTTGTTTTTATGTTGATTGTGTTCTGCTCAGTGTTTGTTTTTCCTCATAATTTGCCAGTTTTTTCAATCTGATAATATTGTGATAACTGATTATCTGTGTATTCATTTATTAACACAATTCATCTTTGCCACACAAAAAGAAGCACTTTGAAGGCATTCTAGCCAACTTAGACAAAAGCACATCTCACTTCATGTTAGGTGAGGAATTATGTGTTTATCTCATGGTTGTATCATTTATTAGTACTCAAACCCACACATTATTAAAGTGTTAAATGGCATGTTTTCCCCTGGGGTTGCTGTTCTGGGCGAGGAAAGTGGTTTTTATTCTGGTTTAGTCAGGCATGAAGGACCTGGATGTGTGTGTGAGGACTGTGTGTACATCTGTGTGTCTGTGCTCATTAATCCCCTTCCAGTGGGCCATGACATGTTCATTAGCCAGCCGTCCGTTTACATTGTTAACGCTAAGCCTCAGCTGTAGCTCTAGTGTGCATGTACTTGTTGTTGTGTACGTGGATTCATGTGAGAGCTCCTAATAAGGCTGAGTCTGCAGAGAAGGCGATGTTAGTTCTTAGAAAGAAGCACGAGCCCGACACATGAGAACAAGTCAGACATAAGTGTTGGACTAGAGAGAGATGCTTAAAAGATGCAGAGAAAGAACTGAAGTTGTGTTAAACTCATTAAACATGAGGTGGAAGATACACACAGCCTCCCACTTTGAAACATCACCCAGACAAATCACAGCAGTGCTATCATTTTGGCTCAATTGCTGTTTCATCTCAGTTATTTTGTGTCCCTTTTGGTGTTTGTTGAGCCTGCAGCAAAGTAAACACTGCTCTGGTTTAACGCTGTACTTGCCGTTACATTTATTATTTATTTCATCCTCTAGAGATTTATTTTCTGCCACACTTCCACAAGATCAGCGGCGTTTTTGACCCCATTTCAAGATTAAAAACAAGTGGAAAAGCTCAGAATTAAAGAAAACACATTTGCCTTTATCTGTATGCATCTTGTAGCATGACCAAAGTTCAGTTAAACATTATTTAAAGTTTTTGCTGTTGGAGCTCGTCCCGTGTCCTTCTCACTCAGGACCATTCCCACATCATCACCATATTCCCTCTTGTCTTTCAGTGCAGTTGCGATCTTGTCTATTGATGCATTGCTCCTTTAAACATCATCGGTCTCTGCAGGCTGCTGCGGCTGCTGTGCTCATATTCCCAACTGACCGTTCCTGCGCTGAAAACTAAAAAAAAAAAAGTTGTTCCTGCTGCTGTGGCTCTGCTGCATTCTGATCTGTCTGTCTGCTGCAAGCCTCTAATGCAGTATTTACACTGTCCTGGAAGTCCCTTCTCATCTGTAATAGGTTACAGATGACTAGTTCACCTGTTAAACTGGTAATTAACTATTTTAATGAGCTCATCAATGTAATTTACCTCATTAATGTGATTACAGTGGTTCACATTATTTGACAAAATGCAAAAAGAAACAACAAAAAGCAAAATAAATGTTATGTTCTAGATGTAAACTTTTCACAGGAAAGAATATCCTCTAACATAATCAATATTTTGATCAGTAAATATAGTTTAATTGCATAATGATCACAGTTATACTCATCTCAGTTTTCATACATTTTAAATATCTGGATTATTCAGTTTATATGTCAAATGTTGCACACGTCATATTTTGGGATGTCAGACTATAATAAACTTCAACTTGACATTTAGAAATTTAAACCTGTCCCTGTCCGATCATTTTTGATGCAGTTTATGGACAAAAGTATTAGGACACATTGAATTCAGGTGTTTCGTTGCTAACAGTGGGCGGGGCCACCAAACCCTAACCACGATCATCATACAGGCTGTCTGCAAATCCTTAAATCTGATTGTTCTAAATTACGATAATTATCTTAAAGTTGATAAATAACCTCAAATCTGCTAATATTTACTATATTTGCCTTGGAAATCTTGGTAATGGAGATGGGATTGAGTGGAGCCAACAATCATTTATGGCTGGAGGGGTTCAGGTATGAGCTTCAGCAGCTCGTACACAAACATTAGTCACAGAGAAATGGAAATGCTTGAAACTAGTTCAAAGAAAAACCTATGAGGCCCATTTTACTGTCAGTTTTGTGAATGCAAGGTGTTCAATTTGGTCAAGAGGTGCATTGGAAAATGTGCTTAAAAGTCTTGATTATGATTTCCTTAAACCATACATTCTTTATTGCAATAAATATCACCACAATGCATTTATTTTATTAATGTTCATTTTGCTCATATTTTCATCCATGTTTGCAAAATGCTTCGGTGTTTTCTATTTACTGTTCCTCAGTGTTAAATTTTTTTAATCTATGTCTATATTTACTAAGTATTATTAAATATTTTTCATGTTCTGACCATAACT
>JAPTYQ010000005.1:17608974-17629700 GCA_029814465.1 Ostorhinchus cyanosoma | reverse complement strand
TGTGTGTGTGTGTGTGTGTGTGTGTGTGTATGTGTGTGTGTGTGTGTGTGTGTGTGTGCGCACGTTGGGTACATCAGGGATTTGTCACATTTCTGTACATTTTTACCTGCTGATGAATTACCAAACATGGCATTAAAAAAGCACTGCAGTGGTTTTCTCTGCACATTAACTATGAATAACAGACACTTTACATCAGAGTATCAACAACAGAAAATGGTGATGTGTTTTCGAAATGTACGAATGCGTTCCCTCTTGGTTTACGTTCATTTATAGTAATGAAATGTGTTCAGGTACTAAAGCTTTGAAATACATGCCAGTGAGAATACGTTCTGTTGTATTTATTTATGTACGTTGTAGTAAATAGTGCACACAAATAAAAAGAGTCCATTCAACTATTTAAGTATGTACGTACTTTATATTATAAGTGTAATAAAATTGTAATAAAGGGTGCATGATTTTTCTCTATTGACAAATATTACTTGCCATCTTCAGGATGCTAACACAGCACTGGTACATTAAAAGAGCTGTGAGAGTATTTCCAAAGTTGTGATCTTTAGTATCTATCTTCCTAAAATTACTCCGTATTTGTCTTTCAGTGTCCATAAAGTCAGGATTTAGACACACACGATGTTACTCCATTGCTCCATTGTTTTGCTTTCAGATAATGAATGGCGTTGTAACATTAGGAGTGTGCTAAGTAATCATGCAAACAAATAACACACCTTCTTTAGCTCCTTGTGTCAGAAGGAGCTGCATCTTTTTAAAGTCCCAGATGATTGTTGTGACCTCAGGTGCAGCTTGTTTGCAGATGTGAACATGAGCAAATGCAAAGTGACAGTTACTGAAGACACACGGTTGAACAGAGACGCTCGTACACACACATACAGAAGTGCGCCTACAATGACACTATCATTTATAGAATCAAAAGAAGCTTTCAGCATTTTCGTTTTCATCCCACTGCACACAGACAGTGAGTGGGCCTCCAAAAGCTTCCCCTCAAACAATCCCCTTCAATGATGTAAGAGCGTCTGCCCTGATGAGTTTATGCACACATGCACAAGTTCAGACACATGATTTCAACCCAGACAGTGAAGGAGCAGAGGTGTAAAATCCAAGTCAGGAGTTCTTTTGTTTTCTCCTTGGAGAAACAAACAGGTTTTCTACAGGGAAGCAGAAGATGCATTGCCTTTCTCTTATCTCCTTATTTGCAGCTTTAGTTGTTTTGCCGTATTTGTTTTTCAGCCCCTTTTCTTGTCTCTCTATGTTTTTTTTGTTTACTTAGCATTTACTCCACACATTTAAACATATCATGCGTTTGTGCAGGGAATGTAATTTTTCTAATCTCAAACTTGTTTTCTTGTTGAGTAAATTCATTAGCATGTATCACTGATTGACAGGAAATACAATGAATATGTGTATTTCTTATCTGTTTGACACGATGCTAATGGTTTTTTTTGTGTTCTTTCTGCAGACGAGGGGTCGTACCAACGAGATCCACCTCCTCCCCCTTGCGCATCCTCCACATCCAGTACTCTGCTGGAAGATCGCAGGAAGAGCCACATTCCTGAGGAGTTCGCAGGCCTTCTACATGGATCATCTCCGGCCTGTGAAACCCCTGATACGCCTTACCATCTGTACAGCCACAAAGCCCGCAAATATGCCTCTACAGACGTCCAGAGCACCCTACTGCAGACCCCCGAGTTCAGCATTGTGATTGGAGGTGGACCCACTCAGATCTTCTCCAGGACAGAGAGAGAGTCATCAGCACAGAGGACTGCCAACGACCCCCAAAAGCCACAGGTGGTGTATAGAACTATCTTCCACACACGGGTTAATCAGGACCAGGCCCGACCCAGGAACTGTGCGCAGGTTGATCCACCGCCTCGTGGTTGGGCTACACTTGACCGCCCACCCTCCTACTCCTCTGCCAGCTGTAGTGGTCAAAACGGGGAGGCTACAGAGTTACTGACAGGAAAGGACAGTTCATCAGGGACTGGCTACGAAGAGAGGGCGTGCACCCTGGGGAGAATGAGGTCCATGCCCCGCAGCGTATTGGACCTGCAGCTGTCCAAGTCTTTGTCCAAATCAGACTCCAACCTAGTTGCTGTGTCTCCTATACAGGTATGGTGTTGCTCAAATCTTGACATTCCATTAAACGTTACATTAACTTCTGCTGTACTGGTCTTTAAGTTATAGCCATTACGTGCAGTACATTATACACTCATGGAAAAACTTATTAGACCACCCTTGTTTTCTTCAATTTCTTGCTCATTTTAATGCCTGGTCCAACTAAAGGTACATTTGTAGGACAAAAAATAATAACAAGAAAAATAGCTAAAAGTAGTTTGATTTCAGAGCTGATATCTTGACATATTCCATGTTTTCTTGATATAATAACCAAAATCACTTCAATTCTTACATCGATAGCAGTGGCACTATACTGACAAGAACAGTGCTGTTAGGCATTCCATGTTTTCTTTTCTCTCTGTTTTAGTCACATGACACACACAGGAGTTAGTACTGGATTGCATTGCCATTGTTTTTGATGACTTTTCATAGTCTAATAATTTTTTCCATGACTGTATGTGAACGAAGATGTGCACTACAAGCCCAACATTTGAGTCACAAATGCCCAGTTACATTTTTATTTCAGCTTTTTTCCCCTCATTTTCCATCTCTTTTGACTCATGTAATGTGCACGATAAACAAAACAAAACCAAAAAGATGCAACAGCCGATAATATTCAAATGACTGCACGTAATAATGAGAATCTCTTGAAGATTAAGCCATCATTAAGCTCTCAGTTAGCATCAAAAGTCAAATGGTTTGTAAATGTTATTGTATAAATGATGAAGCAGTGGTGGAGGTAGTTAGTATGTTTCTGTATCATTAGGTGTGACTTCAAAAATGGAAAATAAGCCAGTGCGCTTAGTTAACTCACTTATCTGGGCCATAGCACTCCCTCCTGTGAACTACATATTAGGAGATTTCTTTAATGCATATTAAATAAATCATAAGCAAAATATGTAGTCTGTTTGATGAAGAACTCTTCATTATAGATGAAACTGGCAGAAAATTGGCGACTCTCAGATAAGTTATTTATATAAGATATATGTATTTTTATGTTAAATGTCTGGAAAACATTGCATAAATGAATGATTATTATAATGACATTGCAAAATGGTTGCTTTTCATCCCATCCCAGGAGGAGCACAGTTGGGGATCTGGATCTCGTGGCCAAGGACCTGGAAGCCCCAGCCCAGGAGAGGGCAGCACCCCAGGGGGTCGACTGGAGAGAACACCCTCCTTCACTGCTGAGTGGGAGGAGGTGAGAAGGCATTTTGTTCTTGACCAGTGTTCCAAATTTAGGTTCGATCAGCATATTAAAATGTAGAGTTGGAAATAAATGTGTGATCTTTACGGTACAGAGGTTAATTAGTCTACCGCCATACCATGATACAACATAGATTAAAACCAGCATGTGTTTTGAAGTCTCTGCAGGGGACTAGAAACCCCTCTGCAGCCACAGTGATGAGCTGCTTCTCTGTTTCCACCCTTTGAAACTCAGCAGATACTATGGTACAGAAAACAGCTCCAGCTCTAATTCCACATGCTCCCACATTGATTTTCCCCTGTAACCAGCATTACAGCTGCAGTGAACAAAAAGAGTTTTCTGTTGCACAGGGCAGAGAGCAGAGGTCAAAGGTGTTCTGTGTGTTTTGGTCTTGCTATGTTTGTGCCTGGGGCTTCCTCCGTATTAAAGGGTCTGGAACACAGAGGTGATGCACTGACTGGATACCACTCCAGAACCTCATTCCTTTGAAAACACTTGGGGTCACAGACACATTAGCTTCTGCCCTCATCGTTCATACCACACACGCTCTTGCAGGATGAAGCTTATCTGCACCAACTTGCTGGTGTTTTTCAAAGAAAAAGAGCATATTGCACTTTGCACACCAATCTTCAGAGGTTGAAGAAAATGCATGTTTAATTACAGTTCATTAGCATGCAGGATTAATTAGCGTGCATGTTTTAAAGTAAATATGCTGGTAATGTGAGTGAAAGAACATTATTGCATGGCTTTCTGCATTTGCATTTGCATGTACATCATCATTAGCATTCATTTTTACCCACATAGCTCATAATTTGCTGATGGTGATGAATTACCATATGGAATTTCCCATAATTCTCAGCAATTAAGGTGACCTTTCTTGTTTAATTGCATGCTGCCGGAGGATGAGATAAGATGGCTTCAAGGAAATTGTGGAGTGATATATGGGGATTTCACAACAAAGTTGCTCTATTTTAAAGAGTTGCATTATTAGCAAGACTGCAGTCACAGGGGACGCTCTACAGCAGTCAATGAGCTGAAGATATCCGTACTCATTAGTGTTACAGGCTTACAGAGGTAGCCCGCTGTATGTTATAAATTCTTGCTTTAATCTCAGATGAAAAATACGGTGTTTGGATTGCATGTGCTTATTTGGACAAGATTTAATACCAATTAAAGTATCCTCACTGGAAGTAGAAGTGTTAATGGAATTAATAGTTTGTGGTAAAATTCTTATAGCCATTAATGGAACCTGGTTTTCACTGAAGAGGTACAAGTATTTGTGCTGATTGAGGAAAACTGCATTTACTGTGGATCACTTAAAAGATGAAATGGTTAAATACAACTGATTACTCCTTGCTACAGACACCAAGAAGGTAACGGTAGGACATGGGCCGAGTATGAATCATCTGAATTTTGGAGCAGATTCATAAAAAAGAGCAGAGGCTGTGATTTTTTTTATTCCCACTTTCTTCACCATTAAAGAAAACAAAAAAAGGGTCTTAAATGTCACAGACCCTTGTTGGAATAGCAGTCAGTTGAAGTAGACATTGACACCAACATGACAGAACGGTGGAAAATCAAGGTAATAATTTATTAAACTCGAAGAGGAGTGGATTCTTGGCCGTGGCGCAGTTCTGTCATCTCTGAGTGTCCTAGTTTTCATAGTTTTAGCAACATTTCCCAGTTCCCTGCTACTTTATTGCAAAATTGTAAAAAATAAATAAATAAATAAAAGATTTCAGTGATTACTGTCTTAAACAAGTGGTGCCAGACACAACAAACCCCACCTATCTCATGTATTGTAGCTTATTTTGGCATTGATCCAGCTGATGTCATCATATCTATGCATGTGCTGATGTCAGCTTATCAATTGTCTCATACATGTGCCAAATTTGAAGCAAATTGAAACAAAATTGATGTTTATATAGACATTTGAAATTTCGCCCATTATAAGTAAATGGGAGAAAAAAGATTTTAAAAATTCATGAAAAATTTTAACTTTGTTCTATTTTTCCCCAAAATGCAATGACATCTATCCTGGGTCACTGGCAATCTATACAGTAAACCCAATTTGGTATGAATTCAACCAATAGTTTTGCTGCTAGAGTGTTAACAAACAAAGAAAGAAAAAAAACAAACTAAACCAAAAACAATACCTCCTGTTGCCGGGATAATTAAAATAAAGTCCTATCTCAGCAGATGTTGTCTATAAGCATACTATGAAAATATGCAGTTTAGCTCTTGTTTTTCTCTACTAACATCTGACGAAAGTGTAGTTAGATGTCTTTAGCATAATGTTTAGTTCATCCATGTGCCTCTTTACCATTTAGTATTTGTGTCTGTCTGCTGGTAGGTGCTGTGCTGATTGCAAATGGGAACAACTGATGCCTGAAAATCTAAACAGAATCTGTTTACTTTTTCATAATTTAACAGTGCTTCTGCATCGGCGGTGAAATAGAAGAGAAAAGACTCAAAACCAGAGGTAGAAGTTAGTCACAGGTTTAAACGTATTCGCTGAACTGAAAGATGGTTGCACTACAGATTAGTTTAGTGTGGATAAATATTTTTTAATCAATATAAAATGTTTACAATCCTCTTGGTTCTATATAGTAGTATTTGCATGTGCATGTGTGACAGATATAGCCCTTATCCTGCTCCAAAGGAAAGGCCACCTTCATGGTCCGGCAGCTTGTAAACAGTGTTTGCATTTGTCAGAGCAGGTCCTTTCAGCGCTCACACTTTTCGACTATAGTCAGAGCCAGTCCAGGTTTCTCTGACCCGAGGTGGTAAACTACTGATCCCGACAGTTGGATAGATGTGCAGGTTGCATAGCTGAGTGGTTAGCCGCGGGTCTAGGGTCAGGGATGACCGGTTGTCAGCCAGCAGCCAGACACTAATGAGGTCACTGTAGCCCCCTCCAATCTAGTTTTCCTCCTCGTTCATCTCTGTGCTATCTTTATTTCCTGCTAACACATCTTTCCCCCCCTCTGCTCCTCCATGCTTTTTCTATTCACAAGGGGGAATGACTGACATTCAGCGCACAGGCTCCCATAATGATCATGTTATGTGACACTTGAATCCAGAAATAGGGGTTAGCCTTATTACTGGGAAATGACTTTCTCTTGCACATGCTGTACATCCCTCTAACTCTGGTTTTCTCTCTCTCTTTCCATTTGTTCAGATCGACAAGATTATGAGCTCAATCGGGGCAGGAATAGGCAGTGGATTGGACATCAAGGAGGACAAATCAGGTATAACACAAGTATACACAGGATGCTTGAGTGTGGAGCTCATTTTGCAAAAAAGTGGGTCTATTTTTGTGGAGTTTCTGCTCTTATTTCCAAAGATTATGCAGTGCTCATAGAGTCTAACAGTACACAGATAATGAAATCTGAAAAGCAAACGTTCAGGGCAGCTTTCCTCATGTTTTATAAAACACAGTTATTGGTTTCTTTAATGAGGTAATCCACTGATTCTAAAAGTTTAAGGGGAGTATTATTCAACCCATAACTTTATTAGGAGTCAATATTGGAATATAATTAGAAGGAGGAAACTCCCGTCAACGTTGCTCAATAACCAAAACCACCAAAATACACAGTGGAGTCTTAAAGGAGGGCTTAACAGATTTAGAGGTAGACCAGAACCTCCTGAATTATTACTGATTATTGCCCTATAAAACATTCTAAGAAGACTCTGTTAAGCTGCACAGACAGAACTGCAGCATCCATTCTCTTTTGAAGGGTGGTGCACACCGGTGGCTTTTGTCATGGTGCTCTCCTGCTTTGCCACAGACCCTTCCCTCGGTCTGCTTTTCATTTCATCTGCCTGCACACACCTGGAGCAGATCTCCATTCAGAGCCTTTCTGCTCCGGTGCAGTGCTGGGTCGATGCTGCTGGTGCTGTCACCACTTCTCCAAAGCCTCACCTCAACTCTGTCTGTTTCCTCCTTCTGTTTTTTTTTTTGTTATTCATGATTTTGTTTGTTTTATGTTAATAAATCACATTATTCCCTTCAGCGCCATGAGTTTTAATCCATCCTTTTACTCCGTCTTGACAGTTTTTACAAACGAGACCAAATTGATATTATAGCACTGTACTTCCTTTAGCAATATGTTATAATATGATACAGTTGCATTAAATGTCAGTATTTTAGTCAAATCCATGGACATGGTGGTCACAGTCAGTGTGTGTGTGTGTGTGTGTGTGTGTGTTAAAGAGACCCTAAGCTAAGATTCACTGGCCTTTTATGTACATCATTAAATTTACCTCCTAATATTCTGTGAAACTGGTACTATAATTGAGTGAATACACGTATATTTGCTTTTTTTTTTTTTTACCACGTCTTCTTTCTCTTCTTTCTTTCTGCTTTATTCCTCTGCTGTTACACAGACATTGTGACTTATTTATTTTTTTATTATTATTGTGATGATTTTTCTGGCAGTGTATCACAGAATTAGGCAACATATCGTGATGATATTGCACAGTAGACCCTCGCCGTACAAGTTTAATTTGTGCCATGATCAAGTTTGTTTTTCTATTTACTCATTTTACAAATCAATTTTCGCTACTGAAAATAATTTAAATATAATTAATCCATGTCACAAAAACCACTCAAAAAACACTCAAAAATCCTTTTTTCAAGGGTTTTTAAAACACAAAAAGTGCAGTCAGAAAGAAAAGAGCAATTGTGAAAACATAATAAAAGAGAATGTAAAAGAAATAAACTGGTCTAATTAACTTAATGTTGCTTTGATGAGAGGAACACGTGAACTGAGCGAGCGGAGGCTGCTCATGTTGAGTACGAGCTCAGTGCTGACTAGCGGTGGCTAGTATGAAGGTAGCTCACACTCTGGATTTCCACTTGTATTTCAAGACAAAAATACTCTCGAGCCGCGGTTCGTAAAGCAAATTACTTGTTCAACAGTGCACTCGTACAGGTTCTACTGTATTTGAGTTATTTTCTAAAACCCACCTCTACAGTGGATATAGCTTTAGAAATTGATTCTAAGAGCCCTTAAAAATGACCCTTAGATATTCTTCACTTGGAATTTTCATTAATATAGAAGATAGAGACTGAAAAGTCCATTGTTCTTAATAAAAAATTGGGTTTGTTTTTTTTTGTCGTTCTTTAATTTGAATGTGGCTTATTTTGCCAATGGGATTTCCAAACAAACATTTAATGTTTTGTTGTTTGTTTTATTCACCAGATTTTTTTTATCCAAAGCTGTATATGTGTAGATACTGTAAAGACAAATGCTATTGAAGCTTCTTTTTAAGTCTGTCTGTTGCGATCTCCACATCTTAAATTCATATCTAGGTACAATTGTGTTCCTTGCCTTGATTTTATTTCAGTTGTGTCATGGGCAAAACTAATCACTTAGCTTTGTGAAAAAAAAAAAAATTATTTCTCATGACAGAGATGTTGCTAAACCTGCAAAATTAAGACTCAGGTTTTGATAAACCAGTGTGTGGGTGTTTCGGTGTGTGAGATCAAGCATACATTTTGGTTTTCTTGCACACACCAAATCCCTCTTTTTGCTGCCTTCTTTACCTGCGCATCTTGAATCCTACTACTCATCTATTTGCTGCGTTCATCCCCCTCTCCCTCTGTTAACTCCCCATCCTCCACCTCCTGATCCCTCCCCTCTCCTTCTCTCCCTCTCTCATTTCATCTGTGAATTCCAAAGCCTCTGCTAACCATTGTTACTACAGAGAAAAATCCAGTTTGTGCTGAACTGCACACATACCCACACCACAAATAGACAAACACATACATATAGATGGAGACGCCTGCATACGCTCTGTGTGGTGCGTCTAAGTGGGAGGGAGCTCGGCTTGCAGACAAAGAAGCTGGAGCTGTTGTGATGGCTATTAGCAGCTGAGCGAGCCAGATATATGTAGAGGCAGAGAGAGAGCAGGGTGACGATCCACATCTAGAGAGAAGATAGAGACAGGAGGTAGACAGAGGAAAGTGAGCAAGAGAGCGAGGCACAGAGAGAGAGAGAAAGAGAAAGAGAGAGAGTGAGCGAGCGAGAGAGAGAGAGAGGAAACGAAGGAGGAAAGGAGCGCTCAGAGAAAGGAGAGAGAGAGAGAGAGGAGGCTGCAGAAGCATACAGATGAGAGTGGGAGTACTTGATAAAGAGAAAACTACAGCACAGGCAGCTCTCTCTCTCTCTCTCTCTCTCTCTCCTTCTCTCTCTCTCTCTTTCTCATACACACACACACACACACACACACACACTTACATACACACACATGCATACACACTCAAGGGAGCAGCCAAGCGAGCGCAACAGCTGAAAAAGAAAGCGGCTGCTGTGCGCGGAAAACACAGCCAGGCGCTTGCGGATCTATACCTCCAGTCTTATCCAACAGCCATCTCAGGGAGGATTTTACCCCCAGGACAGAAGCCTTTTTTTGGATACAACTTCCTCCTTAACTCTCGTCTCATCCTTCCTCTGGCTGGATTCAGAGAAAGCAGCATCCGGACGCTTTAAACCCACCCTTACCCCTTTACACCCGTGCATGCTGACCCCCTCTCTCCTCACCATGCCCCAAGCCTAGCCTCCCCTTTGTCTCCTTCCTCTTTCTCCCTCTCTTTTCCTCACCTTTTTGCACCCTTCCCCTCCACCCTCCACCTGTCCTCCCCCCTTCGCTCTCCTGCTGCTGCTGCTGCCTTGCCAAAAGACTCTTCAAAAGCATGGCGGGCTCCTTCGACAGCCACTTTGCCCGACATAACATGATGTGGCAGTGCCAGCTGTCTCAGCCGGACTGCCGCTGCTACCGCGTGGATGGTTACTCCCTACTGAAGCGTTTGCCCCTCCACCCCCTTATAGGTCCCCGCTGCCCACTGCAGTCCGTGGGCCAGTGGCTCGACTCCATCGGTCTGGTCCAGTATGAGAACCACCTGCTGGCTAATGGATTTGACAACGTCCAGTTTATGGTGAGTGTTTAAGTGTGAATTTTGAATGCTTTAGCTGTTTTTCCACATCTGTACGCGTCCCACCTCCCTCTAAGCCTCCTTTAGGTGTATCTCATAAACCCTTGTGTTCATTTGCTTATTGCTATTACAACTTTTATTCTTTACTTTATTATGTTTGATTTATCAGCCTTCTTCCTCTTAGAATGATTTTCTCTCCTTCCTTTCCTCCATCATCTCTGCCTCTCCCCACTGATGCCATGTGAGGTCCTCCCACGCACAGAAATCCTACGCCACATTTCCACCATAGCAAAAATCCAGAGTCCTCATCATGCTGCACATACACATGCTTGCAAGTAAAATGCTTATCAGCGGCTTAAAACATCTGTATGTGCACACATAGACATTTTGTGTGACAACCACCTGTAGCCTGTGGGTCAGCATGCAACCGCATCCTCTGCTCTGTTTAATCCACTGGTCCCTTCATCTTCTGTGACGTAGGAAGAGGTACTCGCTGGGTCTTTACGCATGCAGAAACCCTCTTCATGTAGGTGGCTGTGCGTGCTTGTGCAAGTTAAAGAGACTGATACCAACGGGAAAGTTAATGACAGGGTAGGGACGAAGGAGGAAGAGAGAAAGTAGGAGAGAAATGAAGCTGATGGCAGCAGTGAAGCTAAAGTGGGAGAAACTGCAGCAGATGCAGAAAGATGGGAGACAAAGCAGAGGGATGCTGACTAGATGACTTTATCTAGACTTGCAGATCGTTGCTGTTAGGTAGAAAGCTCAAATCTTCCTAATGGCAACTTTTCAGGACAGAAAATAACAATGTTTCCAGGTTCATCCAGGGGCTTTTCTTCCACTCCCAGTCTTTTACCAACCAATGGAGAAAAAGAGTGTAATTAGGTGTTTCACTTACTTACTTTCACATGACAGATCCCAGCATTTTTATCCCAGAAAAGCACAACCCCCCCCCCCATCCCCATTTTTAACTTCCACAATCCAAGACAAAAGACAGAAGGCAGGGAAAAGACTTCAATTCTTGTCATGAGGTCACCTGTAAGCATCTCATTACATCGTTATATACTGTATGTTTGTGTGTGTGCTTTCTCCCCTCGTGTGTTCTGATGGTTACCGTGGAAACAGGAGGAAATCACAGAATCTGTGTGTCTCTTTGTGTGTGTCTTCCACACGTGGTCAGTGTGTTCATTTTGACTCATGCTTTAAATTGTTTAATACAAATTGGTTAATTGGTTTGGGGCAGATCCAGTTCAAGGATTTAAAGGAACAGTTATTGATTGTGCTCCTCCCATCGTAAACATGGTTAGAATACTGTCCAACTGCAGCACTGCCTGATGAGAAACTCAATATGATGCCCCTGAGGCTTTTAATGCTCTTATAATACACAATGTGCACACTTTTTAATGGGATAGCCTTTATAATAATTTCTGTGAGCCTGCTTTAATATTTGTTGTCCTCATAATTTGCACTTCAGGCTTCTGGACTCTGTGGTAATGTTAACATGTTTATAGTACTTTGTCACTCACTTATGAAAAAGGTGAACTTACAGTGAAGAAAATCCTGTTTCATTCTTGCTTGATCGACTGTTTTTTATTTTAACCAAATTTTGATGTGAATGTTGCCGACATCATGTCTGAGTGTTCACACAACTGCTAACGTCATACTTGAACTGTTGGTGCAAACTATATTTTTCAGCTCAAAAGTGCATTTTAAGGTGAACCTTTGATTATTTGACAATCCTTTCATTTCCACGGGTACACACTTCTACTCTTATATGTCTTCATATCAACACATTTCACATTTGCTACATTTGCACCTACAGTAGCTTGTTTTCTAAATGTTTTTGGCAGTACTTCTGAGACTTGGGGATTCTCTGCTCTCCCAGTCTCACCCCTCTTGTCTAAAAGTGTTTTTCTCATCTCTGAAATGCCTTTAGATACAATTAATATTGAAAGAAGTAGAGATGAAACAGCTTTGCAACCATCAAGGTGACTTCAAAGTCCCTTTGGTGAGAGACACGTCTTTGCATCGCTCTCTGTCAAAGTTTTTCGTGTACCTGTCCCTTAGTGGAGTTTTAACTTCCTTTTGTTAAAAGTTCATGTTTTCTAACCTTGGAAATATTCAGTGGTTGCGGTAAATTGATATTAATGCACTTTAAGTACAGCCAGTAGGGATTATGCTGGTATTTGCAGTTCTCCTTTTTTTTTTTTTTTGTTGACTGTGACTCCTTCAAGAAGGAGAGGTTGGGTCAAATTCATTTCAGCCTTTCAGCTCCACTCAGCATGGGAAATCAAGTTAAATGGCAGATATATACTGAAGCAAGTCCACATTTTTCTTTTTCTTTTTTCATTTTAATGTCAACTCAAGTTCATCAGTAGAATTGATTGGTTTATAAATGGTTTTGACCCTGAAGTCAAATCTGTATTGGCTCAAAGAGGTACCATATAGAGTGTGGGAACCTACAGTATTTGGACACACACACAAAAACATAAAAACATGGAGCAGTCCAATCTACCATTAACACTGAGGACTAATGAGGCCATTAGAGTGGGCGTTTCCTGCCACCTTATCCAGCCAGTCGAGGACAAGTGCTGCTAGATTGATGGACAAATAAGAAAGGGGTGGACCAGTTGTCATGGAGACGAGGTTTACTATGAAGGACATTGCATAGAGACTAATCATGCTCATTTTAAATGACTGCACGTGCATCTATAGCAAAGAGGGCAGAGAGAAATGGGGGAGCAGACAGAGGAACTGAACAAATAAATTGGATTTGTATAGAGAGATTTCATTTTGTGTGTTCAGTGTGTAAGAGCAGCTGTAATGAAATTACATGGCACAGATCTGCTCTTATATGTCCTGGTCTTTTATTATGAGGATAAAACATGAAAAAATATGTACTTAATGTAAATATTTCAGTCAGTGTGATGTTTACAAATGTCACTGTTATGTATTTATGTAAAGCACTAACACGATCATCCTGACATAGGCTGGAGATGTTTTTTGGAAAATGGAAAATGATAAAAGCCACACATTTTAAGCTACATTGAGACTTTTGGAGGAACCAGAGCCAGCTGAATGCATTAATGCATCACCAACATACACGTTTTTGCCAATTTAATCTTACTGTTTAAGGTTATAAGTAAAGAACTGTACTATCTAATGATAATAATGATTTACATTTTTTATTTTCTTCCTTTTGCACAATAAAAAGAAGAAAAGCAAGAAAAATTAAGTTCAAAATCCAGTAAATTGTGTAAGTCAGACAAAAAACCCAAACAATTGTCTCACCCACATCAGCACAAACAAGACAATAACCAAAGAAGATACAAATGAGTGACAATGAATAATAATAATAATAAAACAATATTGGTGTGTAGTCAGTGTGTTTTAAGTGCTTTTTGAATATGTTTGGATGTGAAAGGTTAATAAAATGTTTACAGAAATAACTCTTTTTGCTACGTTCAAGAGTTTTTCCCAAACACATACAGACAAAACCAACAAATAACTGAAATAGTACTGTATAAATGGCCTTCGTAAAAAATGCTCAAATCTGAAACTTTGTTTTTAATGACCTAATTAGTGTATCAGACATTCAGAAAAATTCTATCTTGTTTTCCATAGATTGACAGATGTCCAAAGTCCTTGTACATATGTCCAGAACCACTTAACTGCAGGTCTAATGCACCTTTATGGTTTCAGTCTGTAGCAAAGTGCCCATTCACCTTGCTTAGTCCTTTTGACTGCAGCCATAATGTCCCTGTGTGCCACCATCAAACATACACACCACACTGCACATGAAACACGAGACATAAAGAAATGGGACTATGAGAATATGGAAGAGGAAGGACGACAGGAAAGGTCCACTGATACGTGGAAATGTGTGATTTGTTATGACTTACTTAAGGAATACTTTAGAGTACTGAATACTGTGTTTAGTGCTTTTTGGGTTTATGACTGATAATCCTGACATGAAAGGTGAAAGTATGTCATGTAAATGTTTTTTTCTATCATTGTTTGAATTCATGCAGCATGTATATTCTGTATGTACTTGTATATACTTAAACAGAGAAGGTTGAGGCAGCAGCTGGACGTAGCTTTGCATTTAGAATTGTAGAAGTGATTGGTTGCATGCAGTGATAGATAAATCACAAAAAGTAGAGATGATGTAGTCGCTTGTGTATCACATAAACAGCAGTCACAAAGGAAGTAAAATCAGAATGATCCAAAGAGTCCTCAGAGGGGTGTAAGGAAACAGCAATATTAGAAAAGAAGTGTTGTCAATAATCACATTTCATTTGAAAAGTCTCATCTAATCCTCCAAACAAAGGAATTTATTCTTCGAAGAGTAATACTCCTGCAATTGATGCAGCCACGGCTTCAATTTAGGATCATCCTAAGTCATTGCTTTGTGCAACAAATTAAAAAAAAAAATTTTAATCCATTGTTAACTAGTTTGTAAAGAAACGTGGAAGTGCAAGTGAGGGCAGAGAAAAAGCTGTGGAAATAATGAGTTATAGAAAGGCAACAGTATAATCAGGACAGGGAACAGCTTATTTGACAGTGCAGAAATGCAGAATGGCTAAGTATAAAAAGAAAAAGAAAAGAGGCGACATGAGCATAAGCATGAACGAAACAGAACAGAAAAACAGTAGAAGATACAGTAGGCTGAGCATGGTTTGTAGTACTCGCCAAAGCTTATTGGCACTGATAATGAACCTCACCGCCATCACTGAATTTAAATTCTCTCCATCCATCTCTATTCTTGTCCTACCCCCTGCCTTTGTGCATGAATTTTAATATTTGCATTCAGAGGGTTTGCTGTGAAGAGATTAAACTATCGCACGCTAACCACTGGTCACTGCAGTCTTATCAACACTGGACGCTGAACACATTCTCTCTAGCACCACGATAGGTTATTTTTGTCCTTACCTGCGTTGAATACCAATTAATCTTGAATATATTAATGATCGAGTAACCAGAGCCACCATATGTTACTAGAAAACAGGGGGAAAAAGGAAAAAGACCCACAAAACATACAGTTATCATTTGGTTTCTGTTATTATGTGAACTCCCTTAAAAGTTTTACAAAGTCTTAAATTTGATTAAGGCATTAAAATACCTAAAGCTGATAATTAATCTTTAAATCTGGATCCCAACGGTCTTAAAATTCCATGATATTGCTATATTTGCTTTGGAAATCTTTGTTAAGATTTGGTCCAATGTGTAATTAGTGTCTAGTATTTTACTACAACGGAGCTCAGAATTAGAATGAGTGGACAAATTGAAATGTAACATTAGCCAGATTGCAACATGATTAAAACAAGCTAACTGTGATGCCTGTTGTTGTTATTTCTTTGAATATAATTCTTAAATTTGACCAAAAACACCTTGAATATTGTGTTGAAAAGTCCTAAATCTGGCTTCATCAAACCTGCAGATACCCTGATGTAAAGATAGTGAAAAAAACAGGTTTATAGAGTCTGAACAAACATTGAGAAACTGCGTCTCTGTCTGTTTGGAGACCAAAGGGGAGCAATTAGTCATGGCTTTGAACCCTTCCTTGTACTGTAAAGTTGTAGCATGGTAATTCCCAACACCAGCTCCTCTTTGTGCTCTATTCATCAGCCTGGGAGTTGACCCACGGACTGCTCTCTTTACAGTGTACAGGCTGGTGTGGAGAATGTGGAAAGAATAGGTTTAGCCACAGGAGGAGCCCAATGTGCCGTTGCCTCAGGTCTGACAGTCAGGGACACATTACTACAGCCCTGGAGGCAAAAGTTCACTAATAAAGTCTGTGACCGTATCATTCACTTCTCAGTGTTTTTTGTTATTTTTCCTAAAGAACGGCAACTTTTCAGACATGTACCCCTATAAGACTGTCTGTCCATGTGCCCCGTGTTATATTTAGAATCAAGTTAGAATCAATTTTCTCACCTATTTTGCAGCAAGTTGATATGAGGCTTTGTTGGTATCCTGCTATAACTGATATAACACTGCATTAATGAACTTTAAGTCTTGTTTTTTCATTCTTATTGAATCATTATTTAATCAAGCAGCTTCACTAGGATTTGGAGTCTTTATTAGAAGTGACAAGAGCAGAATAATGTGCCCATAAATGTTAATTAAATAGCAATTTGGAGCTTTTTAAACATTCTTTTGTTGTTATGGGATTTTGCACCTTTATTAAAACACTTTTTTTTTTTTTACCAGGTGAGCCACCAGGGTGCTGCGGTTAAACATTCGTTCATCAAAGTGTATTAAAATGTGCTCACTGATCGAACCAATAGATTCGGTTGTAACTTGAATTGGATGAGCAGGGATAAAGATGCATACAATCAAGTATTCCATTTTATGTTGCATGCATGATTGCAGCAGATCAGGAGCCCTGTGAGTACAGGTACTTGAACATTTCTCAGGCACTCTTCCTCAGGGAACTGGACTGAAACTAACAGATAGCTATCACCTATCTAGAATGAAAATGTCACAGCCTTGGAGCAAAATGTCCTTTTGGAGGCCATGATGGTCCCCAGAGTGTGGACAGAAGTGAAATAGATGGAGGAAAGAATATCTACCTGGTTTCTTTTTTCTTCATCCGTCGGATTGATATCACTGTTAATAGTTTGACACAGAGGAGACGCAGATGGACTGACAAATGTAATCTTCAATCGTCCATGACAGTTTGTGTGTGGATGGTCCTGAGACTGCCTCCAGGCTGGTCACATAGTCCCTCTCCCCCTGATGATTCCTTCACCACAGTTTTACTGATCATTCGGCTTTACTTTTCATTTTGTAAGAATCTGTATTTCTGAGGGTATTCCTAGCCAACAAGTTTTGTTTTTTTTCTCCCATGATGCAGCCGTCTAAAATGCACACCAGATCTCTATCCCTCCCAGCTTTCCTGTCCTCCTCTAATTATCTGTCTGCATGAGGACTCGTCTTTCTGTATCTTTCTGGCTGATAGGTCTCTTAAGGTTTCCCATTGGATTAATTAAAGGTGAAGCTGTACGATCGCAAAAACAGGCTGATGTGTGTGAATGGACCAGATGCTAAAATAAGAGTATCTAGTTGCAGACGACCACAGTCTGTTAGTTTTAGTTTTACAGCTGATGTCTGTGCTCGTCTGTGATGTGCATGGTTCCTTACTGACTTATTGTGAGGGTTTGTTGAAAGTCACAATAATTGTACTTAATTCTACTACAGCGTTTCAGTGTTTTAGCTAATGACGTTGAATATATGCTATGAAGTATCTACAAATTAATTAGAAATGACTCAGTGTTATCATTAAGTCCTGCCATTTTACAAATCAGCTTCTGTGTCAGATATTTCACAGCAGCGTATTATATGGTATTATGTGGTAATACTTCCAAAACTTGCTTAAGCTATATTACCTTGCTTTAACCAATCTAAGAGAATGAAAATAGATTTTGATATCCTCTTGAACTATGAAATGAAACTGGGTACCTGGAGAAGTAATAAAGCCAAGATCCAAGAGTCTAATGCTCTGTAGCACACAGCTGAAAATAGACCAGAGCAACTCTGCCCCAGGAAATAAAACCTGCCATCATTCCTTTTTATAGAATTTACTTTATGATTTTTTATATAATTTTATAGTTTAAAATTGCTATACGCAGGTGTTGATGTTGGTGTCTTGTGTTTTATAGCCAGACACTGTTGCATTGTTAGTTTTTGAGGAGAAATGCTCAATGTTTGTTAACTTTCACTGGTCATTTGTTACTCTGCAGGGCAGCAATGTGGTGGAGGACCAGGACCTGCTGGAGATCGGGATCCTTAACTCAGCCCACAGACAACGGCTTCTGCAGGCAATACGACTTCTCCCCAGGGTGAGTACTGCAGATTTAAGGTGATAATACTACAAACACTTAAACTGTAGGATTAGACCTGTAGTGTTTAATATAAATATTTTTAGCATTGTCATTCTGTCTCTAAAACTCAGCATTTAACTACATAAGTAATCAAGTTGTTCAGGGATTCAGGAAAGTAAGTTTTCAGCCCACGCCGTTATGCATCACACAAATTCCTAAATGCACATATGGACAGAGCTTTGAACTCTTATATCATGCCAATAAGACAGGAAAGGATCCTGCTCAGAACGCTTTTGCAGACTGCTGCTGTACGATACCGAGGTCATATGCTATTATATGTGTTGTGAAAGACAGAATAAGATCAAAGGTGCAGAGCTCTATGGCAGGAAAGAGAGACTCCAAGCTCTGACTTAAGCAGGTTTCACACAGATACCCAGAAAACTTTGATCTGCAGTCAGCACTTTCCTCTCCTCATCTGCTCTAAACTTTTGCCTGCCCTCAGACATACGTAGGCTAAGACATGCTCAGCTCAAGGTGGAGGATGTGGGATGCTCGATTGAAGTGCTATAAAATCTCTGAAGCTGTTTTGACTGTCAAAACAAAAGTGAATGAATTATGAATTATCTGCCACAAACATAGAGAATCTCACTATAACAAATAATCCGCTGCTGCTTCTGCCCTTTCTCAGAAGTTAGGCTTGGCTTTACATGCCCGCGCTGCCAAAGTGTGAGATCTTAAACAGCAAGATCAGGAAAGTCTTTCTTGCTAAGCTTCTTCTCCTCTTCCACATCCACGTGGATAGGAAATGGCCTTGTGTTGTAAATGATGAAGGACAAAGCAATAATTGAACACGGTGCACAGTAAACAGATTCCTGACAGCCTTCATAATGACAAAGAAACAAACTTGACGTCAAATACTGCTACTGAATCTTCTCAGCAGGAAAATAGAATAATAGCATCTATACAAAGGTATATAGAAGACACTATTCATCTGTAGTTGGAAAAAATAAATAAATACAGGCTTATATAATACCCTTATAGTAGAACTGCTTGGACTTATTGAACAAACTAAAATGAATTCATCACAATGCCTAATGGAAAAATAGAACACTTCAGACTATAGTGTGGCAGAAAAATGAGGCTCAAAAGATAAACAAACACACCATTAACCCATAAAGACCCAAACATCCACTGTCGACCAAAAATATCTACTCATCTAAACTGTTGATCCACTAATTCAATCAATGCACATAAATAATTGGTGTGAAATGCAGTTTTTCATCTTTTCATGGTCATCAGATTTAACTCATTTGGACGTTCAGAGGCTCTGTAGTGAACATGAAAACACCACCATCTTCTACAACATTGATTCACCAGTAAAACCCATGGAGTTGGATCAGTGACAGTGGATGGAAACACTTGCTTTATATCCAGTTAATGATAAAGTTTACTGAAAAAGTCACCTTTTCTTCAGTGTTTTCTGTTTTGATACAATAACTTTTGGCTCAACTCTGAGCTTTTATGAAAATATTCATGATCAGTCAATTAAACACAGGAAAATAGATGATTTTTCACTGGAAATGTAAAATTTGGTGGATAATATTATAATAAACGGTGATAAATGGACTGAACTTATATAGCGTATTTTCTACATATTCATGGCTTCAAGTGCTCTACAATTCCTCACATTCCCCCATTCATACACCAGTAGGCAGATGCTGCCATGCAAGGCGCTGCCAGATCTGCTGGGAACAGTTTAGGGTTCAGTGTCTTGCCCAAAGGACACTTTGACACATGGACAGTTGGAGTCAGGATTTCAACCACCAATCCTTTGATCATTGGACAACCCACTCTACCAACTGAGCCACAGCCACCCAAATAGAAAGAAAAATTCATTTGGGAACTGACGCAAAAGTCACACTGGGTCATTATGGGTTAAACGCGTGGAAGAATGCAAAGTAAAAGATACTGCTTTAAAGTGTGTGGTTTTTAAAAGAGAAATAAGCAATAATGATATGAAAGGACAAAGGTTTTAATCAACATATTACATATAGAACAATCATAAATGAAATTACTTACAGATAGATGTATCATTAATTCTTACCATGAAAAATATCCCACCAAACTCATCAACAGACCCTCAAATTATTCAAAAGTCAGCTGCCTGGATCATCACCCACACCAAATCATCTGACCACACCACCCCTATTCTCATCCAGCTTCACTGGCTCCTGGTTCAATACCGCATCCATTAAAAAAACCTCCTCCTCACATACAGAGCTCTCAGTCATTTAAACCCCACTTACCTCTGCAACCTCCTCCAAGAATACAGGAACCCCCCCCCCCACACACACTCACACACACACACACATACATAAGACAGCCAGACTCCATCACTACATTTAAATCCAATCTCAGAACCCATCTGTTCAAACTGGCATATTCACTCTGACTGGACACTGTACACTACACTTGTTTGCAGGTTGATGTTTTGTTTTAATTATGTTTAATGTTGTTATTGTATGCTTTTATTGTCTGTAAGATGACCTTAGTTGACTTGAAAGGCACCACCAAATATTATTAGGGACCAAGCCCATGGGCAGAGGCCCTATTGTATTTCGTTTGTCAC
>JAPTYQ010000005.1:17578177-17594734 GCA_029814465.1 Ostorhinchus cyanosoma | reverse complement strand
GTGTGTGTGTGTGTGTGTGTGTGTGTGTGTGTGTGTGTGTGTGTGTGTGTGTGTGTGTGTGTGTGTGTGTGTGTACAATCGATACTAATCATTCTAGCTGAAAAGCTCCACCTCCAGGCGACACACATCCGTAAAATAAGGGATGGAGTGATGAGGGGCTGCAGGAGAGGAAGGTGGCTGGCTGTGATTAAGTAGAAAAAGGTCAATAATCAGTGTAAAATATGAGCCGAGTATTGTTGCTGTGAATGTCTGCCTGTGCACTGCTTTCCTGTTACAAACACCACTGACTGCAAGATGGAAGCTGGGTTTGCAAATGTGTCATTTTATATTCGCTCTAATCTAATAGATTTATAACATTTGCTGACGTTCAGTCTCAAATTTCCATTTCACTTAATAAGACTACATTAATCATAGTGCTCAACCTGTTCAGTGATGAAAAGACAGACACAGACTATTTGCAGATCGATATCACCATTCAGTGGACACGTAATGTATCCTGACCTGGCAATTTAAGTAACCCTACCCCAGTGATTCTTTGATCTGTAAAAGTCAATATGGGATTCTTCAGAAGGCTGAGGAGGTGCATGATGTTGAACCCCAGTTGCACCATTAGGAGAGGGCGTCTGGAGGAGCTGCAGAGGTCTGATGATATCACACAGGCCACAACCTTAGTCTACAAGGGGAGGAAGGTGATCCCTCATATTGACATGTGCTTGGAAAAAGCAGAAACACACAAAGAAACCTAACAAAGGTGAACTAATCCATGCACTTGCCAAGGCTGAACAGTATTTAATTCTTTTATATTGAATCAACAATGAAACTGCTGAAAATCCCTTTTATGCTATTTACCTCTTCCCTTTTTATTATCTGTACACAGCAATAGAAGAGTGAAAATACAGACAGTGTGGTGAAGAAAAAAAAAAATGTGTGAGAGAAGATGATGCAAAATCCCTTTTGAACTACTTATCTCTTCTTTTATTATCTGTACACAGAAAGAGGGGAGTGAAGTGAAAATAAGGACAAAGTGGACAAGAACAAAGAGATGCCTGAGTGCAGATGATGAGAGGTAGTTTGAGGTCAACGGAACCAAATTGTGGATGGAGAAGGAAAAGGGAGGAAAAGGAAAAGGAGCAGCGATGAGAGGGACGGCTAGGAGAGTCCGTGCAGATTAAACAGTTTGTGGAGAGGCTGATGAAAGCGTTTTCACTCCCTTCTCTTCTCCATCATTAAAACTATGTGGTAGCTTGAGCACAGACAGTGACTGGCCTGTTGGTTCCCTCGCTGGGTTTTATGCTCCAGTGAACCGACCAGCTTCCAACCTCCCCTCCAGTCGGCGTCACAGAAAAGGTTTTTTGTGTGCAACGTCCTGAATGAGGGAGGTCGTTGTTAATGTCCCCAATCACTGACAACTTCCACTGACCCCTTTACAGCTACATCAGTTTCTTTGCAAAATCTCATTTTGACTCAGGATCTGCCTTCATAAATGATGTATTTTTTTTTTTTTTCTCCACCAGAATGCTCTTGTAATTTTCTTAAAACTTCAAACAAATTCCGACTTGTGCAGAGAAGTAACACCTTTTCTCTATACAAATGATTTAATTTGCATAGAAAAGTGTAATCGTTCCAGTCCCCCCTGAGAGATGGTTTGCTTTTTGCTTGTTTTATGAGTCATTTCTAAGTTAAATAACTTGAAGGTGGAAGAGTTTACATGCAAACACAAATATTTAAAAAAAACAAAAAAAAAACAGGAGATTATCATTTGGAGTAAAATTGTTGTTGTGACAGTGTGTCCTTCAGGCAGCAGAGAGGAGATGGCTGTGAGAAAGCATGGCTCCATTAACTGTATGTGTAGCAGCTAATCCGTTAATCAAGCCTGTTCAATCTGGGCTAACGGGACTGTTAACAGGATTAGTACATTGATCAACACACACATAGAAGACACAAACATGGCAGCTCAGCCTGATACCAGCCCCAAATCACTTCATACCATGGTAATAAAATCATGACCGGAGGGTAAGTAACCCTTATTGGACGCTTGAGCTGCTCAGTGGCACCATCATTAGTTAGAGTTTAGAGAGAGATATGAAGAAGGCCAGAAAGTAATAGAGACGCATGATAAGATCATGTCAGAATGCAGCAGTAACAGCTGCTTCTGTATTCGTACATACAGTTAATACCTTATGTCATATTCATTGTGCTGTTCAGAGAGGGAATAGATTCCTGCAGAAAAGTGTGCAGTAGACTTCTTTTCAGTTTATCACTTTTACCTATAGTCTTTTCAAATTACAGCAAATAAAACTATAGGTTTGTGTTTTCTTTTTAGTTTTTTTGTCGTCAGGAGGAGCAGATGAGTTGGGAAGCACTGAGATGAGCTGTAGGACTGTACATTGGCAAGAATCTGGTGATGCAATATATGCCAAGGGATGTGTTTCAGTTTATTATAATACTCTACGCGAAACACTTTTAAAAGTTTAATTTTGAAAAAAGGAAAAGAACACATCACTGTCCGTTATGTTACTTTAGGAACAGTTAGTGGCAGCGCCTCACACTACCTCCTGTCTCAACTTACCTTGTTATGTTGAAGCTGAATAATGAAATATCTGAAGATAGATGACAGCATTACTATCCATCCACAATACTCTAGTGCATCCATATATTTTCTTGCTCCCCTAATAGGCTCCGTGTCGGCGGAGTTACCTTCTCATACACAGCAGCGTCCATTAGAAGTTTGCTACAACTGCACAGTCACAGAAATGTTATAGTCACTCCAGCATTTTTTTTTTTTTTTCTCGAGTTGACAATGTGTAAGTGCTGTTGACCCAGAACATACAAGTGCTGTGTTATCAAGGTTACGTCATCAGAGCTTTCTGAGTCAATTTGAATAGAACTGAGCTGGAATGAATGCATGGAGGGCAGAGAAGCAATGGATGGAAACAGGGGAATGGGATGCATGGGAGTGAATGTGGCTCAACACCTCCCCTGTTACCATATACAGCTGCTATGAATATAATTTAAATGCAAATGTAGCCATGCTGCAGTCAAGCATCACGGAAAGAGTGAGAGTGTTTTAACAATAATGGTCGGGTTGCATTCAAATTCTCCTCCATTCAGGGATAACAATATAATCTTCTTCCTCAGCCTCCGAAAACAGCTGTTTGAGCTGTTTGTGTGTGTGTGTGTGTGTGTGTGTGTGTGTGTGTGTGTGTGTGTGTGTGTGTGTGTGTGTGTGTGTGTGTGTACATACCCACGTGCATGTGATTTTTTTGATTTTCTTTTTCTTTTAGGGATGAGTGTGTGTGGGTGACTACTGCTGCGCCTCTGTGTTGCCATGGTGACAGTTGAACCTCAGGCTGAGGTTGAGGCTTCTACTGTAGATGAAGTAGATGCTGTTGCGTAAGGGAAAGTGTTACACAGATACACACAGATACACATGAAAAAGTAAAGTAATTACTGTGCTTTTACTCAACTGTATGTGTTTATATATGATGAGGCAGCACTGGTGTCACGCTATCATGCCTCAGGGGACTGACAGGAAAAGACATAGGACTGTAAGACTGAATATTTCATAAACTTTACTGAATAATGCAACAAAAAAAATCATCATGTAGGTCATTTTATGGTTCAGCCATAAAAAATTTAATCTTAATTTTTGCCTTTAACATATTCTAGTAAAACTCTAGGAAGATCTAATGTCTACTTTTGCCTGATTCAGGGAATCGACTTGACAGTACGTTATATTTCATAATAAATTGCATTGTGTAAAATCAGTCAAAATACATCAAACTGCATTGAGAAAGAGCGTTTCTGAAAATGAAAGGAGGCAACAAATTCAGTAATACGTATCATTTATCTGTAGCATTTTAATGGAATAAACCTAACACAAAATTGAAGACATGCTGCAGTGTTTCTGCATCGCCATAGAGGCCAGTGCAAGAGAGGGTGACCTGCTCTAGTCAAGAGGAGATGGAGAAGAGTACTGGAAAGAGGAGTGGGAGAAAGTGGTGAAGAGGGCACGAGGCAGCTACACTGCACCAGCACCTGAAGGTCCCAGCTCTGTGTGCATTTGACTTTGATCTGCCTAATTTGAACAATTATAATACAATGTTTCTGTGAAAAGAAGAGCAATGTGATTAAACCTGTTTGTAGCTGTGATGTTTTTCCTAATATTTCATTATTCAAGCAATTCTTTTAAGTGTTTTCTGTGTAATCACAAGCAGAGTCATACTAAATTATACTGAAGGCTAATTTCAAAAAGAAAACATAAAGAGGATGTGTTAAGCATTTGATATTTTCTTAATATATTCAGCATCATCTGTTAATATGCAGTTTGCTTATATACACTCATCAATATACATGAGAGTAGTTTATTCATATTCTGTTTATATTTATGGGCTTGTGCACACACATAAAACCTAAATGTGTATATCACATGCTGCTGTTCTTGTTGCATTTTTATGTTTATGTAACAGTTGTAGGATAGTGATTGGTGAGGGAGCTGATAGTGTGTGTGCGTGTGTCTGTGTGTGTGTCTTTGTGTGTGTCTGTGTGTGTGTGTGTGTCTGTAAGTTATGCTGACTCAAAGCAGGACTGTTGGGAGAATCATTAGATTCACAGCAAGGCACTCGCATTGAGGCTAATTACCACCTTTTGCCCCAAAGACACACTCAAACACACACACATTCATCCAGACTCACATATACCTTTCCTGGAAGACCTCCAGAGGCAGCCTCATAAAACAGTTTAGTTATATACTGAAGTATGGGTGCCAGAGGGTGCAAACAGTGCAAAGAACATCCTGCAGAAAGCTGCCATGTTCCAGCTCATCTCTTTAGAAAACCCGGTAACTGGCACAGTCAGTGGACGCCTGGTGACCAGAGAAAGAATGAATGCTTTCATACGAGTCCAAGTGTGTGTGTAACTGTCTGTGTTTGTGCCTGTGTAATGAGCGCCTGGGGAAAATCAATAGACTATTACAATACTGCCACAATCTCATATTGTTGAATTTACATCTTATGGCTGTCAGCCATGAATGAAGCCACATCACAGCACCTCATCTTCACAGTTTTATTAACCTCACTTTAAATGATTTTTTTTGTATGTTAGCAAAAGAATTTGGTGAGAAGAATAATGTTATTCTTTGATATATTATGTTTTCATCCAAACATTCTTCAGTTAGGCTGAATGCACTTCCTCACTTATTCTTCTCTTAGAATAATGGATTTGAACTGATGTGAAATCTGTTATAGCGAAACACCAACCACAGCAAATAAACAAAAGCTCTGATTTTTCTGTGTGAGGTGAAGTCAGTTCAGCTTTTCATCCGCTGATTAAAATGTCCTTGGTCTTGAGTCAGATCTTGGGGCAGGTCTTCTGTAGACCTCATTTTTGTGGCTTAAGTTTGAGTCAATGTCCCAAGTCTTCAGCTCCGATTAATCCACATACTTTGCTGCCTAAGGGATTTCAATTTAATATTAATTTGGTTGAAAGAAAAAAACAGTGTAGTAAATTACAACAGAAGCACCAATTAATTTAATCAGTCTTTTGAAGTCCAGCCCTTTAATAGGCATCTGTGTGTGTTTCTTATACAGTAAACCTCAGATTTTCTGGTATGTGTGGGTCATGAATGGATGAATGTTATGCACACACACACATATCTGATCTTATTCAGAGAACAGAGCAACAGCACTAACATGATGGTCTAAACCATGTTGGTTATGTAATAATAATAATAATGATGATGTGATGTATGTATCTGCTTCAGGGCATTTCCTTTCATTATGTACTAATTAGTACTTTTCTACAGTTGTAGTTATGCTGCAGTGAACTGGCATTTTTTCGGGGGAATTCAGCTTGAATCCTACATTTAATAATGATGATGATGCTGATAATTTCTAACATTTTTACCATTTTTTGTAGCTTTTCACAGACTTGGAATTCTTTCTCTATTATTGCTGTTTTAAAGTATACGAATAAAAGTGTTTTGTTTTTTTTTCTGGTGCAGTAGCTCTCACCTGCAGATTTTATTCTTATATACTGATCCTTTATTTATTGCCAGTCTTTTATTTTGAGCAAAAATTGATGAATATCTTTTCCATCTGTGTATTGCCTCAGGTATTAAAGATCAGCCTTATTGGACACAGAAAACGGATCCTGGCCTCATTGGGGGACCGGTTACACGAAGACATTCCACAAAAACCCCCACGGGCCATTTCCCTAAGGGTAAGTGGGCTTAATGAACTGACTGTATGTAGCATGATGTGCAGGAACTCTCTGCAATTTCTGAATCAACCTGAATTTAAACAAAGCATATATTATGAATCATCAGAGAGGAAATGCTGGTTCTGTCCCAGATGGCTTTGTATTTCACTAAGGGACCTACAGCCTCCCTGGTGCTGCTGCTGCTCCCACCTAACTGATTACCCAAATCTCTCAGGCAGGCACAAAATGGCCGACCCACTGCAGTTTGTTCTCTTCTAGCTTGTCCTGGATACTAATCACAAGAAACTGGCTTTCCCGCTCCCATCGGGGCTACAGTCTAATGTCCTTATAATAGTCTTTTGCTCTTTGTGCTACTGAGCCAAGGGAGGCCCTGTGCTTCTGGGGCTTTGTTACATGTATGTGCCTCCAAAACTGTCCACCGGGCATCAGTATATGTGTTTTAGAAGTGTTTTTTTTTGTTTGTTTTTTTTACTAGGCCCCAAAATAAGTGAGAAAATATCACTGATGCAAATGGATGTATGGAGATCAGTTCAATACTGACATACACTGATTACCAGAATGACCAATAGATTATCAAAAACTGATGGTGATTCATTTTCATTCCTAGCAAATCCATGGTTTGACATGTAAATGCTGTTGTACGTTTAAAAAAAAAGAACAACTGCAAGGGTTAGCGTGGGTTAAAATGTGTTGAAATGACTCTTTTTTTTTTTTTCCTATTTTCTGAAGTGAGTCATGCTTTGTAATACAGTACTACCAAGGGCAATATGACTGTTTTGGGACTAAAAACGGTCACAGGTCGTCAGAAAAACTGAAAAAAATCTGCAGAAATAGCTTAGTCTATTATGTCTTCTCACATTTAATCAACTGGAAGTGAATAACCTCTGAGGAGAAACAACTGACCTTCTAGTCTATAGGACCATTAGCGCATTAGAACTTTCAGAGCTAAATCATTTGGGAGATTTAGGTTCTGCTCTGCTTGAGAAACCTCTTGAATGGTCATCACGCTGCACTTTAGGAGTGGTTTACTCGTAGTGACTTGCACTGAGCACTGCAGACTCAGTTACAGAGTTTATCTGAAGATCTGTCACGGACCTGCTCTGTGCTTCTAGTTTCAGGACAGTGTCTTTGTCCCCGTTGGAGACTTAATTATAAAGTTATTGTACAAAGCATTTCGAGATAAAAGTGTGCAGCAGCGTAGCAACAGAGCAGCTGAAATATGAAATCTGACAGCACACAATGAATGCCATTGCCCTACTTATTGCACTTGCAGCAGTGACACAGCACATTATGATATGATGAATGAACTCTGTCTTGCATTTTTCTTACATTCCAGTCTTTTCTTGTGTCCCAGGAGCCCGGAGGGAACCACACTCCTCCTCAGCTCAGCCCGTCAGTGGGACAGGCAGCGTACACGGCGGGGGTCCCGGGTGGATCTCTGGACGTGCAGCACCTCATCATGCAGGCGGACGCTCGGCGCAGGCAGCGCAGCAATGACAACTACTTCGAGGACGTGCCGCGATCCAAGCTGGAACGACAGATGGCTCAAGTCAGCATGGTGAGGAATGGAGGAGAGGATGGAGGGATGAATGGAGGCAGGGAGATGGACGGAGATTATGTTATGAATGGTCCCAGTCACAGATAAAACAATGACGCCTATAGAAGGAAAATGCAAAAAAATAGAATATAAACAAAGAGAAACCTGTCATCATATTGTTTTTAACAATTTTGTGATATGTTGAAATTTAGCCATTGAGGTTTAATGTGTAAGAGTTCCCTGTGCTTTTGTGCTTATGTGAAGTTTGTGTTGAGTCTGTAGTGTTGAATACGGTTTGTTTCTGTAGAGGAGCAAAAAAAGGATTAGTGACTTAAGAAGCTGGTCCTGAATCAGCATTACAGAAATCATAAAATGAGGTTCACTAGGATCTGTTCATATATTAGGAATACAAAAAAGCAATAAATACAAGTACATTTCTAAATATTGAAGCTTTAATGTCAATAATCCAATAGCAGTAATTGGTATGTAGTCGTGTTTCTGTTCAATAGGGGGTGTGTACTTTAAAATAAAATGAAGTATCCCTGAAATGAAACAGATACAAGATGTAAGTCAAAAGTATTTTATCTGACCATTAGTTTCCTGAAAATTAATAATCTACAACAAAGTAGATCATCTGACGCCATCTCTCCTTTTAGAGTTACATAAACTTAACAAACACAGAGACTTTCGATTTATGCCTGAAATTTTCTGTTACAAAACGATAACATGATCAAATATTCCCAGAAGTCAGTGGACAATGTGCAATTACTTACTTTGACATGCTTTACAGCGTAGCCTGCTGCTTGACTCAAGGACGATGTGGAGAATGAAAACATTCATTTTCATCCTCTCGATCAAATGATATAGTTTTGCACAAACAAGACACATAATTCTAAGCTTCTTATTTTTGTAGCCAATTCACATTCCAAATACAAAATTAGAACTCTGACTTCCAATCAGCTCTGCGACAGTGACTCAAACGCACACAGTTACACACATTTGCACGTGCACACAGATCTGAGGCAGCAGCTGTGTTTTGATTCAGTATGATTAGGGTTTTTATGTGTCTCTGTGTGAATCACAGAGCTTATCAGAGCCGACCAACACACACTCATGGCTATTCTGCTGAATCTCCAAAGAGTGTGAACCTCACAGCAATGCACCCGTTTTTCTAGAAAGGCTCCGAGGTGGCAGTGATTAGTTAGCGCCAGCAGATTAGGGTAGCAATTACAGAAAACAAGGAAGATCTTCATTCTCTGTTTCTTTATTCCCTCTTTCAAAGTGTCCTCTGTCATATTATTATGCATGACTGGTTACTTCACATGTATCTGCGTCTGTTTTCCTGGAGTCTGCCTGCATCTGTGGACGTTACCTTCTCATTTCATTATGTCATTAGAAATCAAAGTCCAAGGGAATCAACTAACTTCTTTCTTGACTCATTTCTGGCCTTTGAGGTAGCACATTACAAAGTTTCAGTGACTGAAGGTTTCCAAACGGTGCCTCAGAGGGGTCAAAGAGTGTGGGAAGAGATGGTGTGACATTGTTAGCTCGTTGCGTTCGGTGTAGATTTGGCCGGTGCTCATTTCCAGAGGCTTTTCCCCAAGCTGTTTATTCAACATCTTTGCATCCAAATCTTGCATGCGGTTGTTCACCATCGCTCTGAAAGGGATTACACACAAAACACACCAGTTTTCACCACAAACGCACACACATTCTTCAGCTCTGCTTGCATACCTTTCACATGGTGGAAAGGCATCTGGTTTTGTTTATCAAAGAATGCAAGACCATAAAACTACCCTAATTGTTATCCACAAGCATTTAAGAAGTATGCAGATAAGATTTTGGGGTTTGTTTAAAGGTGGAAGCTTACTGGGTGAAAGCAGTCTTAAATGGGTAAAAGTAAGGGAACTGGAACATTTACAGTTTAATTTCCACACAGATGTTCTGTGAAGTGTTTCCTTTTAAAAACATGTTCAGGCAGGAAAGCTGTTAAGAACATATGAGGCCAACAAGTTGTGTAAATATGGGATACACAGCCCAAGCCTTGATGTCATGTCCCATCTTGTAATCTTTTTTGATCCACTTTGTATACTGACGTGCAATTGGTTGTCATTTCAGGCAGGCGAGTGGTGCGAGCCAATCACGTTGCGTCCGCCCAACGAGGCCACCTCGTCCACTCCAGTGCAGTACTGGCAGCATCACCCGGAGAAGCTCATCTTTCAGTCCTGTGACTATGAAGCCTATGTAAGTCTAACCCCTTGACCCCAGGGTTTAATCACTTTTGTGAGTGTGCAGCCATTTTTTCTGCATTAAGGGGATGTAAGCCTGATTAGTCAGCTCATAATGTGGAGACAAGGAGCAGCTCCTTACAATGTAAATGTGATTCAAGGCTTGGTTTAAGGTTAGGCTGAGGTTAGAGTTAGGGTTGGGCAACACTGAGCTCATGATTCACTGATGTTTCTTCGTAAAGTTGTGGAGAAGCTTTTCTGGTGCATGTGAAGAAATAAAGCATGGTATTAAAACTACTAGTTGTGTAGTTGCTGCCTCAGAGATTGTTGTTCTTTGACATTGTAAGAACGGCTTTGAAAGGAGTAATATGTGAAGAGCAGAAGGGATAAGAGTGTCAGCTGAAACCGTCACCCAATGGCAGGATTTTTCCAACCGTGTCAGTCAGACCAGCATTTAGGTTTATAGAATGGTTGTGGTTAATATTAGGAAGGTGTTCAAAAACGTTACATCATTTACATCAATGTAAAGTCCCTTAAGTGAATAAAAAAGGTGTGTGTGGTCTGCCTCCATAATACTGATGATACACAGTAAAAGTAGTAATAATAAAGATCAATGACGTTGAACTTTCACACCCTTTTAAATCAATACTGCATTTATTTACTTAGAACAAAGGTAAATTTAGACTTTTTTCAGGTTACATAATGGATGTTATATATCCAGGTTACCACACATACAGCCCTAAACTGTCTGCTAGGTTTTATGCCTGGTAGCCACACTATAATGATTGCTTCCTTTGAGCAGGTTAAATAAAAAGCAATGACGTGCTCATCTAGGCAGAGGAGATGCAGGTGACTCTTCAAATCTAAGCAGAAACATTTGACACACTCATGAAAGACTTAGTGTCTCTCACATGAAAACTAAGTCTGTCTGATGTTGAGAAGACATGGAGTAGAAAGTAGGAAGCAAAGTGATTAGGTAAGAGTATGTGGGTTATAGAGATGAAAAAGTTGGAAAGAGATTGAAAATTCCAGTTTGACCAAATAGGACATGGAGTTTAGACATCACGTACGATGCAGAAATCAAATATAAATGAAAGCAAAAAGATGAGTCAGGGGCAGCGGATAAGTTTCAGTCAAAACATCTCCCCGTCTTCATTTCCTCACCTTAGAAGATAGATGGCAACTATGTGGATCATTAGGTTTTCGACAGATGTACGACACATACGCAGACGGTGTGTACGGGTAGATGGGAGAATGCACTACAGGAGGGCCACCAGGAGAAAACGTGCTGATACTTTCACTGAGCCGTTTATGACAACATCTCTAATACTCTAGTGTCCCGGGACAATGGCCTCCAGAAAGCTTAGAAAGTGAGATAAATGAGAGGGAGCCACAACAGAGGGGAAGGCTGAACGCACAAACAGTGGGAATATTGGCAAGCTAAAGGGAGACGGAGAGTGAATAGGAATAAATTAGATGGATATACCAGTGATGAGAGCGAAAGCAGGGAGAGAAGAAGGCTGCATTGTATTGAGTTAATAGAGAAAGCAGGACGGTAATAAGCCAAAAGTACAGAATAAACAATGCCTCAGCACTGTCCCCATTTTCATTATGTTTCAACAGAACCTTAGATGGCATCTAAACTTCATTATATCGGTTTTACAACCAAGAATCTGAAAATATTATCTGAAGTTATTCCAAATCCATTTGCGGTAACACCATGCAGTCATAACATCATTAATAGCCAATGTTATCTCAACACTGACTCTGTGTGCTCTTCCCCATTAATCTGAAAGCGTGTGTGGTTAAACCATATGTACAAAATATACAAAACAGGTGACTGAATTGAACAGGCTTTTAATTAAAATCCTCAAAACATCATCAATCATGTCTTTGTACACTAGAAACGTGGTAATGGAAACTGATATTAATACATGAGGGAATTGAGGGCCGGGCAATGTGGCCAAAAAACATGATAAAAATGTCTTCATCTGTATTATGAAGATAATTAGATCATAAAATTAGATTTTTTTTATCTAAAAGGCTCATTTTTGGTCCATGGTGAAATTTGTTAAATCGAGAGATAGAATATTTAAAACAGTTAAAATGGTAGAGCATCGAAACATGCAGGAGTGAAATTATGTACAACAACCAATCTTTTTCTGTTTTATTTGACAATATAAACAATCAAAAAAGTATTCTAATTATTCTGATATAAAATTACTACAAATTATATTGTGATGATCATGGCCACTAATCTATTAGAAAAATCAATACAATCTAATATAAAATATCAACTTAGAGATCAAATTCATACCAAAACAGCAATTTTATCATATTATTATCCAGCCTAATTGTCACGATACGTTGCCCACAGTAAATACAGCATCTGGTACAGTGATTCTACAGTATCTGATCAATTATAATTACTGTGTGACTGAATAAGAAACTGCTGTATGTTTTCATTTTCAAACTATTTAACTTAAAGCTATACTGGACGATGTGCCGTGTTTACACTTTTCTTTTGTAATCCTAAAATGCTCCTGGCAAACTAAAATCTAAAAGAAATCCACCAGGTTTTGAAACTCAAACATGTTTAGTTCTCATATATTTCTGATAAAAGTCTGAACAATCATTTTATTCGGTCTGAATAAAATAATTGGCAGAGTATCCTGTCTACCAGTCATCCGTTGATGCCGTCCTGCATCAGAACCAGTGCCTCTGAATCCTACGTTTCACTTGCGCTGCTCCTCCTGTCAAGGGCTGTGAATGGATGGGACTATAAATGCACAGTACTGAAGGGGAAAAAACTGATTTCTTAACAGAAACAACAATAAGGGGAACAAACAGAAAAAGCCGACTGCAGCAGTCAGAGTCCAGTGAATGAAGGATGGAGATAAAGTCCAGGAGTCGGGGGTGCTTGACTCCACAGACACGTCCACACAAAGCTCAATTTTTACGACCACGAGACATGATGTCACACAATGTAGGATGATGTAAGAGGATAAATGTATTAACTGTGAAACTGTGTGGAGTCCGGGCTGCTCCCAGTACGGCACAGGCCACCCGACTCTGTGGAGCCTTTATTGTCGGTGATGAGGTGCAGTGAAGACATTGATCCAGAGCTGCACAGACCAGACCATAAAATACAGGGTCTGTTAATGATAAAGGAGGCACACAGGGGTATGATGTTGTGTCTGACTGCTGAGGGAGGGGTCTGCGGCCACGCTGGAGCGGACCGGAACACCTCCACCTCTACTTCTGCTTCCCACTCTGTGCATCAAGGGGAGAGCTCAGGCAAGGGGAAGTGGGCGGGGCTTCGGAGGGAGGCGGGTTGTTCATGTTCAAATGTTTACTAAGTGCTGTGCGACATGCCAGATCAGTAGGTATAGCTTTAAATGGAACGTTGCAGTGCAAAAGGAAGTCATATATAATATTCCTATAACCAAATTTTTTTTCCCACCCATAGATGCAAAACCTAACATTTGACAGTTTAAATCAGCTTTTCTGTGTTAGAAAGATTCAGAATTTTTTTCCTTGCTATTATGAAACTATAATTCTTACTTAAAACAGCCACAGAGCAGCCGGTCATGTACGTGACTGTATTGTAGCTCCTACTAGGATAACACTGAGATACTTATCCATAATAATGATTTAACATTGTTAGCTCAACTTAATACGAAGCATTAACATGCCCAGACGACCTCCCTCTGAACCTCCCAGGACCAGACTCCTAAGCTTTAAACATAAATAATGAGTCCCAGTCTGCACTCCTCTGAAAGTAACTCATCACATAACGCAATTTCCCCTAAAGGTGGTTGCCTCCCTAATCAAATACATCCCTGTGTTTCAGTGTGTATAAGATGCAGACTCCTGTGAGGTACAGATTCAATACTCCGTCTGGGTTTTTACGGAAATTTACTGTACAGTCAAAGAAGTGAGACAACAAAAACAGTAAATATTTCTCTTCTAATCCACTAAAAGCCTTGTTAGGGTCCCACTTTAGGGAATAACGCTCCTTCTGTACACCAGGAGGGCAATGCAAGGTGGTGAATGTCACACCCATTAAGTGCTCTAATGTCGACATAAACACTGTCCCTGCAAAATACTGTCACCATTAGTCGCTTTTTTCTTAAATCAGACGCTACGTGTGCAGAATGTCCAAGCGCAAAGTTGTGTCAAGACAGTTTCTGCCAGAAAACCACATTAATGTCCCTCTTGGAGCCTCTCAAGGTTGAAGTAATCACTGCTGTGTCTCTTCATAAATGTGTTTTTATGTGTAATGAAAAATAATTGAAGTACAGCTAAGGGTAAACACTGCATGCATAAGTAAGTTGCCGTATCAGGAATAATGGGGGATATCTAACAGAAGTGTGTACACTCTGAAATTAGTCTGGTAAACTAAATAAACAACTACATTTTACTGTGCATTTCTTATTATTTTTTTAGGAGAAATTAGAAGAAGACCAAATAATTCAGCTGTATCCTTTAAAAGTCATTGCACTGATCATGTTCTTGGGAGAGGCTTGAGTTTGTGGTGAGACTTTGGAAGATAAAGTCACTGTTGTTGACCCACGTTAAGTTGGTTTTGGACTGAGTTTATTGTGTTTACTGGACAAGTCTGGCAAGGAAGGAAGAAAGGAAGGAAGTGGTTTTTCCATTTTGGGGTGAAGTAATTGCATTAATTGTCACACTGACTTGTGATGGTGGATTTGGGGTCTCTGGTCTTGCTCATTACCAGCCCAATGTGCGGAACAGCTGTGACACGTCATGTCGGAAGAGGCTACGCTGGTGGAAACGTCAGCGTAATCCTCAGCAATGAGTGAGCGCATCATTCAGCTGCACAGTTTGTGCTGTTCATTTGTTAAGACGCCTGGAACACTTCGTTATAATTAAAGGTTGATGTGGGGTCAGTGCTGCTACAATCTGGGGCAGTGGTGAGCAGCTGTCCTCGGTCTGGACCTGCACAGGATGAGGTCTGGAGAGGTCAGATACATAGGCATGGATCTGGAAACTGTGGAATAAACTTCAGCTTGACAGTAAAACGATGTATACTGTGTGATGATTAAAACATTCTGTTTCATATTCTGTTTTAGTTCAGTGTGTGATAAATCACACTCCTCTTTCTTCATAGTGGTATTTTTTGTCATCTGAAGTGATGTTTGGTGCGTGGCTGCAGGCATGAAATTTGCTTGAAGGCAACAGAAACAACCATGTAACTGTAACACAGAGCAGAATAAAGGTCAACAAGAGAGATTTTTATACGTTTATCTCTTATATTTGTTCCAGGCTCTGCTGAATTTTTGCACCAGAAATCTATATAAAAGCAAGAAAAGATCAAATCTGAGGAAATATAAGGAAACTATTTAATAAGAAATTACCCTTTCCAGCTGTTGCATTTGCATCTTCATCGGAATAAGAAATTACCAATATCACTATATGAGATATTTGTGTCTTATTTTGAAATGTTGACTAAAGATAAACTGAAGACGGAACAAATAAAGGTTTTAAAAGCGGACACGTGTTCAGACAGTAACAGATCTGACTTATGAAATGAGGTGTAAACAGTAATAACAATGAAGTAAATAAGTAAACAAGCATGTGTTGTGTGTTTTTTCCACAGTACCTGGGCTCCATGCTGGTAAAAGAGCTGAGAGGGACGGAGTCCACACAAGACGCCTGTGCCAAGATGAGGGTAAACCACTGTCCAATACGCCAACCTAAAAACATGATCAGGATTTAAAGGAGAATTCTGGTGCATACAATTGAGCCTGTTTTGTCGGTTTTAGAAGATTTCAAATAGTCTATGATTATATCACATATCATTCATGTTAGTTAAAGAAGTCATGAATGAAAACAATTGCAAGTTAGTAGGTTTGAAGGTAATGCATGTACCAGTTCTCAAAGACAGAGAGATAGAGGGAGAGAGCAAAGATAGCAAGAAAAAAGTTGTCCAATTGAAAAATAAAAGGTAATTTTCTGAAACTGTGACAATTTTCTGAGCTCCCTGCTCTGTGTGAAAGGCTAAGACAGAGGTTTGTGTGTTTGCTTTGCCCTGAGTTTTGCCTCTCAGACAGAACTGCAGTAACTGTAACAGTAGTGAAGGGAAAGAAGCAGCTTTATTTCTATATTGTTGTGCTCACACATGCTGTGTGATGCTGTTATTGGTACAAACATGCTGCCAAAGGTCTACACCCTCAAGACAGGACCTGAACAGAACAAAACAAGAGAAAAATAGAAAATACAGGCAAAGGGCAGGTTCATTGCAGGTAAATACGCCACCACAAACTGACAGAAGGTTAAAAGTTATGATTTGGAGGCAATATTATTGTATGAGTCTGTGTATAATGTTACATGCTTTGGAAAATGTACATACTTTGCCTGTAACTTGTCACCATAGATCCCATTCCAGCTCATACTGCAGCTTAAAACATATTAACCAAATTTAACAAACGGCAAGGTTGTTTTCTTACACAAATACATTCCAAAATATAAAATTTTGGACAGGTTTGTCATGTAACAAAACTGACTGTATAATGAGGAATAAGCAGAGAAATGCATTTTCCTCCCTTC
>JAPTYQ010000005.1:17549144-17578077 GCA_029814465.1 Ostorhinchus cyanosoma | reverse complement strand
TGCCCCAGTCTTGTTGCTTTCGTCTCTCCTTTTTTTTCCTCCCCTCTCTTTCCCTGCAGTCTCCTACTGTTCAATTCTTCCTGATGTTTCGTTTTCTCTATATTTTACTGACTGGAGCGTTGCCTTGCCCCCTCTCTCTCAAGAGCTGCTGCAGTGTGAGAATGAATTGTAATATTCATGAGCGCTGTTCTCTCCAATCTTTCCTCCTTTTTTCTTTATTTATGTTGCCACATCAGAGGGCATCTGTCTTCCTTCCACTTCCATCCTCCTTTAGTTTGACACACCTTTGCGGCACACCAAGGCTGTGAATAAGTGCAATAAGATACACATCACATCATGCCTGTTTTGTTAGTGTATATGTCTCCTCTCTACCTGTTCTATTCCTGCTTTTCCCTGCATCTGTCCTTTCATCTTTTCTTCCATCCATCCACTGTGGAGGTAGATGTGGATGTTTAAATCCCAACTTCACAGTCTCTACCTGGGTATCTGCCAGAGAAGTCAGGCAGTGCTGCCTTTGTCAGCTTTTCACCAATACCTGATCCTGACAGGCCTGAACCACAGCAGCAACACACTGTGAGCAGGGAAAAAAACAGAACAAAGAAAAGAAACTGATAAGGGAAGGAAGACAGTAACTGCATTCGACAATGGGGTAAAGAAAGGACAAAGTGTGATGGAAATACAGATAGTGGCATGTGATGAAAGGCAAGAAGTGATACTGGAAACACCAGAAAGGGACCCACTTTACGTCTATCTCTTGGAATATTTTCAAGGTTTTGACAGCTAAGAGGGTGACACTGACGTCAGTGTAAATCACACGGTTCTCCGGCACAAAGCACTTTACTGCATAATGAATTCAGATACGCCGCTAACTGGTACAGGAGATGTGTGGATTGCAGCACGTAATAAAAAGAAGTGACTACTTGATATACTTAGGAGCTAATAGACTTATTGGATTTTGGACACCAGGCTCAATCGGGTGTTTCAATAGCGGCGTTTTATTTTTTTTATTTTTTTTTTTTTATTTTAGATTGATTATTATGAGCCACTTAGCAAGCCTTTGACCTTTGGAAATGATTTAATGGTCATCAATAGAGTGTTTTTATCTCTGTCAGCTTGTACTATCTTCATTTGTAATGTAACGTACTGTTTTTTGTTTTTTTACACATGCTTTTATTTGAGGGAGCAGCCTCTCAGACATGGAAAAATGGTTTTAGATGGAAAAAAAAAAAATCCTCCCATTGTATATGTTCACAGATAGAAATTCATTAATGTAGAAACAATTATCATTTTCATTTATCAGTGCTCAAAGATGAATATGACCACATGTAGCTGATATGAGATTCCTCTTAAGTAACTGCTGCCTTTTCTCTACCTTTGTATATGCTATACCTTTCCTTTTCTGTTCTCTCCAAGAAGTCGACAGAACAGATGAAGAAAGTACCGACCATCGTTCTCTCGGTTTCCTACAAAGGAGTCAAGTTCATCGATGCCACAAATAAGGTACAGCTCACATGAGGCATAAAATCTTGGGCTCTGAGTGTCATTTATATGCAGCAGCTCTGGTCTGCACCTCTGTGTTAATATGTGTATCTACTGCAGCCGGGCTGGTTTAAAACTCTAAACCACAAAAATCAATAGGGTGTAAAGGACAACTAAACACAGACTGGCAATAATCAGTGTGAAATAGATTAGGTGTATGTTAAACTAAATCAATATCACAACTGTCAGTCTACTAAATCAGGGAGTGACTGTTAAAAATATGTGTTTCCTAATATTCCTCCCCCACACTGTTCAAGGTAAAAATACTGGTTGTAATGGAAATGATCAGCCATCACCTATTTTCTTCACTTCCTGAATGACAGAGTGGGTCACTAGTGTGTGGTTGCTTTTATATAGAACAACAGTTTCCTACATATGCGTGAAATTGCTAAACAGAAGGCATTTTCTTGTATATATAATGAAAGAAAATGAGAAGATAAAGCAGAACAGTGTTTTCATTTGGAGAAAAGCAATACTCCGACTTCCATGTAATGTTTTTGTCTCGTTTGCATTCACAAAACCTTTTTAAAGAACTTTAATGATGTAGAATTCAGAGCACTGAGTTGTGCGTCAATTAACACAAAGCGTTCTCCAGTGACATTACCCGAGGACAAATTACAACTCAGTGACTCCAAAACTCTCTCAAACCAAAATTATGAAACAGTGATTATGGTTTTGAGATGTGTGAAATGAATAATAAATCACATTTGTTTTTCCATGAAGTGGATTATTACAGATAATCAACAATCTTACTTGAAAAAAGCATTTTTCTCTGCACCTCTTTCTTTCTTATATTTTGGTTCTCATCCTTTCTTTCTTTCTTTGTTGTCTCTCTCTTTCTGCGTACCTGTTTCGCTCTCTGTAGAACATCATAGCAGAGCATGAGATTCGTAACATCTCATGTGCAGCTCAGGATCCGGAGGATCTGTCCACATTTGCCTACATCACCAAAGACCTCAAGTCAAGTCACCACTACTGCCATGTCTTCACTGCTTTCGATGTGGTCAGTATTTAAACCTCTTTAAATCTGCGATCTGATATTTTTTTTGTGCCCGTGAACACGTTGTTTCCTCACGGTTGTTTGTCTTGTCGCTCTCATCAGAACCTGGCATATGAGATCATCCTGACACTGGGCCAGGCCTTTGAGGTGGCCTACCAACTAGCCCTGCAGGCCAGGAAGAGCGGCCACGGATCATCTACACTGCCTGAGAGCTTTGACAGCAAGCCCAGCAAACCTGTCCCCAAACCTCGTGTCAACATCCGCAAAACTGTAAGCATCTTTCCGCATTAGACTGTGCCATGAAAATCCATCCTAATCTGAGACTCCAGTGCTTATTCTTAGTTTGGATTTTGATTTAAAGCCAAGATAAGCAGGGGCCCGCCTTGCAGATCATACTTCATTTTCATGAAACGGATTCTCTACATCTTTACCATAAACTCATGGGTTACATGTCAGGAATGGATTTTAGGATGGATTTTCAAATCTGATTCCTCTCACCTTTCAACTCTTGAACTCAAATCTAGTCATTTTATATCTGCTTCTAATTCATCCTAACCAGCATCGCATTAACCCTCTGTCCCTCTTACACTGTCTGTCCATAATTTCTATCCCAGTGTCTTTCCCCTGCTCATTAACACTGTTTTCAACTCTCACTCTGGTATTCTGCTGGAATGCTTGTGTTGTGTGTGCCGGTCTTGGCCCAGTGGAAGCTATGGCAGAGGTGTAGGTGGATATTTGATCTGTTAAGCGTGCATTCAGTCTTGCTGTCCCTGCAGTCTCTTACACACTAAGCTGATTGATGAGGCCTGTTTGCATTGGGCTCCGGGGAGGTTGGCTTGGCTCACCTCCTCACTGTGTGTGTGCGTGTGTGTGTGTGTGAATATAAAGAATCCTCATGTGGAAGACTCCTACACACTGCAGCCTAAGATGTAGAATGAATGTATTGACATTTCAGTCCATCAGAGCCTCATCAGAAATGCTGCAGTGTGCAGGGGTCTCTCATGGAGTTTGGGGATGTGCTTCAGCGAACATACCTTTTCTAGACAATAGTGTGAATATCTATAACCTTGTCCTCTACATTCATGTGTAGTCCTCTGCTTTATGTAGGGTGAAAGTTCCTGTGGATTTCCAGTACATGTGCCATGTTATAGGGCTGTTCTGTATTAATGCTCTCAGTAAAAACCAAATACATGATGCTATTACAGGAAACACTGATCTGCTAATTGTACAAAAACATTCATAAATCAAGTTGTGTTTAATCCCCTTAAAAATAAACCTACATATTCTATATATAGAGATATGTATTGGCTTTTCCACCAATTCCAAGTTTTCTAAACTTTTAAAAACCAATACAGGCAGCAAATCTCCTACAGCCCTATCTGTAACCTCAGTGCGGCATACATTACCTAGCTGGCAGCAGGTTGCATCTTGAATTATCTTTTCATTCTCGCAGTACTATGTGTCCAGAAACCTAAAATCAACACTGGTTGCAATATTTCAATCTCAGTTGTTATCCTGTTTCTAAACTTTGCAGCCTTGCACGTACTGCAAATACACTGCACTTCTGCAGATCAGTTCAGTTCAGATGCCTTTGTCAGTACTTTTTCATACAGTACATTCTTTTATTACCTGAGCAGGGTGTGAATTTCCACTGAGCAGGGTTGTCTCAAATCTGCATTTACCAGAATGACAATCAGCATTTCTCTGCTTCTTGTTTTTGATGGTCACTCGCAACCAGTTGGATCAGTATCTGCAACATTTACCTGCGATTGTAAATTTCTGCCAGCTTGTTTGCTCACTTGACAAAAATATGCTTTTAATTTCACTTAACATGAGGCCACACCATGTCATTGCTAAAATATAATAAAAAATTAAAGCGTCCTGCCATTCTTTTCCTCCCCCCTCCTGCTTATCATTGAGTGTGGCCAGTGTCCAATATTCCACACTCACCTTTGACCTTTATGAGTACATCACCCAGGTACTTACAGGACACTGTGTTTTGCCATAATTACCAGAGTGAGCTCCCAAAATAGCAAAAATGATTGAAATGAGCACAGTTATCATCTAAAGCTGTCACCATTTTGATTAAACACTGAATAACTTAATAAGCCTAGACCCTCTACGTCAGCTTGTACAATGCACTATGTGAAACTAGATATTTGTGTCCTACATTCTATCATGCATTTCAGTGTGTGTTTATGTTGGAATATGTGTGGCCTTCCTTTATGCCTCCTCCGACTGAAGCGTCACAAAGTCTAGTATGTCTGTAAACCTGTCAGCCTGCTATTAAGCCCTGACAGAGCTTTGAATTAGTCATGCTGACCCACTCCCCAAATGCACTTCCCTGCTCTGACGCCAAATATCGGCCAGCACAGCAACAGTGTAGAGTTACGATGGCTGCTGTATCAATGTGTCCTTACCAGATTTAAGTCCACTTACATACTGTGAGGCATTGAAGACCTGGTGACAGAAACGAATTGGTCACTTCTGAGGAATGGTCTCACTTGCTAAAGTTAGAGGCGATGAGGAAAGAAGCCATCTTTCATCGGCAGAAAGAGGACGTGTGCAGTATTTGTGTTCTCTCTCTCTCGTGTGTGTGTGTGTGTGTGTGTGTGTGTGTGTGTGTGTTTGCAAAGCTTGTGTGTGGTCCTGTGCCTGCAGAGATGATGGACGATGGCATGTGTACACACAATCTGCTGAGTCGACTACTGTTACATTAACCATTAATTGCCTTTTTCTTCTCTGTGTTCATGTATGCGTGTATGTGGTGTGGTTAATGGTTTGTGGTGTGCAGCAAGGCAAAGATACTGCAGGATTCACTTAATATTCCCGCCACCTGCCAGCCATAATCTCATCCTGCAGCACCTCACAAAGCCCCTGTGATTTACAATACTGTTCCTTTGTTTCTCTGCTCGTAAAACACATCATGACCTGGTGTGTCCAAACCGTGAGCAGTCTGCCTCACCAGCTATTTCACTTACCCCGTTCTAGCCGAGCACGTCTGATTTGTCTTTATCTTGATCGCATTAACACGTTACTGTAATCTGAGCGTAGCTTCAAATCGGGAATCAAAATGCACCGCCATAATCTTGTGTGACTGACCTGAGATGCCTGGCAGCGGCGTTAACACGGCTTGTTTACCAGCAGGTGGTTAGTACCTCGGTAGTCACGGAGCATTTAACGTTCACACCTAAATGTACACTTTATTTAAACACTAACTAGACCCATTACTAGAAGCGTTCTCACTTCACAGTCAGATGTTTTTGAAGTTTGGATGGAAAAACAAAGTGACATCAGCTTGTGTAGATGCTTTTGTCGAGTGATGCTTTGTTCCGTATTCGTCGTGCTTGGAGTGGTGTTGCCGTGCAGGAGTTGCTATATAAATGTGCCATAATGCGGCCTATTCTTGTTTCAGTTTTGCTGTGTTGCAGTGATGTTGCTGTTGCCAGGGTGATGACTTTGCTGCCATGTTGTTGCCATGGTTTTGCTTCGGTTTTGGATTGTTGTTGCCTTTCCCTGTTGCCATGCAGCTTCAGCCTGTGTCATCGCTTTGGGGTTTTTTTTTTTTTTTTGCATTGCCGTTGTGCTGTTTTCCGGGTGTTGTTGCAGAGCAGGTGCACTTTGACCTGTGTATGACCTTTGCCCTTGTAGGTCATCATGCCCCCTTCCAGCCGCTGGTCACTGGGCCACATTTACACCCCTCACCGGCCTCCTCTCCACCCTCCTCTTCCTCCCCCTCGACTCTTCCATCTTCCTCTCAAAGCTCAGTCACAGGTCCTCCACCCTTTTCCTTCTCTTATTCTTTATTTCCACGTGATTTTCTTTAGTCCAGGAGAACTCGGCATCTGTAAGTGCTTTCATCTCTGGCTTTTACTCAACTGACTGCATTTTTGTATGTCACTTTTGCGGTGAGTTTTGCTCTGTGTTACTCAATTACTACCTCAATCTCAGCAATAATATTTAATGAACTGTAAGCTGTTTAAATGTTTCAAAGCCAACTCACTTCATTCATTCATTTCTAATCTAAATCACTCACTTTAACTCTTCAGAAGGTTATCAAGTGCCCCTCTGCTCCCTTTCAGTATATGGGAATACACTGTCTTCTTGAAGAGGCACATTTGAGCCTGTAAATGTATAAATAAACTGTGTTTGGAGCAATAATCGAGCCTCCACGCTAGTGAAACTCTATTAAATCCCCCATGAATGCTTGGAATGAGCTTCTCTGCATTTGGTGTTTTTTTTTTTTTTTCTTTTTGCTGTGACCCACACTCTTTCTACACATCCACATTTCCATCTTGGACACAGTTGAATTTCTAAATGGTCATTAAAAGAGGACAGCAGACAAATGCCAGGAAATTATTCAAGTGCAGTAGTAGACTAATTTTATCTGCCTTACATACATTTGGCATCGTTTTGGTTACTGAAGTTGCCGTCAAATCACACACATACTTCCTCTATATGTAGACATGCATGGTTTACTTCTATGTTAAACGGGTGTGTAACAGTGGTGTGGATGGTCCTCTGAGAACAACTGTAGCCTCTTTACAAGATTTAAAGGTTCAGATGTGGTTGAATGTGAGAGGGAGAAGCTAAAGAACTGGAATACCATTAACATTAGCCTCAGTCGCAGTGTGCTGAAAGAAGATAAGAGAATCTAGACTACTGTGAGATTAACCCTGTCCTCTCCAGCAGCACTCAAACGCCTGGAGGAGTAGCCTTTAGTTTTCTTTATTTATTTTTTTGTTATATAACCCATAACATAGTTTGATTGCGTCGAACATATTGCTCATAGATATAATTAGACTTGAAAACGACAGAAGGTCTGAGGATGAATTCATTCAGCTACTGTCTGCAGAGCTCATAGTCGAGTCTCCCTTCCCCCGAAATCATCTGAAAACAACCAATAGATTGGAAGAAAATCGCTCTCAGCAACAACACGGCCACTCGATTGGTTGCTGTAGGGTTATTTTTGAAAGCAGTGTAGGTTTGTTTGGTTTCTTTCTCAGCTTTGAAGTCGCAGTAGCTTCACACTGCTAGAAACAAACATAAAATCTTCTGCTTGAAATTACTAGGATGTACAGGAAAGCATCGATGCAAGTGCAGTGAGCAGCTCATGAACACTAATGGTACAGGAGCAGCAGGATCTTATATTTATAAACCTAAGGATAATGTACAGCATATGTTTGTTTTTACGACAGACAGTGGAATCATTCCCCTACTTCCTCTTCTGCTTTTCCATCTATCACCTTATTTGTATCTCATCTCCTTCTCCCATTTGTGTTGTTAAATTCCATTACCTTCCACTGTAAGCAACACATCCTCCAAATCAACTCATCAGTGCTATCGTCTGTTTTCACTGACTTTATTATCGTGAAATTTTCTGAGAAAATAGCCCCAATACTGATAACAACACGGTTGAATATTGGTTTACAAAAGCAGGAAAGTGAAAGCTGCCGAATTGTTACGAGTTTCACTCTTAAGCAATCGATGTCCCCATTATTCAGCCCATGTCTGTTTTGGAAGGAGGAATTAATGAAGAAAAAACGATTTAACAGAGGAACGTTTCTATTAAATTACTGTTTTTAAATGTAAGTTGCCAAACCAGGTGTGAAGATGTAGCTCCTGATTTTCACAGTAGAGGCTCCGCTGTGTCTGGTTTGGCTTAACTCTGGGATCTAACAGATGAGATTTGACAGTTTGTAGCTCAAATTAAAGTTATCTCATAGTATTTAAGTAACTTTATTAAAGTTGATGGTCTGTGCTGTCCATGACCTTATTTAGGACTCTGCAGAAGAGATGAAAAGTCTGAGCACTGTTGTGATCAACACTGCCCACCACTGAAAGAAACGTTACTAATTTTCATCGACATCTATTAAAAATAAAAGTATCTCTCAGAACATGACTACAAGGTCAAAACTCCCAGAGCAAAGTAAGACCAGACAATTTTCATTCAAGGACAGACAAATGAAAAAAGGCTTTCATCTCATAAATCACAAATTCAGCTCTTCTCATTAAAAATTTTAATTATGGGTAAGTGGGGGGGGTGTCTCAGTTTACTTATTATTAAACTTCTGATTTCAGAATGGATAGAGAATGAACAGAAGGTGCATGTTTTTGTCCTTCTCTCCCCAGTCGTGGCTTCTTTTGTTGTAATGTTCTTGTCTCTTCTTTCCTCCTCCGTCTCTTGTTGTGTCAGATGGATCAGCCGTCCATGGACCAGAAGGGCCACGCCAATGTACCGTGGATTGTGGAGCCGGGTCAGGAAGCCAAAAGAGGAGTCAACACCAAGTACGAGACCACTATTTTCTAACATACACCCGCCTTGTCCACTCCTGTGTGTGTGTGCCTTTCAGAGGTTGTCCTGTACCGGGGCCCCGCCCCGGAGTTGGGCACGAGCGACGCACGCCGCCGCGTCACCTCACCGGCCGAAAAATACAAAACAAAACATCCCGCCCCCGTTAGCCGAGCCTGTCCACTGCATGATGACGTTTGGCGCTGCGCTGTCTCTCTCTTTCTCCTTGTCTCTTCTTCTCTCTTTCGTTTCTGCTCTCCCCTTTATTGGCCCTGGCCCCGTCCTCCTGCCTGCAGGGCTGGCGCATGACCTCTGAACCCAGGGCTGTGGTGCACTTCTCTGTCTCCACCTGTAGGGGGAATGGTCAGCTCCGTTTTTCCACTTCCTGTTTGTGGGTCAGTCACTGGTCAAACAATTGGTTGTTCTGCTTTCAGCTTCTTTTTTGTATTTTGTTGTTTGTTTTTTTTTCTACCTGTTGATGGATGCAACCGTTTGGCTTAGTCTCTCTCTCCTCTGACTGCCTCCATAACTCGCTTTCCTCTTCATTTCAGCCCCTCTGTCCAACTGTCCTGACAACGTGAATGAGATTTGAATCCAGTTAACCGCTAAGAGCCAAAACAGTGTTTTAGCTGTCTGTTGAGCCCAGTCTTGAAGCTGACAGTGAAGGAGGGTTGTTGTCTAGATGTGACAACTGGAGGACAGTGCAGATATTTTAAAGCTTTTTTTATGGAAGAGGAGAGCACAATTACAGGAGAGGTGATGTAGCACGGTCTAATTTGGACTCAAACTGGTTCATCCAGCAGGCGATGGGAAAGGATGTCAGCTTTTTGATTCTTTAAATTTGGGATTTTTTGGGAAATATTAGCAATTTTTGAGGATTTTTTTAGAGAGTATGTTTGGAACATGACCTGTGACAGGAAGATGTAGTTTATGTTTTTGATTTTTTAGTTTTTTTTAGTATGTGTGTACACATGCACAATTACTTTAACAACACTGAGTTTTTCTTGATTTAAATTTTTCCTGGCCGTAAGTTATTTTACGGGGGAGGGGGGGGGTTGAAAAATCTTGTATGTAAACAGTTTAGCATGTGGCTTGTGAGACGCATGGTGGCCATTTTGGATTTGCTGAGCAGGGGGGCCGGTGGAGAGGCGGGGTGTGAGGGCTCTTTCGATAAGTGATGTCATCTCATTTGCAGGGCAATGCCGGACGCTCATGTCTATTACTGTGGAATGCAAAGAATGTAGCCAGCCCTAAACACGGACCTTGTCACACATACAATGCAAAATGGACTACAATGGACCCTCTTGCTCACTTTTCAAAGGACTACAAACATGGACGCAACACCACAGTGTTTAAGGTTGACTACAAAATTGTGACATCATTCACGCACATGATGCTTGACACAGTAAACACACACACACTACCAGGACTGCATCTTGACAGACGACGGTCTGCACTGAATGTACACTTTGAAAGCAGCCTCAACTTTCGGCAGCCACAGGATCTGTTTTATTCACCCAACTGTGAGGCGTGACCTTTGAACTTTTGGGAGGTCACAGACGACAAGCGTGGTCACTGGGAATATGTTGGTAGCAGACAATGAGCTCACGGAAGGCACCACTAGGCATGTGTCTGTTGGAATGGGCATGGGTTGGAGGACATCTCGCTGGCTCTTTGGGTCTTTATTTTACATTTCCTTTAAGGTCAGAAAACAGAGATATATGCACAAATGTGTAAATGTGATTGGACTCGCTGCAACACACTCCAGATACAACATGTGTGTCCTGATGAGATGTGTCGTTTTGCAGCACATAACAAACCGATATGAACAAAACAGCATCTGGCGTTAAAAAAAAATATTCTCTTCGTATTGCCCGACATTTTAATGTTTAATATGAGAGTATTATATTACCATGATGATTATGATTATTCTTGTGCAATTCTTGTCTACTGTTGTCTTAATGTTACATTATTTTTCTATGATATGCTGAAATGAAAACCTTGGGCTTGAGAATGATGGCCATCCTTTAAAAAAAAATCTGAAAATAGATGATCATATTGTACACAGAGAGTGAATGTTGCCGGTGGCTAGCTAACTCTTGTCAGGTCAACCCTCCATCATTTCTCATGGGGCTCTACTCTTAACTAGCAGATGTACTATTTTAAACGCAGTATTACTGTATTATTTGGATGAGATGTTATCCAATTATAAAATGTACATAGATATTTTGCCAACTCATTGTTCATACATGTAATGTAAAGGAAAAGAAAAAAGGATTTGCAGTATATGGCACTGGAAACAAGGTACCAAAATAAAGGCTGAAGATGAAAAAACTAATGGTAGATTGTAGAGATTGTATTTTGAGTGAACATTGAAATGGGTTATTTGCTGACATCACTGCTGACCAACTAATGTACATAGGCTTGGGCTTCCAGCACACTGATTTTTGTAATTTTGGCCATTATTTATATCCTTGTAAAGCACATGGAATAAAATATGACTTGTACAACCATTATTTATCCTTGGGACAGAGTTGTCATAAGTTATTTCCTTTCCTCAAACACCTCCATGAAGGATTGTCTCCTCCACAGTGTGAGATCAGCAAAGTACAACTCCTGACAACAGTGCATTCAGACCCTTTACTTTGAACACTTGTGGTATGCTGCAGCCTGATTCTACAATCATTTGGAGTTTAGTTTTTTTGCACATTATCTACACTCAGTACCCCACAATAATGTGAATCAGTAAAAATAGCATTTTAAATATTTTTGCAAGTTTATTCAAAAGGAAAAACTGAAATACCACATTGAACCCTGAAGTAAATGGGTTTCTGACGGAATATTCAAATGATGAAAGGAACAAACTACACCTTCTCGGTTCGTTCTCGCCAATTAAATTTGTCAATGAAATGTTTTGACAATAAGTATGAAACTGACAAAACAGCATTTGACCTGAACGGTACAACACAGTGGTATCATCACCTATCCTCACATAAAACTCCTTTTTTATCCCAAAAGGGTGAACAGTACCTCTTTCAATTAAAAACTAAGCTGCTTCACATGTTGGTTCTTGACATTAAGTCCCTACAAATGATCTCAGAGTTATTGCCTCAGGCCCGTTTGCAGTCGGGTTCATAAATGCACAGGATGTTGAGTTGTTGCCCTGCTTGTTTTGTCCTGACTTTATTTTTGCCATTAGACAGACTTACACACTAAGCCCCTGTGGGGAAATACACCAGCACAATGTGTATGTGGCTGAGTTCATAAAGCAGTAATGTTAGAGTCATCAGTGACAAACCTATGAGAGTACAAACTGTTGTGAAAACTACAGAAAATATGAGGGAGTTTTGTTCCACTCATACTTAACCCTTTTTAAGACTGCCATTTTAAGAGGCCACCTAGGTGTCCTTATGTTTTCTTTGCAATAAAAGTGTCAGAAAATGTCTTTTTTGCATATTTTGCACCTTTGTTTTCAGGAAGAATTTAACTTTCAATAACTGGCCATTAATAATCATTATTATAAATAATAAATGCTTAAAACTGTTTCAGTAAAAAAAAAAAAAAAGGACTTGTATATATCAGAAACAACTGTAAATGTCCATACTGAAACTTTTTGAGATTGCAGAAATAAGCTTTCAACCATTTTACATCTGCTCAAACATGCTTTTTGGTCTCGAACATTGAATATCCCTTTTATGGATTCATATTTTTGGTTATTTCCAGGTGTTTTTTAGTTGCACATAGCTGCAATAAAGTGTTGGAAAGCTCAGGATCTCAGCTTTCCAATGCCGTTTCAATTTGGTGGATAGTGTAAACAGTTCAGGAGTTACAAGTTACAGTCTTTTTTTTTATGTAAAATGCAACATGAAGCACTGGAGAGATTACCATTGTCAAATGGTTAAACACCAAGTCTAGTACAAAGCCCACAGTAGAACAGCCCATCATAACCTGGTTATCACCATGTACATACCCCAACAGCACATTTAGCATATCATCAAAGAATAAACTCCATCACATGTCTGATTTATTCATTGTAAATCACAACTGCATAATAAGTAAAAGTCCCAGCACCAAGTTATTAAAGTGATTTAAATTTTAGATGGCAGCTCACATATGAACATTTAATCAGTCATTAACAAACATGAGCAAACTTGAGTAGAGCTGTTTATGCAATGAAAACTATCAAACAAAGCTTTGTGATGTGGGATTGAATTAAACAAACATGAAGAGGCTGGCAGGGTTTAGGAGCTGGAGCCCCTCTGGCTGTTCTCACCACACAGCCCTTCTGGATTTGACTATCACAAGTTACAGCCAGGAAATTAACCAGTGTTTGTTTCGCTGTAACCGCTTTGAAGGGATTTACACTCACAAGAGGTAAAGGTAAGTTGTCGTCACCGAAGCTGCTGGCGCTTCAGGGTCAGAGCACATCATGTAGAAGCGTTCCAGTCGTATCACACCTACTTTTGTGTGCGTGTGTGTGTTTTTATAGTTTCAAGCAAATCTTGACTACAACATCCAAGTAATGCATAGATTTTTAAGTTATATATATTCAAGTTTACCTTATAAACCTAAATGACTACTGTACAAACAATAGAAGCTGATTTACATGTGGTGTAATTTTAAACTGTAGAATTTACACTGAATACTATGATGTTAAGTGTAGGTTTGTGTCACAGAGTTTAACGCTTCTTCAGAAAAAACACTCCTGTTTTAACTGCTTGTCTCTCCATTGTAGTAGATGTAGTGTGTTGATTTTCATATCATTCCTTTAAATATTATATTTTTATTTTTATTGCAACTATACGTGTCACTTACAGCTTGTTTAACAAATGTTAAGTTGTGTAATGTTTGTCTAATGTTAGTGTAGAAACTGGATTAATTAGAAACTGGATTCATTTTTCGTGTCTTCATTTTAAAGCAGCAAAATGTATAAAACTACTAATGTGTCACAAAATGGTTTAATTTTCCTAAAAAAAAAAAAAAAAAAAAGAAAGAAAGAAAGCAAAAGAAATGTGGAAGAACAAGCAGGAGACTAAGGTTGAATGTATTAAACTACACTTCATTGATATTTACAGCAAGTCTCTGAAAGGCTGAACAAGCATTTGTCATAAGCTATAAACTCCAGGATGAACAGGGTTCCTATCTGTTTCCAGATCAGACAGTTCCAATCTGCAGCCCACGGAGGTGACCACTAGACCATTTTGTGAGGACTGGGACTGCGGCATAAGATGTACTGCCAATCTGCAATTTGCTGCATTCTAGTGAAAACTGACAAAACATTTTACTGTTTATAAGAGCAAACCACTGCAGGATGTGAGTAGGAGGTAATTCAAGGCATTATTTCTGGAAGGTTGGATGGTGAGTGGAGAGCGGAGCAACAGCTGCTGTATTTACACTTACAGGAGATCCAACAGCTCCATTTGTACCTCTGCTGCTGCCGGCAGAGGTGGAAGTACAGGGTTTAGAACTGAGCAGAAAGAGGGACAACGAGGGATGAGTAACGGCTGGACAGGGCGAGCATCAAGCACAGCAGTGTGAAAAGAAAATGACTGATAATGGCAAGATATTGGATTATTGACTGTTTTCTCAGATTTCTACTGTCTGCAGTCAAGTGTAAGACAGGGACAGACAAGTGCTTTGTTTCACAGTCTGTGTGAGACTGTAAGACAGGTTCCAGATGGTCTGTCCTGCCCACGGCCACAGACTAAATGAGCAGCTATGTAAAACTGATCATGTAACAGCCACAGTAATATGTGGCCTCAGCCAGAGATCCACCAAATAATGAACCCCCGAGAAGGAATGTAGAACTTTAATCATATTTAGATTCTGATTCACACTGTTTATCCCTCATGTCTACAGGAATGTACTGCTAATACGCACACAGCCCCCCAAACCCACAGGCAAAGAGACACTGCATTTAGTAAATAACTGCCCAAAATGGCAAATGTGCTACAACAATACTCACATTATCATAATGGACTAAAATAAACTAAAAGGAAGCGGACTGGCTGGATGGAGGGTAACAGAAGAACACACTACATTTGCAAAAGACAAACAAATGGTAAGCATACACAGATACACACCCTGCTAGGCTCAGTTCGTGATCTGCACTCTGATAAAGATGGACCAGCAAGACTAGAAAAGAAAAGGCTCTTTCAGACACAGTCACTGCAGACTTTATCTCCGCTGGGTACAAAGAAACAACATGGACAAAATAACCTTCTACTGAACACCAAAGGAGGCATTCACTAACACACCTGAGCCGAGCCGAGCCGAGCTGCTGCCTCTGTTTTTGTCGGTTTGGAGAAGAGGACGGCTCTGTCTGGAAGATACATTTCTATCAGAGTGTACCCTGAGTTAAAGCCAACAGCCTCCAGGAAACGGCCCTGTACCTCTGTGCGTGGACTCAAACTGTGGCTGCAGCGCCAGGACTCGCAGGGTTTACATAACAACAACCAGTGCTTCTGGCCACGTTTCAAACCAAGCAACTGGTCAAAATAGAGTTGGAACACGTCCCGAAGTTGGTGGTGAAGACAGAAAATCACATCAGATGTGCCCGAAGTTTTTCTTCTCTTAATTTGCACAATTGTCTGTGCAAAAGAACTCATATCTATGTGTGCTAGCTCGGCCATGCTTAAAGTGCCAAATGGGCAGAGGATAAGCATGTAGGTTAAGTGCTACAGTCAAATGAGATTTGACAGCACTGCAAAAGCTCGAGAGGAAGTATTTTACGTAAGGACAAATTGCTCCATTTTGTATGGCTGCCTGCAGAATGGAAATGTTTCATGTAAGGTAGGTGGTGTTAAAGCATGTGGGAGAGCTGCATGCTGAACTGACCTGGAGAACACAAAAAACACAATTGGCATGACTGTGATAAGAGCTGACGGGCTCTCACTAGACATCATGCTTGGGCATATTTGAGCTGAGTTTGCTCCCAAAACACCTAAAGCTAGGATGGAGCTGTAGGCTTAAAAGCAAGTCATCTCCCACCATGAAAGAAATCTGACGGGGGAGAAGCCAAACCGTCACATAAAGCTGCTTATGTCACGTTTGTGGTACAAAGAGTCAACAGAACAGAGATCACAAACATATCTTTGACGCAATAGTAAATTCAGCAAAGCATGACGTCAGATGTTAATAGTAGAGAGAAAATGAGCACAAGCAGCTGTAGAAAACATGTTCGACCTCCTGTTTTTAGCCATAATCACTGGATGACTGTGCAAGAGATGAAACAGCAGTGGCGCAGGAAATAAAATAACATCATTAAATAGATGATCAGTTACAAATAATTGTCAGTATTTCATATCTCTGCATGTTTTACTCAGTATTATCCTAAATGTGTTACTTTGGCTCTGATATGAATCATTTTTTGCCATTTGCGTGGATGATGTTTTCTGTCCTTTCACATGCAGAATGACACTGACTTCTATGAAGAAATCGACATCATCGCTGATCATTATGTCATGATTTAAAGTATTGGTTTTTAGTGAAGACTTCAGCTTCCAGGTAAAGTTTGCATTGACCAACAGCAGGTTTATTTAAAAGGTACTGACTTTTTCAATAATGGTTTTTGGCAGGTGGATGGTCTGAGTTCACTACACCTGAACACATGATAGAAGTAACATTTCCAATCTCAACAAATAAGCGACACTCCGACAAAGAGGGTGGAGCTACCTCTGGAAGGACGACCAAACAACCTGGCCTGTTTTTAATGCACAATAGACACACTTTCCCACAAACATTTCTCAACATAGGCCAAGAGTTTATTTTCACCATTTAAAACAAATAAATAAAAATAATATTTCATAATAATGGCAACAGTGCTGTGATTGCAAGGTGAGACAGTGGGTAATGGCATTAACATTGGTGGCATATTTAGATAAATTGTACTTTTAATCTCATCTAGTTATTCATTTATTTATTTGCGTATTCATCTGTATTACCTGCTGTTTTCCTCCTTTTTCTTTTTCTCTCTCTTTCTCATTTAGTTTCAGTTATCTAATGAGCATCTTTGGTCATATCCCTGATTTATTTATTTTCTTCTTATTTTTGAGAAGCTCACATCCCAACATTCACACATCTTAGACACTCCATCACACACAAAACACCTGCACAAACAAGACACGACATTGATTCATACTATCTGCTCAGTTACACATTTTGTTGCTTTTGTACATTACATGCCATATATATATCTTAAACCCCGCCCCCTTCCCCCACACTATAATGACTCAATGTAAATATTGTATATTACTGTACATTTCCTTGTCACTTGGTGTCCCTTCAATAAAAGGTTAAAAAAAGCAAAAACACACATTTCCAATCCCATATTTCAGGCTGATATTCCACAGCTACAGTCTTCATGTGAGGGTTCTTCACCCAAAATGAACGCACACAGTGGTTCTGGTTCATAGGTTTCTGATTGTAACTATAAAAAAGGAACCCTGCCCTCTACCTGACATGACATAAGTGTGTGGTTTGCTCCTCTGCAGCTGTAGTAGAGGTAATCAGCCACTGCAGACACTAATCCTAATGCTTACTCTAATCACTACCACCACTACTACCACACAACAGTCAGCAGGAACAACACTGCCTACTGTTTTCAGACTCGCCAACTCGTTAAGTCACGCTATTTTAAGACCAACTTTCTCTAGTAAGTGTGCATGAATAGGCTTTTAAAAACAGACCCATTAAGCTACATTAAGCCATCTATTGTCATAAATTGTTAAATCGAATCACAAGATTATTAACTGATTGAAGAACGATCACACACTTTTATTTCATTTTCCCCTCTAAGCCAAACGCAGCGTGAAGTTTACTTACTGTGTAAATGTCACTGTTTTAAGCTGCGCCTCAACGAAGTGAACAAATGGTTTTTTTTTTTAAGTGCATGAGCGATAAGCAGATAAAGTGCACAAACACACAGACACAGAAGTTTCCTGAGGCTAGACAGACGACAAACCCACACAGCTCATCAGCCTCTGCAGTCGCTCTGCTCCAGATCTGTCTGCCTTCATTCCACATCAGCAGCAGCAGCACTAATTGTCTGGGACAACCCATGTTTAACGCTAAATGGCGCAAGAACAACTGGCACAAGTAAATATGATAATGGCCTCCTCGCAAAACCATGGTAAAAATGATTGTTTGTTGCCTGGTCAAATTATATAAAGAAAAGACAGATTTAGGCCACAGCTGTCAATACTTTTATAAAATGTATTGTCATTTTTGATTCATGAGGGAATTAAAAACCAATGAATGATATTTGTAGAATTTCACTTTTCATTCAGTATGTCAGATAATTACAATCCCCAAAAAGCTGGGCTAATGTAAACGAGGAAGATCTCATCAAACTAGAATTTTATTCACAACAGAACACAGATAACATATGAAATATTTCAACTGAGAAACTGCATTATTTTAAGAAAAAAAAAGACAATGCGATTAAAATGACATGTATGGAATTGAGACTGTAAACCATAGACTGTATTAAAGAAGCCTTAATGTGTCATCCATTCATTTCTAAACTATGGGTCATTTCTCAGTCTCAGGGATCATTGGTCGTCACGTCCTTCCAAGACCAGACAAGAATCCTTCTTTTTGATCAATGACCTCAAAAATCAACAATCAAACAAGTGCAGAAAAGGTTCTGCTCTCGGTTCAGTGAATCAGGAACAAACAAACACACTTGACTTAACAGAATTTAACAGCAAAAAATGAGAAATACAGAACAGTATGAAAGATGAGGTAGTGTTTATCTGTTCTGCTGCAACAAAGTTAAAGACATTTATTCCAGTGGTTGATATGTTTAAAGAAAAGTTTTTAATTTCTCATGCGTCTGTGACTTAACTCTTACTCCTTCTCTCACTGTATGACTTATTGTTCATACATTCAGGAGGACTGTTCCTTCTGTTCATCAGTTGAGATTAAGTTTTTTAAATGATTTTACTCAGTTACGATTTTATCTATTCTGTGCTTCCTTTGTCAATATATCTTGTTAGGATTATACTTTTTTTCTGGACTATTTATTTATATACTAATCATCACAGTGAGCTGCCTTTGTGTATGAACTGCTCCATGTACAGTAAATAAACCTGTCTCATCAGATCACCTGAAAATTATATTTAGATGCATTTTTCACCAGTGAAACCATTATCATTGTTTTACTTCTTTCAGGATTTATTTGTGATTGCAGTGAGTTGTTTTTCATTTACCACTTTTTTAAAGGTTTTATGCAGAGGATTTTGGGTAGTTAAATGGTACCAAGGATGCTGAGGATCCACAGATGTATCCTTGAAATTTCTCCCAAGGTAGGACTCAGACCTTACAAGGATCTGTTGCCATGTTGGCTCTTTGGAGGCAGAGGGGACCATGTTTGGACACAAGTGGTGGACGTGCAGGAGTGCAAAAGGTTAGAGCTATCAGCAAGGGGTCATAGGTGAGCTAATGCTAATTCACTGGCAAAACAGTAAATGTCATTAAATACTTGCATAAGTGTAACTCACTAATTAAAGTTACAGTTAATCCATCTTCAGGAGCTGAAACAGACATTACAGGCTTTTATTCACCTACAGTAGAAAGAAAGATGACTGAACACTTATTAGAGCATCTAAATAAAACAAATAAGACTAAAAGGTAAAAGGAGTCCTGGATAAAAACACTTGCTTAGTATTTTTAGAGAGAGGTTGATTATAAGTATACTTAGTTCCATTAAAAACGCATGGGTCAGAATAATGTGTATATTTGAAGATAAATTATTGGTTTGGGGTTACTTTCATATTAAAGAGGGAAGAACTGGTCAGTTATGGAAGGAAGTGGGCAGACCATTTGGAATTATTTAATAAGTATTCAAGGACAAAATATAATTAACATAGTCTGTGATTCAGATATTTACTGACGTCAGCTGAGAAGGCCTTGCAGGCCCTGACGGCCCACCACTACAGGTACTCTAACTGAAAGTGTCATCATTCAATATTGGGTGACGTTGCGCATGTTCGTAATGAAAAAAATACGACTTATCTGTGTTACTCATCTTTTGTGCAACATATACAAAATAAGCACTTGAGCAAATCATTTTCTGGAAATTACACCATATGTTTGGAGTGTGCGTTTAGTGTGTTAAGTACTGTATAGGCTGTTTTGCACCAGCATCGAGCACAAATCAGCAGTATTACACTTTAAGATGCTGCCACATTGCCTTCACTTTGGAGCTGACATCCATGTCCCTTGAATTAGACTCAGAAGACGAGCATTACCAGCTCGTAAAATAAAGCTGATTATTTATGTGATGTTTGACGTCCAAAATGCATGTTCAACCACAGTTTCACATAATTGCTCTCTTACAGCTGTAAACCAGAGAAAGCCAGAGTCAAGTCTGCAATGTCACCAAGAAATAAAACTAATTTTGCTTTCATGGCTTGATTGTTTCATCCTCACACGACAGAAAAAAAAAAAAAATTACCCCATTTAAACCAGAGATTCACAGAAAATCAACATGAAGGCTGCCAGTTTGCCTGCAGTCAGTAGAATTTCTCCAGTCCAAGCCTCTTATGGCTCCATGAACAGAAGCTTGGCTCTACTAACTTGAGCTTTCTAAATAATTAGAATTAAATGTCCCTTGACAATAGAATACCATATGAGGTTTTATTATGAAATGAAAAAAAATCCAATATTTGTACAGGCATGCTTTATTAAACTATTTGCACGAAATAGGAGAAATTCCCCCCAGAAAAGGCTATGCGTCCATCTGCGCTGGGCACTTGTGATGCATCAGTCTGTATCCATGGATGAAGGATGAAAATGAGCCTTTTGGCAAACTCATTTATGGCAGTGTATATTGTTGTGTACAATCCTTGCAAATACAAACAAATGCATCAGCTGCAATGAGATGAAAAGCCCTTTTTCAGTCCATTTCACTGTTCATATTTGTTCGCCGTTCATGATTTGACTTGTCACATGCCTGTCCCTTAAAATTTCCTCTGATGATGAATTTGACCCCACTGAACTTAAAAACATCCACATTTAGATGTTCTCATTTATCCCACAAAAGCTCTTTATGATGCTATGATGGAGAAAAGCTGAGATATTGAAGTGCAGGGTTTTATTCATCCCTCCCTAAGAACTTACACATCCTGTAAAACATTACAAACTGCATCTTGGGACCTTATAATCTGATCGGCAGACAATATGCATATCAAAGCCTTAATGCTGGCAAGATAAAACTCAGTGTCACTCCATTCAGCCGTAAGAGGCTTTTAAAATTGCTGCTGAACTTGCACTTTCCCTGCCACCACAAATCTTATGTTGAAAAAAATTTTTTTTTTTTAAAAACTGCATAAAGCTCTGTCTGTCTGGAGTATGTATGTAGGAGCAGCACCTTCCTCCTATACACACTGCTGCTGGGCCTAAAAGCCTAAATGTTCTTGAACGCATCTCTGTTAGATGCATGTGCTACCACGCCATGGGAGGATGACTGACGCAAACTGTGTGATTGAAGAGGCAACAGGGAAAGAAATGGACAAACGAGTTATTATCGACAAGCAGGTGGAAGATCAAGACAGTGAACCTGGATCCTCTGGGTGAGTAAGACCTAAATGTGGACTTCAAGACACCCGAGACCCACAGTCCACCAAGTCAATTAAACGACATGAAAAATTATCCCAGGCAGAGATAATGGATAGCAGATTTTCTTTCCTTTTTTTGCTTTAAATAAGCAAAAGAAAAAATCTTGAATTAAACAAACAAAAAAAATCTGTCAATCGAACAACTGAAAATTATCTTGGTAAAATTTCTTGAAATAAGATTTTCCAGATCTATTGTCTAAAAGTGAGTTCTTATATCTCACTGGAAAGTTACTCTTTAGGTGATTATGTCTTATTTTAAGTGTGATGACACATTTGGACTAGAAATGAGAAAAATACACTTGTTAAGATTTAGATTTTTGCAGTGCATCTGCAAATACTGCCAGGCAGAATACTGTTATATATTAATACACAACAGCATATCCTCAATTATTTTAAGAGAAAATATTTTACAGGCTGATATTTGAGCCAAAATGTAACTGAATAATTTTGTTGGTGTGATTGATCTTTATGGTTTCTAGTTGGATGGATAAAGAAGTGGAATCCATCTCTTTTCCCCTTTTCCCTTCTCTTTCCTGTGGTCTGTCAGCATGGGTGCTACTGGTCTGGGTGGGTGAGCTACAAGATGAGGTGAGGCATGGGTGACCACAGCATCTGCTGTTCTTGGGCCGCGTTCCATTTTGAATCTCCTCTACATTCCTCTGTCCGACTACCTGACTAGTTTGCGTGGCAGTAGCTGGTTCCACCCCAGACCTCTGCCATCCCTCAGCCCTGCTCTATATGATGCAGCCACCGCTGTGTTACCTTAATCAGCTCAAACCATCTGGGCTGATGGGCAAGTCGAAGCAGTCAAATGGGAAGTGGACCAACATGGAACGAGCTCTGGCTCCGAGCCCTCTGGCTCACCGAGAGAAAGCAATAAGGGTGGCACGCAGCAGAGCCAACAGCTGACAGGAACAGGAACCAATGTTTGGCCAAGGTCAGGAGGAACAGAGCGCACACACAGCGAGAGGATGAAGCAAGGAAACAGGGTCAAAAGACACAGGGGAATGATAATGTGGTGACCTGAATACTCAGGGGTGTTGGACATGGTCAGAGAGCAGGAGGACAACACTGGTGTGTGTGACGGCTGTTTAATCAGTGTAGCTGCTATTGTTGGCACGACTCCCCAGACCTGCACATATACATAAACCCACAGTTCATTCACAGTCCCCTGTCTCCACATTCACTATGTTTAGTCCCAGTGGACATGAATACAGTCTAGTTGTCAGATATTGATTTTTGGTTAGTCATGCATTTAGTACTTCCATTAATACTTAATTATAACCTCATTTATATTAATATGCAGCTGATAGGCTGTTTTAAGAAGTTGTTTACCATTACCATCACCTGTCAGTGGAGTTTGGGCCAGAATTCACTACTTAGATGTATCAAATATGGATATAGGGCTGTGGAAATTTAGGCAAAGACTGCTGAGCACTGCAGGGGAAATGGGACTACACATACAAATGGGCTAAAATGTTACAATACCATTTGTTACAATATTCCTTCATAGAAATGACCGAATGAATGATTTCTCCTTTTTTAAACATGTAAATGAAGCATAGTGGACAAACAAAAAATAACATTACTCATCCAGATCGGATTACATATTAAATTTAAAAAAAAAGTGGGATGAAGTAGTATTGATGATTATTTGCAGCAAAGAAAAAAGATGCAACAAATCATAATATCTATAAATCACATTTTCTTTTGTACAGCCCACAGCAATGATCACAACAAATTTTTTTTTTGAAGAATAAGAAAAAAAAAGAAATAACCTTTATTAGTCTCTCATTAGGGGAATTCAATTTTTTCTGTTCTCTCTTATTTTCTATACACACACTGAGGTCCAAATACACACAAACACATACGCGCAAACAGGACCAATATACATGCATATGTATAATACAGGGCTGATATAAACAGACAAACAACCATCCACCTATGGGACTTTTAGAGAATTAAATTAAAAGGGTGCATGTCTTTGGATGGTGGTAAGAAGCTGGAGTTCACAGAGAGAACCCACACAGAAACAGCCAGAACATGCACAGAAAAGTCCACACCAGGACCCTCTTGCTGTGAGCTGGCATCACTACGCTGCCCTTGAACCCACCAGAAACATCAACTTATACCGCTGTCACAACATGATCATATCCTTTTTTAATAAAAAACCACAAGCTGTATATCCCCACCACTTAAAATGAGCCTTACACCTATGCACACACGTTAGCGCTTTGGTTCACTGTCCCTTCGGTTTCTCATATGGATCTGTGTGTCTGGCTGTCAACCCCAAAAATCTGCATGCACATTTGCACTTTGCATAGCCACGAGCTTAAAAAATAGCAAGCAGTGAAAAATTAATGAGAGGAAAGAGGGAGAGAATGAAGACAGCAGGAGGATGAAAACAAAATGCAAGTCTTAGACAGCAGACGGAAAGCCGGAGGGGAGCTTAGTTCTTTTGAAACTGAACCTTTTTAAACCTCCTGGGAGTCCACGTGCGACTGCAGCCCTCTCACTGAGAACTATAAAGGTTGAAATCTCTGCCTCACATTAGCCCACACTCTGAAAAGCACACTGCCTTTAAAATGGGCTAATTAGTCTGTAAGGCCTTTGGACTTTACATTTTTAAATGACTTTTCAAAGCTGACGCTCTTATCCATGGTGCAATTTCCTATCTGAATATTCAAAGCCATTTCCTGATTTAATCTCTCACTTTAGTGTTTTTTTTTTTTTAATCCATCAAAACAATTCACACTTGATGAATCAACAGCAGCTCTGTGTCCTTCGTCTGGCCTCCCATGAAATCAAAAATGATTCTGAAACCACAGGACAAAGTGAAATACTTCTGAGAAATTGGACCCATTTTACTAAGTGCAATAGCAGAACACTTGTCCTGGGACTGAAAGTCAAGGCCTCAGCTCAATTTTCCTGTGCTGTGAATTAGTGCTTACAGTATGACAGGGATCAGAGAATACAGAAAGGAAACCCTGCCCCTGCCGCAACCGAGAGGGGAAGTTAGTGTCAGTGTGTAGACACTCAGACAGCCAGATAGCTGTAATTACTTCAGCAGCAGACAAAGATTAATTAAGCAGGAGAGAGCAGAATTAATGAGGTTAGTGCACACCTCAAGCACACTTTAAAAACTTCACACCGTTCCTGTGGAGACTGCACAGTGTGTAAATTCAACCAAGTATGTAGATGGACACACAGAAGAGATGAGAAACACCACCAGAGATGTTGTTGCACACAAATATACACGAAGAGAAATGACTTGATACAAAGCCAGTCAAATCTACTCTGTTTAAAACTAGATACGTAAAACTAATCCCCATCTTCGAGGGCTGAAAGTATCACACATGTTTAATTTAGACTCGCAGGCGAAGGAATCACAGTTGATTATCTGAACTTGGCAGGGCAGTTCTACCATAAGCAGGAAAAAAAAGGTGATATCAGCAACAAATTCTGATGCTCTTTCTTTCCTTACACAGTTCGAGGCCCGTGGCTAACTGCATGCTAAAATCAGGCAGCTAAGCTTCTTTTACTCTTATGCAAATGTGAGCAATCATATTTGGAACATTACTAAAAAACCCACTCATTCAACCCACTAAACGTTTGTGAAAGAAAACACCTCAAATTTGGCTGTGTTTTGTCTTTCCTCTTTTGACATCACTTTCACATTACGGATGTATCAGTTCAGACATCAGTGAGATCCCAAAACAGAGGCTTAAGGCTCCTCCACGTCACCCACTAAAGGTTGGAATATAAATAGACCACTCCATTGAACTCTGACGGACAGCTGGCAGCACTACTTTAGAATGTCATATGGTTAGTCTAAGTCTTGCAACATGATTGGACTGGTTCCCAAATCTGACTGGCAGCCATGATGCTCTGCAGTGCCCAGAATGTCTAAAGACCCCAAGACAAATGGTTTCAAGTTTACAGTCAGTGGATAAGTAGGTAATGTCGCCCTGTTTTGGCCAGATAACAAGGCCTCTTGTGGATGCTGCAGCTCATCATTATTCTAAATTTACATAAGGGACAGATTTTCCACAAGTTCTCAAAGAACTGGCTCAAAAAAGAAACAAATGGAATCCATGGTAGTCATACTCAACACAGAGAAACTTCCTATTTACATACTGCGCTACTCTGTTTCTGTGCCTTACTGCATCAAGCACTTAAACATAATTCAAGGCAATATGGCTAAAAATGCTATCACAAACAGTTTCATAACAACTGATATTCATCATCATTACAATAAAATATTAAATTGTTTTTTTTTTCTAGTTTAGAATGAGATTTTTGGTCTCAAGTGAAAGCTGAAGAAACTAGATAGTTCTTTGTGGTTTCAAGTTATTCATAAAAGACACAATATGCAGCAACAATGAAGAAACAAAAGATTTATAAAGTCCAAAACAGACCTGTAGTCCATGATATTATGACAAGAAAATAAACGAACAGCACATTTCAGAAAATTTGAAGTAGAATATTCAACAATTGTAATGATAAACTGTTCATTAATCATCAAAATGATGCAATGTAGCCTCTTAAGCCCCGTTGCCCTCAGGTCCCACAGTTCCTTCTGTGGCTCGTAGCAATATACACATTCTACACATCCATGTAACCAAAAGAACATCAACTAAATGCTCAACAAAACCAATTATCAGGTAACAGAACACAAACAACAACCACTTAAAAGAGTCATATTTTGCTAAACCCACTTTTATTAGTCTATGGTTTTGTCAACAGCCTGGTGGGGATGGGGCGTGAAGTGGCTCATTTGCATTTAAAGGGCCAGTACTCAAAAATGACCTTTCTGGTGTCATTATTCAGAAATAGGGTTGAAGATGGACCTGTGGAGTTGATTTAATGAAGACTTCAGACCCAAGCAGAGCATTTACAGTTTATGTAGACCACAGGAACATGTTTGAAAATGCATAATTCCATTTTTAAAAAAAATATAAATATCACATCTTTAAATGATGAAGTATCTAAAATAAGCAAACAGTCTGAGACCAGAATATGTCATGAATAATTTCATAAAAACAACTTAAACTTTGCACTACTAAGCTAACACCAAGAAGATCCAACAGTACAAGTATTAGTTCTCCACCGCTAAACCTCATAGAACAAACCAGACCAAAACTAAACCACTGCATTATGAAGCTAGGATTACAACTTTTAACTTACCTTTAATGTTTTGCCATCAACTAATCCATTATTTTGTTGCATTGAATTGATTACCACTAGAAACAAAAGTCCCAGGGTTTAACAGGTTTTAAGTTAAACAGATCAGTGAAACACGTGAAAGTGTTTTGACTGAATGTGAACAAAATAAACCCCAAGAACAACAGGATAATCTATACTACAAGAAATACGAACATCAAAATGTACAAAATTTGCACAAAATTCACACATTAATGCTGATTTATGGCCCAACCCTACCATTATCACCTCTATCCTCAGCAGACTACAGTTCAAACTGTGGTTTATAGTTATGTCAGATGATTGTCCACACATTCCATGTCTGTTCTGATCACAAACCTGATAAATAATGTTGACACTCTCAATCACTGCCATCACATTCGATGACAGTGAAGTGTTGACATCATACATCATCTATGTTGCAGTAGTAAGTGAACACTTGTTGTTATGATGCCCCGTCTAGCCAGTCCTCTGCTCCATGTATAATTCAGGAGTCTGACGTCAGTGTGTATATACAGTACATGAACTAAGAGCTGCACCTGGTGCTTCTAAGTTTACAAGTAAAGTTAGAAATTCTGCTCCCATTTAAATGTCAACACCAGCGTCGGCTCCAGACCTTTTTATGTAACTCCAGACTATGCAGCATCTTGATAGTTCTTATTTTAGACTATGGTTCAAATGATTTATATAAGTTCCTTACTGAATTTATTGCATCAATATTGTATTTTATGAGCATAGTTTCAACTTAAAAAGCCAACATTAAAAAATGAAAACCATTCAATTCTGTAGAAGTGGCCAGAAATCTAGCTTCTACATTTTAAATTTAATTTGCTTCCATCTGTGTTATTTTTATTCCACAAGATAATACTGTAATTTTCAAAGAAAATCCATCCATCTGCTGCTAGACTAACCTGAAATGAAGGTTTAGATGCATCACCCCCTAACCCCCTAAGTCATTGTGGGCACCACCTGAGCCACGTCAACATCATATCAGCGGGGAGCATATTATATCACATACCATTTATTCTTTATTATGTATAAATGTAAGGACGGAAGGAAGGAAAATGTGATGTGACTATGAATAGATTGTTGAATACAAGTTTTACAGCCAGATTTCTTTCACAGTATGGTGAGGATAAAGGTAAAAAATAGGAAAACAATCCAAATAATCTCCTTTGAATAATTTCAAACCCTAAACTAGAGAACACCTGAACCCTTTGACAACTCTGATGAAAAGATCTGTCACATTAGAATAAAAACCATCAAACTAACACTAAGGGGATTAGAGAGGATCTTAACTTCAAGGACCTAATTGATGTATTTATATTTTAAAATATTAACAAATTACCTGAAATGTTGAGAACAAAAGGATTCTGAAGTTGTGTCAAAGATGCTGAAGTCTTGGGCTGTAGAGATATTAACTCAGTCTATTTATGGATGGATTTGTGTGACCACTAGAGGGAGTAGTGAGTCACTCTGGTAGTCTATCCACGAGGCCTTTGACCAACAGGAAGTGACGAGGAGTTGGGATGAGACACCAATAAGAAACAACTTTTAGAGCCAAAGACATTCACAAAGTGATAAAAGCTATAAGTACTGTTGTTTTCACCACCGGACACAACTCTAAATTAAAAGAATGGAGTTTGATGATGAAATCACTGTTATTACATTTACCAAATGTCACTGTTTACAGTAGCCAAACAAGCTAACGAGGGGCCTCTGTGCAAATTTATCAAAGCAGGCCCTGTAGCCTACAATCCATGATGACGGAAGTCCACCAATAACCTACCAGAATGTCATTTCAGATTAGTTATACAACGACGGCCAAAAGTAAACGCACCACAACAAAAACAATGGTGACGATGCACCTTCAATAAATAAAACAGTGGTGACGGCACACCACAAACAGCAGCACCACACTGCTCTACTGCACAGGTTTGGGTCTAGAACAGAACCAAAAACTCAATAAAAGCCAACAGCGATAGCCAGTCACTGAAATACAGAAAAAAGGTGCTTACTTACATCACAGCTGCATTTTCCGGACTTTCCTCTGGGCAAAGTTGTCAATCAACTGCCCCACGTGGCAAAGTGAGCGGAACCTAACCGTTTATGGAAAAGTGGGTGGAACCTTCCAAAAATTACGGGCCCTGATTGGCCTGGGCCCGTAAGCATTTGCAGATTCTGCATAGTGAGAGATACGCTCCTGATTGTTCACACTAAACTGTGACAGCTCTGAAGATTTTGGACAAAAGTCAAAATAGACCTAAAGTGCAGCTACTG
>JAPTYQ010000005.1:17532208-17549044 GCA_029814465.1 Ostorhinchus cyanosoma | reverse complement strand
CTGATTGTTCACACTAAACTGTGACAGCTCTGAAGATTTTGGACAAAAGTCAAAATAGACCTAAAGTGCAGCTACTGACATGATCCATATGGAACTGGAGAGGATGTTTGGGTTTTACCCTCGGCCACACTGGCTGTAGGGTACTGTCATCAGTTGGTCGTCTGTCCGTCCGTCCATCATTCAATCCATCTGTCCAAAAACTTCGGCATGCATTGATAAGTCAGGTCGAGGGTTATCAAGAACACACAATATGTTTCTGTAATTGTTTTTATGTCTAAAAGCAAAGCAAAGCTGAGAGCTAGAGTAACCTACTGTCAGACCCAGTGGGCTGTGTGAAGACTATAGGACAGTAATGTTTGATCAGATGTGCCTTTAGCCTTGTTAGCCTTTCCTACTAGTTTAGAAGTTGCATCCATATGAAATTCACAGTAACTATTTTATTCACCTTCACATGGTTTTTATTTCTCAAGTTGCAATCACTTTCCCGTGTCAACTTGGTCCACTTGACTGCCCCTGATGTTGGAAGTACCCACCTGCCATCAGCTCCCACATTAAAGGTAGGGTAGGAGATCGTGGAAAAAACAGTGTTCCCGAGGGTTCACCAGCAGTGCACCCCCCCACCCAGGGTTTGATAGACATAGCACCATTCAATCATTTCGATAGGCGGGTAAAAATGATTGGATGTTTTTTTTTCAGTCCTGTCCATTCCACAGGTGACTAAAATTATCTATTTTTTTGTTAAAGCATTTAATTAATTAGCTGCAATCAGGGTGAGAAGGGGATTTTGAGCAATATAGTAAAAAATGCTCCAGGAAAACATCTCCAATCCTACCTTTAAAACTCTCCACCTTCTGTTCATCCGTCACTGTGTCTGTGCAGCAGCGTCCTCCTGTGAGAAGCTGCACAACAACCTCCTGTTTGTGTACTTAAAGGGAGACTGCCTTCACAGAATGGACGGCTGATCCCTTCATTACACACAGCATTATAATAAAGACTTGAACTAAATTGCTACACAAACAGTGTTTGACAGGTCACTAAATCAAAGACAGACACACAACTTAAGCCATATATCTTTTAATTTGCTATAAATCTCACTCACATTGAACAGCACCACATAACAGCATCACTTTGTCTGGGCAGACATCAATATTTTAGCCATTTTGTTTTAGAGAGGCATAAGAAGAAATCAGTTGACTGAATTTATAGCATCTTTAAAGCACCATTGGAGGAGAGCACAAAGTAAAAATAACAGCTTTGTTCAAAACTGCTTAAATACATCCTGAAGTGTATTAATTTATTGACTTTATGTGACCATTCCTCCTCTCTGAGCTCCAAGGACCACAATAACCACAGATTAAAACAAAGACTAATTTGTTTGTACATTAAGAACATTTTCATGTAAAAGATTGTATATCTCCTGCTTCAAAGTGCTTTCAACAGAAACTGACTCAGTTGTAAGACATGCAGATAAAAAAAAGTGTGCAAAAGTGATATATTTTCAAAAGATTTAAGAAAAGAGTATTAGCAGTGCACCAAGTCCCTTTTAACTTTAGCAAGTGGAAATTTCATTATAAATTATAAATCATATACAACATATTTTGTAGAAAAACACTTATCTTTGATCCAAGTTCAAAAGTACAAACATTTCTTTTGTAGAAATAGGTTCACAGGCTTTCAGAAGGTTTTTGGAATCATTCTTGAATACTTAAAATTTAACCGTACCACAAATTATTTATGGCTGTCAAAGTGCAGAAGATGTACAAGTCATGCTGGTGAATTTAGAAGGCAAGGATTACTTCGATATACCCATACATACCTGCACCTACAGTATACGGATTAAAGCTCTAAAAAAAAGCTCAGAACTGTTCATACTAATGACTGGATTTTGACCAGAAGAACATATTTTTACACTGATGAAATCCCACAATCCCACATTGAACACAAAAAGATAAATTATGGTTCAAAAAGTATCACAGCATAGATCCATTAGATCCAACAAATCAGCAGATGCATATGACAGCTTAAATTGACCGCAGCAGAGTACAAAACCTGTCATCACATGCAGCCATAATGCAAAAGAGATTAACATTTCTTATTCACATTTAAACGTATGCAAGATCACATATGTTTTAGCTCGCTGGTATTACCTCTGTGTTAGGTGTTGATGATTCAGTCTGCTTGAGAAGATTCTGTTCAGTTTTATCAGCTAAACACCTGTTTCTACACAGGCTGTTTTTATGAGAGATTGAAGCAGACTTGCATTGACACTCAAACTGATGAAAAGCTGATTGTCACATGAGTGGTTTCATTTGGATCACACAGGTAAACAGGTCAAGTCAAGACACCGACTGAGATACTATAAGTACTGTCAGCGTAAGAGAAGAGACAGACCCAAGTGTGTTTAGCGCGTGCAAATTCTCTTAATGCAACCAGTCTGGTTAAAAGCACCTAGCGTTTGCTGGGCTTGGGGTGGTGCTTTGTTTGTTTTTGTTTTGTTTTGTTTTTTAACTCTTGGGCCGATCTCTGCAGCAGCAGCACCTCACATGAGCCTCTGAAGGATGTAGAGGATGCCAATGTTGTCGATGGTCACAAAGGTGGAGAAATCAGGAGACACGTGGATCTTCTTCAGTGCACTTCCTGTTGGAAAGAAGGTCTGCAGCGCCTCGCCTTTGTCCACGTTCCACCACTGAGACACAGACAGAAAAAGACACAAAATGAGCCTTTAATAAAGCTTCGCACATACATCACTGTAATCCTAAACTGACACCAGTGTAGATTTCATGGATGATGCTCTCTCAAACCAGAGATCATAGGTATGACATCAATCACAATAAAACGAATTTTATATCCATTTCAGAATTAGACTAAAAACAGTGATGAAGAGAGACACAAACAGAAGGAGATTTACACTGATCAGCCAAAAACTTTGTGACCACTAACAGGTAAAGTGGTAATATTGTCAAATATCCCCTTACAACGGCACTGGTCAGTGGGTTGGATATAATGGGCAGCAAGTGAGCATTTAGCTTTTGTTTGTTAGAAACAACAACTTGAGCAATAGTCTGGATCTGAGCAACTTTAAAAAGGATGAAATAGTGATGGTCAAGTCACTGGGTCAAAGCATCTCAACATCCCGTAGTTCATTACCAAAATAAAGCTGTTAGAACCAAGCAAAAATATGTAAAGAACAGCAACCAGATCTCAATCAAATGAGCACCAATGGAAGCTGAACATGATCACCACCTGTCTAATATTGTGTAGGTTCCCCTTTTTCCACAAAAACAGCTCTGACCCGAGGCCTCGACTCCATCAGACCTCTGAAGGTATGCTGTAGTATCTGGACCAAGATGTTGCAGCAGATCCCTTAAGTCCTGGACTTGGAGAGGTAGACCTCCATGGATCAGATTTATTTGTTCAACACCTCCCACAGATGATCAACTAGCCCAGGGATGGTCAACCCTGGTCCTGGAGAGCCTCTATCCTGCATGTTTTAGATATATCCCTCTTCCAACACACCTGATTCAAATGATCAGCCTATCATCGAGCCCTGCAGAAGACTGATAACAACCATCAGGTGCCATTGTCATGAAATAGTCCCTATTATCGCACCTCTCCTGTCAGTGGTCAGAATGTTATGGGTGATGGGTGTATGTTAGGAACGTAGACAACTATGAGACATTTATTAGAAGAACAGAACCTCACTGATGTTCACACCAACAAAGCTTGTCTTAAAAAACCTCCCACTCAAACTCGCCATCACCCACAGGCCCACTCTTACACACTGCTACACACGAACACACAACCCCCAGCAGCCTTCGTGAGTGATTCCATTTAATCTTAGTTTAAAGTTGACATTTTATATTGAAGCTCCATCTCAGTGGGATGAATCATCAAAGACACATCAAGTCAATCATTTATAGCCTGGCACGGATGTGCGTTTGTGTGACTGAGTGTGTGTCTGATCATAAACAGTTGGCAACCATAACCACGATAACTTCGTATCAAACAAAAACGTGACATGAGAAACAAATCCATAGGCAAAAGCTTTAACAGCAGTTTATGGATAAGCTGTATGTGTATGTGTGTGTGTTAATGTTTGTGGAATAGAAACCAGGCCAACCCTCCATCTCTCAACAGACAGACAGACTGCAACAGAAAGGGTGGCAACAACAGATGTCCAACTTAGAGAACGATCCCAGTACGCACACGCAAACACACAAACAGTCCATTAATCACACAACCTTCAGCAGCATAAAGGGGACCTCATTTGCATATTCCCAAAATGGCATCGAATGGCATGCTGTCTGTTCCGTGTTAGTGTGCTGTAGGTTTTGGTTTTACTTTATCGTGTATGTTAAATGCAGTGCGTATGTTGAAACCACTGCAGTCATTAAAACACATTATGAGCATAAAATACGTCTGGTTTCATAGGCTGGTCTTGTCACAGCAGATATTCACTATGAAGTATTTATTCATAAAAACAGACAGAAAAATCTGACATGGTAATAAATAGTCTGTAGTACAAGATTGAATCTAAAATTGGTCAATTATATAAACTGCTCAGTTCATTTTGGCCTCTTTTTTCCTCCTCAAAACACACAAAAACACTTTGGTGTGCGTTTGAAAATAATAGTCCTCACATAGATTTTCTGTTCTGGTGAATGTCAAACAGTGAAAGACATTTTATCAGAGTAATACTGAAACAACTTCAGGAACGATCTGTATATTTACTCATTTATCGTGAAAGGTGGTGACAGTAAGTACATGAAGAAAAATGCTACACAGATTGCACAAACTTTAAGGTAATCACCGAAAAAAAGTAGTTCAAGCTAATTACCACAGAAATAAGCTATACATTTATCACATTCGACATTTCAGCAGTGCTGTGCCTTGTTTTTTTTCCATTTTCCTCTCTAATAATAACTCTCACTATTGTAATTCCACTGATCAGCATTAAACTTGTACTGATTTTCTCCTTCACCTTCTAGATTCCATCTGATAAACCAACCTAGAGATAAACTTCAGGCACATGGTGGGAAGTGTTTGGTGGGAGATACTTGACTGTCTGACATTTTGTAATTCCACTCTGTTATAAGTATGTATGTAGTCTGTACAGGTTTTATTACTGATATTATTATCATTTTTTTAATATGTAGTTTTTGCACTATCTTTATGCATGCACACTTTTTCTTGCACTTTATTTTGTTGCTGCCTTGGCCATTGAATTTCCCCATTGTGGGATCAATTTAGTCTAATCGAATCCAACTCAACCCAATCGAATCGAATCGAATCGAATCGAATCCAACCCAACCCAACCTAATCTAATCTAATCTAATCTAATCTAACCTAATCTAACCCAATCTAATCTAATCTAACCCAATCTAATCTAATGTAATCTAATCTAATCGGTTACACAACTAGCTCTTGGTTTAGTTGTTTTTGTAAAGCATTAGGTGAGAACTCATGTGCACTATCCTGTTGGACATCTTTGCACAGGTCAGAGCAGGGAATAAGCCTGTAAAAGGTTCAGTTAGAGTTAGAGCTCTGCTACCCCACAGTTTAATAATTCACTGTGAGGAGATAACTGCTGCTCTCTTCGGACATCCGTTTGTGCTCTGACCTTTAACTTACGAGTCACCAAGGAGTAAGAACAGAATACATGTTACACTCTTGGTGCTAATGTAAAAGATATTTCTGGGATGAGTGTGATATTTACTGACATCTAGTGGTGAGCTGTATAATGCATTAACTGAATACCCGCTCTCTGTCCTCTGTGGAGGCCATGAAAAAACAAAGTCCCTCATTACAGTCAGTGTTTGATTTTACTTTTCTGGTCTGTAGAATCATGGCGGTGCATAATCTGGATCTGCTCTCTCTGTAGATCTCAATTTCAATTTATTTTATTTCTTTGAACGGGACAGTGAGCATTAATGAATATACATGTTTTCACAAGAATGTAACCACTCCAGATTTTAGCCAAAAGCCAGTTTCCATCGGTTGTCCTACAGAAGATGTTGAATATAAAAAAAAAAGTAAAAAAAAAAAAAAGCACAAACAACTATAATAGCCAGATATTTCAACCATGCACATATTATTTACACTATACACAATACTTTCCACATTATTGCCCCAGAATGAATGTGTAGACCAGTTATCTCACATTATTGAAGCCAAAATAAACACATTTTAATCTGTACACACCACATCTCTCCTCACACTATTGAGCTCATACACACAGGTAAGCTAGATGAGTGCTTCTACGAAACTGGTCCTAAAAACAGGACAGAGGAGCTAAAAATTCAAACCAGATGAATACAAAATGTTATGAAGCAAGTCTGGAAGCACTTGGGTCTATTTTAAAAAATAAATACTTACTGAGATAAAAGTGAATTATTTTTCAGATAAAAGACATTTTTATATTATTTTCCATTATATTTATTACTTAAATCTGGATGTAACATGGTTGAAAAGACACAAAAATTACACACTACAATTTTTTTTAATATATCTTGTTATTCTCTCACAGATACATTTTAGAAATTGAAGTAATTATATAAGGCAGAGTGTTTGAGACTGCCAATTCATGAAAAACCTGCATGTCTGGGTTTGAACAACCACTAGAATCATCAAAATTAACAGTGTGTTTATCTATAGCACTATATAAGACCATTTGCAGCCATGTGGTCCAGATCAAACGCACTAACACCTAGGTAGCTTTTCCTGTCCCAATTTTGGTCCTCTTTTTGGCCCTAATATTTTATTAAAAATGCATTAATTTTGGGATGGCTCAGAGCAGGAATATAATTTTTTTGCATTTATCTGAGGTCATCATTAGGTACATCCTGGGGGGAAATCTGTCTAAATTTCTCTTTTATTACTGGATCTAAAAAGCTGGAAAAGTGCCAGGTACCAAAATGAGTTTCATAGAAGTACCCAGATCCAAGTCATTGTGTTACGTGTGTGTGCAGTTCTGATTTGACCAAAGCCAGTTTTTCATCTAAGCTTTAAAAGAGTTGTATGTGGGACATTCTCTCAGAGTTGATGTAAAGCTGTTCCACAAGTTTCTGCCTCAAAATGACAGAACAGTCTGACCAAATGTAGTGCGCCTGTGGGGTATCACCAGGTCACCTCTGCCTGTGGCTCTTGTTGTCCTGTGAGGATTAATGTTGCATTTAATAAATTCCTTCAACAGAGGAGGAGATAAGATATGATACCTTATATACAGTATCAGGTAGGTCCATTTTAGATTAATCGCATTCTGGCAGCACTCATAGGCAGGTTATTTCAGATATAGTGGAAATTTTGAATGGTAAATTGTATCATGAGTGCCACCTTTTTTATGTGACTTTTGAAAGATAGTGTTGGATCCAAAATTACCCCAAGGTATTTAAATTCTGCTACTACATCCAGCTCTGCTCCATTCAGGAATATGCCTATTTATGCTTATTGACCCGAGTTGGTGTTTTGAAAAGTCTGAAGAAATTTGAAGGTAACAAAAGTCCAAACAATTCTTACTTGTTTGGACTTCTGATAATATAGTAATGAAACCATAATTATGAACATTATTTAAAATTCTCTGAAATCCCCTTAAATCTTACATGCTGGATCTTTACCACAGCGGTAATGAATGTAGACCCTGTGTCGTCTAAATCTAATCTGTGTGATGCCAACATCAGAACCAAAGCTTTCTATGTGATTTCCTGCAGGTATGTGGGCTAAAAATCTGAATATGACACTTACTACAACTTTCTCCAGTGTCCGTAAATGTAACACATTGTGTTAACAGACTGATTTCCATTCCAGAGTATCGTCAATATTATTTAGGATAATGTTCTAAGCTCTATACTGCTCTATATTTAACAGTACAGGCTGTTTTATCAAGCATAATGAAAAAAAAAAAACTGAATAAAACAGTTGCATAAGAAGTCTTGCATCCACATGGGGTGCAGTAATGGCTTTAGCATCACATACTTTACCTACATAGTCTCAGAAATTATACATGTGTAATATGCATAGTATGTGTGCACTGTATGTGGCAGGATCTGAAGTAAGTTATCATTTAAATCAAATAGAAAACATATTAAACTAAAGGCACTGGATGAATCATTTATCAACCTGATGGTCTAAAAAAAAAAAAGAAGAAATAGCTACTGTATGTGTCATCCCATGGATAAGAAACTCATCAAGGATGTCATGTCATGATGTCTGTACTGAACTGAATGTAACCGTGTTGTCTTCTCTTGGTCATATAAAAATGAGTGATATCTGTGAAAGAACGTTTAAAGGTTAATAACACTGGACATCTATAGGTGCATGATATACTCTTTATTGCACTGACTAGTTTCTATAAATGTAGAGGTAGAGATGTGTTGCTCAAAGAAGGAAGTTAAAGGTGGGATCGATACAAAGGTGGAGCAGATATAAGAGCAGGGAATGAGACTCGCAGTTGAAGTGTAATTGCGTCTGTATATGGAGGGAAAGATGGCTGCCGGCTGCCAAAGCACTGACAGCTCAAACAAAGACATAATACTCTGATACAGAAAACAGCCAAACAGACAAGCAGAAAGAACAAGCAGAGTCGAAGAACAACAAGACTGCATCCCATAATAAACAAGGGCAACAGATGAATGGTGAAACAGCAGAACAGAATAGAGAAGAAGAGGGTGAAAAATACTCCATGACTCCAGCTGGTTATAAAAAAAGGATTAGCCAAGAGATGTAATGTATGGAGAAAAGAATAAATGTTTAAAAGAGTCCAGTGGTGCAAATGCTGGGATGGAGGGAGCTGTGTGGTAAAAGTGTGAAAATGATGTTCGCTTCAACTCAGACTACATTTAATACGGGGAGAAAGAGGCCAGAAAATCACTATGTTGAATCATTTACCACAGAGAACAGTGACTAGACTACACTGCATGCATATTTATGCATTTGCCTGAGTAGGAGACAGAAATAAGAAAAGAAAGAAAAGAAGAAACAATGAGCGTTCTTTGACTGGAGACACAGAGGGTGCACATGGGGAAAAGGTAAGAGACAGAACAGACAGAGCAGAGTGCATTAAACAAAAGGAGTGTGTGCAGATTAAAGATGCTGTAAACAGAAGAACACATTTATCATAACAACAGCGACAAACAGGATGAGCCTCCTTCCATAAGGTTTTGTTCTCTCTTATGGGAATACACAGCAGTGTTGTGTGTGTGTGGTTGACTGTGGGTACACGTATCCTCAGAGCAGATGGCTGATGTGCTGATATCAACACCGTCACTGAGGGACCATTGATTCATGGGAGCAACTGATAGATACTAAATTACTCTATTTGTGTGTTTCTTAGGTGCTGGTGAGTGGACAACACCCCCCAGGTGTGTTTGCTGTAGAAATAAGTGTATTTGTGTGACTGTGTTGGCTTGTCTTTACTGTGGCTGCAATTCTTTTCAAAGATGCAGAACAGCATCGCCTCTTCCTTCTCTACGCCGACGCTGCTGAAATTAACTGGAAAGAAGCTTGGAAAATTGGTTTTCTACCATGTTCAGCTGTACATTATATGACTACTAATGCCTTAAAGACAAAGAGGAAGAATATTGAAAAAGAGGATGCTATTAGCATGAAAAAGACACACACACACACACACACACACACACACACACACACACACACACTGATAAAGCTAATAAATTTGATGGAATTTATTCCTTAGAACAGACCCTAGTCCTTTTTTTTCTCATATTAGCATAAATACTACCAAAGAAACAGGAGGAGGAAGGACTGGGTGATAAAATAATGATGGCATTTTTAAATTATATTAAGATAATTTTTTCTTGACAGCAAAACGGAATGTTGTGATAAAACTTGATATGGTGCTTATCATCATTATTGCTATATAAATCTTTTTGTCTTGAGGGTAATTTGTTTTACACAAATAAAACACACTTCAAAGTTTTACTTCATTTTTCTTTTGCATATTCTGACATTGAAACTATTTTTATCATTAGAGCTGTTTTGAATATTCAACCTCTAGATCTCATGTTGACCCCTGGGGATCCACGGGTTCTAGATGTGGTTGTTTTTATGCTGTTGTATATTTGTGAATGCTGTACTGCATTTGTCCAGCAGTCAATGCCAAACCCTTCTGGCCATAGCAATGTGATTGTAAAGCTATTCCAAAATTCCTAATATCTCCCAAAATATAGGTCCTATCAACTTGCCATTTTCGCTGGTCTGTTCCTTGACCCAAAATACACAGGCATGCCAAAGTGTAGCAGTCCGCTCTTTCTGGATTTTGTGTGAATCACTGATCAGACACAACATGGACATGATTCTACTCTTGCATCTCGTGTCTCACCAGAGAAACTTGGGAAAGTCATCTCACTTTTATAACCACGTAACCATAATCCCATTAAACAACACCAGGCCATCTGATTTTATATTTACTCATTTAATCTGGACCAAGAGGAACAAACTCCAGAAGGAAGGTGTGCATTTCTAAATGATGGTGTTTTTTCCTCCTCTGTGATTTCTGCTCCTACAGCCTTAGACATCTGGTGTCTAAAACTTTCCCCAGGATCAAAAATCAGCCTTTAAACCAGACAGAAATATTACATTAATTTGTGCAATTGATTCCAAGTCATTGATACTTGAACATTTTTATCAGGAGAGGGTGTTTGTCCACATCGCTCAGCCCCTGGAGAAGGTTACACAATCACTGGTCTACAGTTATTTTGGAAACTTTCTACTGTAGACATAAAATGCATTAAATCTTGCACACTTTCATTAGTTAGTTAGCCTGTTAGCCTGGTAGGATAATATTTTCATGAGATATGATAAAATGTTACACACATCCATAGTTGTACATTTATGCAACAGATGTATAAATGTTTTGGTCAAATAAATGTGAATAATTATTATAATCTCAAGTGTTTTGTAGTAAAATTGGTGAAAACTCCTTCAGTAAAACCCATTTGCTTCATTAAATTATAAAATCAAACATTTTAAGTCAGTTATGTATCTTGAAACCTTTAGCCAACTAACACCATTGACTTTTATGCTTTTCTATGCCTATATTGAATTAAATTATGGATATAAAATCTAAAATGGAGCAATAATATTTCACTTGGACTGATTTCAACCACAGTTCTCTAAGTCCTGACTTAAAATGGCTTTGAGACAACTGGGAGGTTGACTGGGTAAAAAGGCCCATTGTGGATAAAATATATTAAGTTCTTTAGTGGAAACATGATAGATAAAAAAATAAAAAAAAGAATAGGAGCCACTCAGTGCTTATCGGTAAAGCCACACCATTCTGCATGTTCAGATAAGCTCTGTCTCAGTCACAAACACAAAGGTCAAAATTAGGGATAGCCACCATGTGACCCTGAATAACCATGATTTATTTCCACTAACAGCATAGTAGCATCTGATCTTCTCAGATGGGACCTCACCGTTAGCCCCGTCTAAATAGGTCTGCTTATTCAGGCTACCTGAGGGAACGTCAGCATCGCTTACATAACTGAAATATCCATGTATTCCTTCAGAGGGCCAGGGCTATGCTTAGGTGTGAGCCGGTGTGTAGTTGTGTCTTTCAGAGGAGGTGGAGGGAAGTAATTCATCTTCCTCTCACATAAATAGCTCTGATATGGAGTCAGCTGGGAATAGGTACAGTTTCTACTCTATATTAAAAAAAAAAAACAAAAAAAAACAAAAGGACTCCACGAGCCAGCAGGATGCACACAATGGAGGGAGATTAAAAGACAAAAGAAGATACCAGCTGGAGCAGATTCAGAAGATTCTGTGAAGCCACTTTTATTTAAGACAGAGAAGGCGAGGGATTTTTAGTGAGTGTGTGCCCGGGCCAATAGACCTGCAGAGAAGGAACCAGTGTGACACCGAGGCTGAATTATTCATCCAAGGTTTCATCCCCTGAAATATTGATGCTCAGACAATTCACTCTTCCCCTCTATACATCCCTCCACCTTATACTTCTTTTACTTCCTCTGGCGACTCTTTGTTCAACACAGATGGAAAAGAATAAAAAATATGTATTAACTGAAAATCTGAGAGGAACAGAAAGATAATGTAAAATTCAGAATGGGGCTTTTATCCTTCTTTCTCTGACATACTTTTTATTCCTGTCAGTCTATATCACAGAAACAGAACCGTAAAAAGAAAATGTTACAGAGAGAGACATCAAAAGAAAAAGAAAGCATTTAGCTAGTGGGCTAAAGAAGAGTTAGAGAAAAAGAAAAACAGAAACAGAAATACAAAAGTGGGGGAAAATCCTATGTGAGAATGTGAGAAAGGACTAGAGAGGGCTGCAAAAAGATGAAGATGAAAAATACAGTGTAAGGGTACTTGGGCTCAGGCAGCTTAGATGGACTCAAGGATGGGTTTGGAAAATAGTTTGATAACTTCAGCGTTTTTCCTGAGCCCTTTTTACCTCCAACCTGTGTGGTGAGCACCACACATTTTTTCAGTATAACTTTAACCCATAAAGACCCAGTGTTACTTTTGTAGCAGTTCCAAAATATGCTTTTTCTCTACATTTAAGTTTTCTTAAGTGATTTATCACAATTTATTATGACATGATCCTCTGTATTTTGTGTTTATTCAGTGAACATCAGGCATTTTCCTATATTTAATTCATTGATCATGTCCATGTTCATTAAAGCTCAGATAAAAGTTGAGGGTTATTCTATGTGAAACAGCGAAAACTGAAGAAAAGGTGACTTTTTCTGTAAATTCTCTAATAAAGCCAGTGTCTTCATCCACTGTCATTGATCCAACTCCATGGGTTTTACTGGTGAATCTATGGTGTAGAACATGACAGCGTTTCCATGGTAACTACAAAGCCTCTGAACATCCAAATGGGTCAAATCTAATGACCATGACAAGACGAATAACTGTATTTTACACCAAGTATTGACATGGATTGAAAGGATTAGTGGCTCAGAAGTTATTAAACATTTTAGATCAGTAGATGGTTTTGGTCATTGGTGGCTGCTTGGGTCTTTATAAGTTAATGCTATGTATTTATTTTTTATGTTATAGTAGTAGTGACGTTTCCTTCTGTGTACACGTGTCATTTTCCGACTCCTCAAACTTGAATGCAGTAAGTATTTGCGAATCAGGGAACACAGAACAGTGCTATGTCTATTCATCATTGATCTGTGAAAAGAAAGAATCAATGAAAGAAAGTCATCCTTCTGTTTGAGAGGCTCCACCCCCTGGACATGAAATCAGTCCCACACCTTCACCACAGGGATCAGACTATTGATAAAAGTATGAATAGCGATAATTGGGTAACAAGGTGTTTAGTTTTTCTATTTACATATTTTCACAGTCTGATGCTTCAACAAACCTTTCTTTAAAATTTAACTGAGTAAAACCTTATGTGTAAATGGTGGCATAATACAGACACTTTCTGTCATCAGCCATTTGGATGCACATGTGTTTGAGTTCATCATTATTCAGCTTATATACAATATTATTTTTTACATCACTGCAGAGCTTCATCACATATATGACAGTAACTATCCAAGCTTTAAATAAATGAACAGCTCTGCATTATAACCATGTTAGCCTCTTCATGTAAAGGCTCTCATCTTTACTGGCACATGATTTGTCTACTGACTGGACAAGGTGAAACTAATGTGTGTATATTAAATATAAAAATGTGTATTTATAATTCAATGGTAATGTCAGATTTGATTAACTATGATTCCAGTTATTCCAGCTGTTCTTTATTCATGAGCATATTTGTTTCTTTTTTCTCTCACGTTAATATTGTCTAATTGTAATATATATATTTTCATATATATCGTAATTGCAGTGAAATATTATTCTGAAAAAAAAAAAAAAATCCTCTAACGCACCTAGGATGCTCCTAGCCTGACAAAATATACAATATTATACTAAAATGACTCTGACATCTGTGCGTATACTCTATATGTCCACATTTCCTGGCAGCAACAGTAAACAGCTGCACTTCATATAAAAATGCACCACAGAACAGAGCAGCTGTAGCAAAAATAAAAGCCGACACGAGAGTTTTGAAAGGTTGAAAGGTTAAGGTTGAAGATCTCCATAAACCCGGTGTGTCTTCCACAGCCTGAATAAAAAGAGTTTAAAAAGATCAACTAAAGGAGGAGACAGTGATGGTATGTATTTGTAAAAGTCTACACCATCACATCTCTCTCCACCTCATCCTCCATCACTGATCTCTCATCTCCACTGTGCCTCATTTAGTCGCAGTGTGATTTGCACATACAAAAGGCCCTTCTTCTCCAGCCAGAGACAATTAACCCTGGTTTAATGAGCAACGCAGGGGAAACAACTGCCTCCCAGAGCCAGATAAATATTTCACAAGCCTGTGTTTATACCCCAAGCCTGACAACAACAAGAGCACAGAAACCAGGCCACACTCGTTCCAAACTTAACTCTTTCAAAGTTCTTCTCTGAGGATGCAAATGCAGGGAGTCGAGGACATAACGGAAAATGTATCAACTCTGCTTCCAATGTGACCACATGAGAAAGAAGAACGTGTGCATCTCAAACTGAGCCTTTTGAATCCATTTCTGGATTATGGAAAAAAGAAAAAAAAAAGATGAAAACCTTAGAACAATAGATCCTGGGTGAAAAAAGGATACACTTTCAGGTGCCGTTTTGCATGTGGTGAGTGTGTGTAGGTATTTTTAGAGGCAGGTCTGCTTCTTCACTGGAGCAGCACTGCGGGGTGCTTACTTCTGTAACAGCATGGTGAAAATAAAGCACTGAATGAAACCGCCAACACTGCCTGAACTGACATGATGGCCTGTTACACTGGCTCATTTGCATGTCTTTTTAGAACACAGTAATCATCGAACAGTTTTATTTCCATCTCTGCACTGATTTTGAAGCCGTTGGAGTGCAGGGATCAAAGTAAAAGCTAAGGGGTGCAACTCGCCTGTTAGCATAACACTAACGTCCAAGAGAGATTCCTATTTTGATGCACAAATGTAAAATACATTGACAAGTGCAGCATTTGATTTAACAAAGCGTGGATCAACCTGATGAGAAAATGTAGTCATTCCAAATAAGTTCAGAGAGTTTTCTTCAAAGCAAAAATAAAATATTAAAAGAAGTACAAAAAAAACAAGACAAGAAAGTAGAATACCTCCCTCGTTGCTCCAAGAAGATGAAGCTATAAATAAAACTACAGTATATTAATAGACTGTTCATAAAATGGCCTTTCTTCCAATGTTTCCGAAACACTAAACCGGACACTACAGTTCATCTTTCATTTCTACATAAGTCAAAACTGTTGTAAAAGTCTTTCCTCACAACACTCTAACATTTAGACCCAAGGGGATAAAAATACAGATGGCAGGCACTCAGTCAGCCACACTGTTAAATTGTGACAGTGCCTTGAAAGGTGAACTGTGCTGAGTCCCATTCAGTCAGAAAATGTGTCAGTTTTACACTACAGCTGACTTTGAAAGGCTGCCATGAATTTCCTTAAACCACTTGGGTCCAAATGTGAGTCTTGTTAAAGTACAGACTTGGAAGTGTCTTGACATACAGCCTGAGCTGTAGCAATGAAAGGTTGTCTGTGCAGCGTTACAGTGGGAGTCCAGAACTGGCATTTTTCTTAACGCAGGGGGATTGTGACAAACTGAACACATTTATTTGGATTTTTCTGGAACGTGCACTCACTTATGAGTTCCAGTTGGTATAAGTGATGATTTTATGATCAGAAAAAAAGAAACAAACCAAATTGCAAGTATTTGACTAATTTGACTAGATGGTGAATCGGAGAGAGAGAATAAACTGGTGATCAAGTACAAACAGGGAAAAATGAAATACATTTTTTGACATATATTTTTGGGTTTTGATGCTTTGTTCATGCATTCATTTACTAAAACTGCTTAATCCTCGAGGGGGTGGAGCTAACCCCAGTAGGTGAAGGCGGGGTAAAGAGGGCTGACATACATAGAGATAAACATCCATTCACTCTCACATTCATAGACTGACCACTATTAAGGTACATGCCTTTGGATAGGGGGAGGAAACCAGAGAGAACCCGAGCAGACATGGAGAGAACATGTACCCACCACACCGGCGGCTGGTGATGGGATCCACAGTGCCACCCACTGCACCACCGTGCCTCCCTGGTTTGGAGCTTTACTGTTTAAAATGTACAAATTTGAGATTTGTTTTTAAATGAAAAGTGCCCAATAAATAAAATGTGTTATAATTATATCCTATTATTAATATGCAATTATAATAGAGTAAACGACCATCAACAAGGTGCAAAACTGTTCCTACTTTGCTCTTTTATAAATATTTTTCTGTACATATATATTTCATATAGACCCAGTGGTTTTTTTGTGTCAGTTCCCACATTAATTTATCTATATTTTACAAAAAACAAAACACTTTATTCTGAAGCTGGGGTGCCGATCAGGGGGGTAAACATGACAACAGAGTATAAGAGAGGCACAGAAGCCAGGTTGGACATTCAAAGCCTTAAGTTTCACTTTTGGTTTTCCGTAGTTAAAGAGCGCACCCCTGTATACCCACCACCCCCCTTCACTGTTCTCCTTCAAGGTACCGAAAATATATCAAACCAAACAACCCTGTACTGAAAACATACCGAAAGGAAATTTTCTGTACTGTTACATCCCTGCCATTTATTGTCATATTATTGTCTTTAGTTTGAGTTTTATCAGTATAAATTTTGTATTTTCCTATATTTAGTTAATTGATCATGTAAATGTTTATTAAAGCTCAGAGTAAAGTCAATGCTGTAGAAGATGACGGTGTTTTCACAGTATCTATGGAGCCTCTGAACGTCCAAATGGGTCATAT
>JAPTYQ010000005.1:17504872-17524548 GCA_029814465.1 Ostorhinchus cyanosoma | reverse complement strand
AGTCTTTTTTCTCCTTAATAGCAAACTGGGGGATTTCATTTTGACCTTAAACTGCAGATGCTGTGTGTGCTTTTACAAAAAAACTAAACAAACAAATAAAAACAGAGCTCTGAGAGTTTAAGACTATGACGACCCTAAAATGATATTACAGAGGAAAGCAGTTATATAATGCAGGCCTGGCCTTTGAGCTAATTTCCAGGCTTTATGATCTTATCGACTGTAAAAGAGTATTATGTAAAAAGGATTTTGGTGTTTTCAGCCATCTGTCTATAAAAACCCTGAGTTACAGCAACCAGTGCCTTCAAGAGCAGCATCAGTGTCGACCCACACAGGCAGGTACAAACAAAGGAGCGCATGCACATATTCATGCACACAACCCAACCCCGCACACAGCGTTAGGAGTAATGTGAGATATAAAGGCTCATCGATCACATCTGCTCTCCCTGGTGGATTACATCATTGCCCAGTAAGCAGCCAATCAGAGCCCAGTTCAGACTGTCCGCTCTGTGACCCCATCTCCGGTGAAAATAAAGGCAATAAGACAGAGACACACAATCACACACTGTTCTGGTCACATCAGTGGAAGGCAGTGGTATCATCAAGGTAGCTATGGAAGAATTTGATAGAAAGCTACGATGCAGGTGCATGCTGGGGACACCTATTGTCTCAACTATGACACAGAACTCAATCAGCTATTACTTGCGCAAAAAGTCTGAGGAATGAAGGAACTGTGTTGTGCACCTTTATGGAGCGTCTCTACATGTACAAATGCAGTTGTGTGTGGGCAAGAAGTGGCACACTGCTTTGTGGTGTCTAAAAACCAGATAAAAACACTAAATCCGAGGAAAAAGATACTCAGAACAAGTGAAATTATCTGTCCATGCAGCAAAATAATTTCACCTGACAAGATTTCCTGAATTAAGAGTGTTAAATGTAGAAATAAGCATGTCTATAGATGTATTTAGAAGGCTTAAAATAAGCATAAAATGCTGGTTTTAAGATGAGATTACTTCAAATGTAACTTCTTACAGCTTCAAAATAAGTGAAATATACTAAGTATAAGCTGACTGAGCTGGCTATAAGAATTTAAGTCTTAAAATAAGACTAAAAAGTAGAAAAAAATTCTTAACATAAGCATTTGCTTCGGCTGAAAATGACCCCTGTAACTGGGGATCGAATCTGGGTCTATCGTATCAGAGTCCAATGCCTTACCTACTCAGCTCAACAACCCTTGTGCTGACAGGCAACAAATTTGCTACTCGTTATGGAGGAGACATGGATGTCTGTGTTAAATTAACTCAGAAACCACCTCTTAAACAAACTGCAATGATTCATAGCCGTACATCCTATCTCCAAAATTCCTGCATGTGAGACTTGTGGTGAATCTTGTGAATGCGTCAATGTATAACGTGGAAAAAAGTCAGAACTGAATAAGCAGTGATTGTGCAAACTTGGAGTTTGTCAAACATGCTAGTGACAGAAATTTAATATGAAAGTGAATGAGACAAAAAAAAAAAAACGCTTCAGTTTCATGTCTCTACGACAGTCCTACTGGCCGTAGGAATTTTATAATCAAATTAATTAAGGGTCATGTTAACTGCATTATCACTGTTCTCATGTTTTAAGTCTGTAAATAATAATAAATTGTTAAAAAAAGTGAGTTGCTGTCATTTGTTCAGGTTTATTTTTTGCAGTGCGTGCTTGAAGTCAGAGCAATAATAAACTCTGTTTCTTTAAGATGCTTTTTGTGTGACTTGTATCTAGCAAGTTGACTTTGTTACAGAATCTTAAAACAAGATTTGTTTTGATGAGACTGTGGGGGAGAGATGTAATATATCTTATTTTAACAGTTATTTACCTCATTTTAAGATTTCCTGCCTATTTGAGACAAAAAAGATAAAGTTGTTAAGATTATAATGTAAAGCCCAACACTTAAAATACTAAATTAACTCTTAAAACAAGATAAATTAACTAACACTTCCAAATCTATTTTTTTTTTTATCTTGGTAAGAACCAGATAATTTGCAGTGAACAACCAGTGTGCTTTTAGCTTCAGCTTGAAATATACTATCAAACACTACAAAGCAGTCATATCAAACACAAAATATTAAATACAGGGTATATAATTTCTGCTGCATGGGGTCACTCCATCAAAACAATAACAAAAGACATAGTAATAGATGATGCTGTGACATAGCGTGGGATTGTGAGAGCTATTTTCACAGTTACTGCCGATTAAAGCTATTTGACATGAATCACAGAAATCATGTTTACAGATATGAATGTGTTTGAGTTGTATTCATATAGTATCTAGTGTCACTGAATTCTAAACAGGCAAAAAAATGTTAACTCAAGTATCACTGAACTGCTGAACTTTTCAGAGGATGATTTTCAGATGGCATTTTATTCATTGTTTAGCATAGTTCTATCTAAAAAAAGTGCTGAATCTGCACATTGTTGGAAACATTGCACAAAACACAAGCAGATAAATCAAAACATACTGTATGAAATTGATGTGGTTGTTTTTACACTTACATTAAAGGCTATGGATAAATTTGCTAAACTTGTTACGCATGTTAAATCTTTTTTCTGCTCAAAAGCAGAATTTCTCCCCCTGTGAGTTATGTGAAGTTTGACATAGAACATCGGTGGTCATACCTTGATGTAGCCTCCAGTTGAGACCAGAAGAGAGTCATCGGGGGAGAAGTGGAGGTCAGTCACCCAGCCTCCATGAAGTGAGTCCATTCCATCTTTACCATCGCGTGAACAAATCTTCAGCAAAGAGCCATCTTTAACACTCCAGAGCTGTGACAGAAAGCCACGCATTGTAAATCATCCATTATGTAAAATAAATACATAGAAATAATGATACCTGGCATAACAGATAAAACTCTCATCTTCCTTATTGAATATTTTAGATTTTGAATTAATAGTGAATATTTTGTTGTGGTTGGTTTGCACAGGCCACCCTTAGTAATGCAAAAGGTCAAAAAGTAAGGTATTACATTAAAGTGTTAAATGATTAATTTCAAGCTAAATTAAAAGTATTCTGAGATGCACAGTAAATGCTGGTTGGGTTCCATCAAGTCTAACGTTGCGCCTCATGTTTAATGCAGCTGTTATGCAACTGTTCACATGCCATATTTACTCGACAATGACACATTACATGTACAGCTATATTTAACACTTGGCATGCTTTGTCCTGAATGACTCACATTTGTTTCCATAGAAACAGGGGTGAGATTTCATTGTGGTTTATGTAATTTGATCTGATGGATTCGGCCATTTATGGATAATGGAGCCGTTCAGCTCAGAGGCCACCAGAGGGCATTAACCCCTTGTTGACTGGTGGCACTCAGCCATTTGTTGCTGCAGGCTGACTTTTCCACATCTTGCCATTTGCCTCTTCACCTGCTCTAACTTTTCATGTACTTTATATGTGTGAGTTTGTGTAGGGGCGGTGGAGTTTCAAAGCCTAAGGGATCCAATTTGGCAGTCTGAGTCCTCTCCTTCACCTCCCACTGTCAGACATCTCCTCCTCTTCCTGCTCTTTTCAGTGAACTCCTCACACAACCTGCAGCTCCTGCACCCCTCCTGAGAAGGACCCGCCCTGCTTCCTTTTATCTCATCCCTCCTCCGTGCCCTTCAGCGATCGTAGGGTATTAGTAAGCATTTTATCTAAATGAGTGACGAGGGATAATTATGGCCCCATCTCATTTTGGGTTGCTGATGGTACATTTATGCTTCACTTCTCATACTAGTAACATAGTATCAGTCAGTGGCTGGGGATGGAGGTAACAAATAACTATTTTCATCTGATGATACCCTTTGAGTAATCGTTAAGAACTGAACTTTTCCTGAAGTATGTTTATTCTCAAGTGTTTTACTGTTTTGCAAATTAAATTCCCTCCGTTTAAGACTAAAAATAAATGCCAAATGACATAATCTTATATGCCAAGACAGTAAGCCAGTTCTTCACCCCATGCCAGACAGTAGCGAACTAGGGTTACAAGAGAAAAAAAAAACAAATACAGACCAAAATGAATCTGAATCCCAGTTGCATTCAGCTGAGACTGAAGTTGACCAAGAAGAAAACATTGGCTACATTTAAGTGACTGAGTTCATTCAGGAGTCAAAGTTTGCTTGCTCAAAAATCTAGTAATAGCAGAAGTTCACAAATTCCACCTTCAACCTGTACATGTGAATTTAAAACCTATGGATGTTTTAAAAAAAAAACCAAAAAAACATTACTTTGCTGATCTTGGTTCACAGAATATTGGTGGCAAATCATTATTATATCCCAAAACTTCACCTTAGGGATATAAGTGTTTTACCCAGAACACTGCCGCCACTGGATATCCAGGCTATCCATGGATATCCACAACAACTACGACAGGTTTGGTTGGATTTCTTCTCCCTTGATAACCAACATATGGGCCCTAGTGGAAGAACCCTATTGATTTCAGCTTCTCTATGAGTATTAAAAGTCATTCAAAAGCAGGCGCTTTAGTTGAAAATCAGTTTTTGGATATAAATCAAGCAATAGTAGGCCAACTGAGATAAAAATCTGGTGTCAAATTGATCATCTTACAAATGTCCATTTTCTCACCATCCAGAGTTCATATGGGTAATTTTCATTCACTAGGTGGAGTTTTGTGGAGAAAAAATTGGTTCTCTGACCATTATTCAGCCACTATCAGGTCAGTGTAGCTCAAATTGAGTTCATACCAACTGTCTAACAATTATCTTTCTTCATGCCACTGCCTTGATGTTACATGATGTCATATTTTGACACCAGGAGGTGTATTTTTTTCAACTGTTTGTGGGTGCTTCTGTTGAAAAATACATTTTTTTTAGGCCAATCAAGCTTGAACTTAGTTCATATTGATCGTCCAACAAATATCTAATACCCTTTCTGACACTATTCAGCAAATAATTTTCTGACATTATTCAGGCTGGATATCCTTCATGTGAACATGATGATTATCCCCCTTTGCTTAATTATGTAGCAGAGGATTGGGGGGATTTTGGGGATATACCCTTATTGTCAGCACCCGACAGCATAAACCTTCTTTTGATTGTGTTTGTGTAAAACTGCTGGTGAAGCAGACAATAGTTCACAAATTTTCCCTAAAGGGAATTAACAAAAACAGAAAACTTGGCACTCTGTACACAGTTATCAATGGACAACCCACAGCATTACCTGTTTATAAAGGCTTTTGCCTCATATTTCATCTCCAGGCTCTGTTCTTTTCTTTCCAGGTTGCCTCTATCAATTCCTCCCCCTGCTCTTTCCCATCTTCTTTCCACCACCATTTCAAGATGAATATCTACACTTTATTCTGTAATCCGGAGATTGACTTCTAATAGTGAAAGAGCAGAGCATGCCTAAATAAACCTGAATTCCCATATCAGCAAGCAAAAGCCCAGATAACACAAATGTTGAATATTTACCCTGATCTCTCCATTGTCATCTCCTGTAGCGATGCGTTGACTGTCCCAGGAGAATCGGCAGCTTCTAACACAGTCTTGGTGGCCACTTAGTGTGTAGATGCACTGCCAGGTCTCACAGCACCAGAGCTAGGAAAGAAAATTGATTGGTTGATAAACAAAGAAAAACTGGAAGCAGTGCATATGTTTGTATGTAATGGAATTGATGCAATCATCATCACTGTAAAGTTGAATTAAAATGTGTAAATAACACCTACATTCTCAAGAGTAACCTGTTTTAGAACAAGACTTAGATAAGTGTTTCTGTAACACTAAGCAGAATGTGAACTCCCTTTGGACAGTGTGTATGTAGATGAAATGTAATTACAACAATCATCAGAGTGGTGGCAGGTCTTATGAGGACAAACATTATGCCAAATGCAGAGCTAATGTTGTTAACAGCACTGGATCAGACTGATTCAACGGTTAATGAGTGCTATCTCACTCTATTTTGTTTTTTCACGTCTTTTATTTATTTTTTTCCTCTAGTGTCTGTCTCTTATCCATTGTTCTCTTTTCATTTCTCCCTTCTTTTCTTTTTTTTTATTCCTCTTTGCTTACACTCACTGTGTCCCTGCTTTACCCCCGGTTGCATCCTGTGCTGCACAGAAAATAACACAGCTCATAATTAGACACTTCATTTGGCAGGCAGCTAAATATGTCTGCCCACAGAGCCCCATTCATCTAAATGTCAGGAGCAAAACAAAGGAAAAACAAAGATCAGGAACAGTGAAGGAACGATGAAGAAACAGAGTGAGCATGGTCAAACACCCTCCTTCATCTTTTTGTGGTCATCAACAAAGACACTTACGGCTCTGCTTTAGGTTTAGCATCCAGATTGATGGAGACCAGGGACTGTCTGCACTGTTTGTTGAGGGCAACCAAAGCCCCTACTTGGTCTGGAGAGCAAGGACTATGTGCTTGACTGCTAACCAACTCCATAGCACACACACCTCAATTATCATCTTTGCCAAATCCATAAAACACACATTCCCCTCACTGCCATCCACTGACTAAAGCCAGCTTGGCTGCCAACCCAGTGGCCATTCTCTACAGTAAGTGCTGACCAAATCCAAATTCCCGTGTGAAACTTGGTGGCAGTGGCTTTAGATCAACTGCTTTAACAAATGCCCGAGAAAGAGGCTTTTCTTTGCTTCTAATGCTGGACACTCAAAAACACCAGTTGTCATCCATGGACATAAATTGGATGGAAAAGTATAAACCTCAAACTGTCACCCCAAACCAATAATTCCAAATCTAAGAAAATGAACGAGAGAGGGCCAGTGTCAAAAGCGTATGCGGTCTTAGTACAGTTCAGCATGTAGTAGCACTGCAGCTCACTTCTTTATAGGTGATGAGAAAAAGCAATAATTTTAAAGCCGGTGTCGGAAAAGGTTGAATTCCACATCCGCAGCCCACTGAGTAAGTCAAAGTCAGGCCAAAGTCGAGCACAGGGCTGTTAGTAAACGGGAGCCTGGCAAAAACTACAGTCAGACAGGGAGGTGGTGCGTTGTGGGCTAGCCAGCCTGCCAGGCTGGTGGGTCAGTAGGTCCATGGGCTGCAGTCAAAGTAAATGATCACTGGGCGTGGGCGTACGAGGACAGACTGACCTGCAGCTAACTCACCAGGCCTGGGGCCATCTGCTGTGTGCTAATCTCTGAGGGCCCTCACTTCTCTGCTGCAGAAACAAAGCCTTCAGTATCACTTAGAGCAATGCATCCATGTGTATGCTCAAAGTAGTTTGTAAAGAGGTTTGAGGGAAAACACTGATGTGTAATAGGGCACATTGTTACTGGCGGATGAACAGAAATGTCTCATCCATGACTATGCGTGTCTGGGTGACTGCTGAACCTTAATCATCTTGTCAGCAGAGGTGGTGGCGAAGAAGCATCCGTCTGGTGAGACATGACAAGACAGAATGGCTTCATGGTGAGCCTCTATGTCCTGCAGCTTCTCTCCACTTTCAATGTCCCACACCTTTAAATGAACAAGAATACAACAAAATTATTCAGTGTGTAATTTGATGTTAACTGTACTGAGAAAATGCATATGAGTGAGTGCTACCTTCACTGTGCCATCAAAGGACCAGGACAGCAGTGTTGTTTCAGTAGGTGACTTGGAAAGCAAAGAGAAGCATCTGACCTGCTCCTTATGGCCCTGTAGCACTTTACAGTCGCCTGACTGCCACCTCCACACCTACACAGATCCATGCAGAGACAAACAGGGAAAGGGACATTTTCAGTGACTGGTGCATTCTGATTTCAAAGTGCCAATTGCAATATGCAGACTACTGAAATGTCTCATGGGTTGCTGCTACATTCCACATGAAACATTTCTTGACTTATACAGTGTATCTAATTATGCCCATAAGGTAAAGTCTGTGCATATTTAGCTCTCTGAGCTATGGTAGAGAAAACAATTGCTTTTTTCCTGACTTTATGGATGACAGTTATTGTCATTTTTGATTTCACAGTGGAGCTATTTTGGTCTGTACATAAGATCTGCTTTAATTAAGGGACAGAAAGACAGCAACATATAACATTATCCAAATAAAAGAGAAGTGGAGGTATAGTGAATGTATTGATGCAATTACATCCTAATTATTGCTGTCAGCTTTTATTTGGAGACACCCGCATGCATGAGCTTGGCTGATCAACAAGACGCTTAACAAGTACATGTGCAGCCACTGACAACAATATAATGATGCCAAGTAGATGTAGTTATAGGCGATTCGGTGTTACATGAATTGTCTATAATGCTGAAAAAATTGAATTTAAGTTTTTATTATTTTCATATCACTGAACTCAGATGGAGCCAGTGGAGTATTTCGAATAGCTTTCTGTGCCATGGGATGCAATTATCAGTATTCAGGGTTTTTCCTCACTATTATATACTGTAGGTACAGTAGCCAAGACATTTTGGGAACCACATGAGTAAAAAAAAATGAAAGTTAACATTTTGGATGTTCATTTATAATCTTCTTCAACTTTTCAAAAATTTGTATAAATATATGATGATTATCTGGTCATTTTTTGTTCAAATTATTGATTTAAAGAAAAAAACAACTGGTATTGGTGTTTCAGTGGATGAAAGGTGGGATGAGTGCATATACACACACACACACACACACACACACACACACACACACACACACACACAACTGTATAACACTGTAAATGAGCCACAGCATTTCATGCTCTTCTGTGTGTCAGGTTTTTGCATATTTATATCCACGCTTATATGTGCTCGCTTTTTGCTTATGCGACTGGCGAGTTAAAATGTTGGGACTGTGCATCTGTCTAGAGCGCTTGTTTTATTGCTGAGTGAAATAAAGTAAATGAGTAGAGACAGGAATTCAACTGAGCTTAAAGATGAGGCCAAGAAAGTCAGAATCATCCAGATCATCCTATCAATCATGCACTTGTGGGCACTGTTGCATGCTCTCTCCTTCTATATGAAAATCTGTCAGAGCTCCAAAGGTTAGAATCCATCACTTAACTTAAGCATCATTACTTTTCCCTACATTCACTTGGCATCTGCATTAAAATCTAAATACATACTTCCATCTCCTTGAGAGCACATGTCAAATAGCATGCATCTGAATACCATCAGAGAATAGTGATGATACGGGGAGCAGCTGCATGAATACAGAGCAAGATGCTGCACTGTCAGAGAGAAAGGCTGTGCTGCAGTGGACAGGTCTCTCAAAAAGAAAAGATGGAGGAGGAAAAGATGAGACAGGAGGAGAGGAAAGGGGAAACAAGCAACAGAGCATGAACAACGGTGGTTGGTGAAGCATAACGGCCCAAAATACACACAAACACACACTCACATACACACACAAATAGCTACACACAATCAACACAAGGGCGGAAGAGAGATAAAGAGTTATAGAGAGCAGTGTAGACAAAAGTAGAGAGACAGAAAGAGAAGAAGCAAAAAGGGAGATTAAGAATGGAGAGGTGAAGAGGCTGACACAAAAGCTGGTAGAGTGTAACAGGTAGGGGAAGGTGAAAACACCAAACAGACCTCAAATACTGCGTGGATGAGCGATTCAGCATAGCAGGCACTTTTTGTCAAGGTGAGGAATAGGGATGGAGGGAGTAATCAATAGCAGAGAAGAAAAATGTGAAGCAGGTTGAGGGAGGAGGTGAAAAAACACCACCATGCATTAGGCGAGAGAAAAAGGTGAAGTTGAGGGAGGGAGTGATTAATGAGAGTGAGGCAAACAAAAATATCAAGCAGAAAAAGAAAGCTTCAATGAGAAGATAAGAGCCGGTAAGGGGGGAGGGGGTCCAGCCAACCCGTATGGTGGTGTCCTCAGAGGATGTGATGAGCGTCTGGCCATTCTGGCTGAACTGGCAGTGCAGCACTGTCTTGGTGTGTCCCAGCAGAGTAGCCAGGAGCCTCCCAGAAGGAACCTCCAACACCTGGAAGGAGAAAACACAGAAATATTAGCACCACAGACATCTACCGTAACAATAAACAGTGTATATGATGTATTTATTTATACTGGAAAATCAATGACTGTACATTGAGACCTCTATACTAATACAGGCTGCTTGCAGACTTTTTTAAAACTGCTATTCCCCCCCCCGACCCTGACTTTATGTAATTTTATACTTGCGTGCCTACTATGTTGTTTGAGATTGTACCTGTTGTGTGTAGTAGAAAAGTTGATTTTAACAAATGTATAAATGAATGAATGCATAATTAGCAGTAAATTATGTTTTACTGACAGGAACGTTTTCAAAACATATGAAAATCAATACAAGTGCATGGATATCACACAAACAACTTTCACTAGAATCATTCCAGTACTGACCGGTTAGTGAAATCATATATTTATATCCTCATGTATTTCTTATCTTACAAGATTATGTGCCTTTGAGCAAAATTCAACTATGAGAGAAACTTTCCTCCACACTTTATAAAGACTTTTTCTAGACTTTTCAAGGTCTGGAAAACTGCATTTCAAAATTCCATACATTTTAAGACTTTCAAGACCTGCACAAGCACCCTGTACTAGAAAGTAGGGACTAACTATATAAACTGATTTTTGGGCACGACTAATAATTTGATCTGCTAGTCATTACATTTTTATCATGAGCTGTATCTGCATTTGTTTAACTATGACACACACTAAATTTGTTTTAAAATGTACTACTTTAACACTGACTCAGCCACTTTTTCTGTAGTGATCTGAAACCTCATCTAGTGCCGTAACAGGAGTTTAACAGCTTATCAACACTGAAATGAGGAAACAACATTTAGTTATTTATCGACTTACTACTAATACCTCCAGTTCAATTTGAAAACTGACAACAAATACTGTTTATTTGATATAATACTAAAGCACATTTCAGCAAAGTTTTATGTTGGAGTTACTGTCAACGTTCACATTAAGATGTAACTACACATGGTAATCAGTATAATCAAATATTCATTGTTGGTCTTCTTATTTGCTTTCACTTAAATGAATATCAATGGAAAACAAACCATACTGATCAATCATTACCATGAAGTTAAACAAATTTAGAATCCCTATGTGTTTTTACTAAGTATCCCATAAGGTTTCCTAAAATTCTAGACAAAAGTCTGCGGGAGCACTTGTGAAGCAGGGAGGTGAAATGCTGCTGCTGGCCTGATGGTGATAAGCACATCAAAAAGAGGAGTGGGAGGGGGTTGGGGGATGTGAGCTTTGAGTGCGACCGCTCAGTCTGGTCAAGACCGCAGTGGCCAGCCAAGGGTCTGACAGCTCTCCAGACGTTACGGATGGAGTCAGAGAACAGAATATCTTTGATGCTCAAAAGATCTTGGTCGATCACTGGATCACTGATAGTGAATAAAACACGGCTACACCAACTATAACGTCAACACCCACCAGACGGAAACTTTCACAGAATAAGGAATGTTCGTTTTGACAGCAAAGGAAAAAATCTGTCAGTGTCCTCAAAAAGGTCAGCAGAAGTTAGGGAAACAAAAGTACATTTATTGTTAGAAAATGCATTGCATATATCTTAGTTACAAAATTATGAAATTCAACAAGGCTAGGCTGACAATGGCATTTCTATTGTGGCATTTAACAAGCTTCAGTTTTCTTAATTATCCCTTAGATAGGCTTTTTTTCTTCACTGGATAAATGTAATTGACTTTTCTAGGCAATAAATCATTTGTCCATAAAGGTTTAAATTAAAGCAGAGAAGAAAGTACTGAAACAGACTGAACAAATGTTAAAAACATTTAGTACAACATTACCTTCTGTTTCATAAAGTACCTGAATTAAAGCATACATTAAAAGGCCCATGGCACCTCAGACTTTACCAGGCATTAAAATATTTACATCTATGCAGATGGGGTTGAAATGTCTGAGCAGAACCAGCCTCAGGCCACCATGAACATGTTTGTCATCCTCCGTGTACTGGGACACACGTTTTAAAGCCTGAGAGATGTTAGTGAGATTCACACATCCAGCTCAAGGAGGCTGGGATGACGCGTAAGGGAAAACGCCTGAAGGTGCTAAGTATTAAAAAAATAAAATAAACAAACACAAAGGAAGGCTAATGGAAGAGCAAAACATGAGGCTCGATTGTTTTAAATAGTGAAGATGGAGTAAACAAGTGATTTAAGCTGTAACATCAGACTGCATAACTTATGTGGAATCCAAACAACAGACAAAAATGGAGCAGAAAAAAAGATAGCCAGCATTTAGAACTTTCATGTATTATTAACTGAATAATGTTCTCTGACTTATGAGAAGAAAACACACATCAGAGGAACAAATACACATAATAAACACTAATTCCAGTGCCAAACACACATACATTACACTGTCCCTGATTTACCTGCACACTGCCTTTGCAAAGTCCGACTGCCAACACCAACCCCCTGTAGGGGGTCAGCAGTCGTCGGATCCTGCAGCCAAATGTCCTCAGTACCTGACTAGCTGTCAGCCCTGCTGCCTGGCACGAAACACACACACACACACACACACTCACACACACACACACACACACACACACACACACACACACACACACACACGTATGCCCTCACTCATGCACACACACACACACACACACGCACACACACACACACACACACACACACACACACACACTGTGCTTTTACCATAAAAAAACAGGATGACTTTCTCTTTAGTAATACTGGATTATTCCTGCATTTTCCTCCAGTAAACTAATTATTAATGAGTCCTGATGATGGAGGAGGAAATGATTGCCTTCCACTGCAGTTACTGGCAACAGGACTTAACACCAGGGCTCCCCCCGGTGTTAACTTGGGGATATGCAAGAGTAAAACGTTAACAGTTACTATCAAAACACTTGAGATGTATCTGTAAATAGTTATTGCATGCAATAACTGTGAATAGATTACTACTAGTAGTAAAACGCTGCATTGCAAATATGGAAAACAGATGCAATGCGATTTTTCAAGATGTAGATTGATTTATTATTTTCCATAAAATATAGTAGTGTGCCAAAGAGAATATAAACGAATATGCATCATTAGAGGAACTCTATTAACTCTGTAACAGTAATTATACAATAAAGGGAATGTAGATGAAGTTTAAGCATGAAACTAGTTTCTCTGTGTTTTCTACTTTTCTTTTTTAAAGGATTAACTCAATTGTGGGGACGTTCTCTGTAGGTTTGATCTCAAATTCAAATTGGTCATTAAACATAATTTTTTAAATCCTCACGTCCCTCTCATATCTCTGGAGTCGGAACTCAAGATGAGAGGCACATGAAGAACCAGAGAAGAGCTGTAATTAAAATCATTAACAGCCGTATTCATTAAGTCTGCGGGACCTTTTCATTCATTAGTTCCTCTCTGTCTGACCTGGACACAGCGACAATGTGTCTGGGGACTGTGTTTGGGTGTGCGTCTGTGATGTAATATAGGATAAAAACTACAGAGGATGTCCACTGTGTACGGAACATGCAATAAACACATTTAGAACCAAATACAAACACACACTTGCCACAAAGCAGAGCTCATTGTCTTCCTGCAAACAACAATTTATCACCAAGACAAAGAGCAGTAGTGCGAGGAAAGTACGGGGACAGATGCAATAAAAGTAGAAAAAAAGAGGGAATAAAATAAAGTGAGTTGTATGTGATAGAGCAGACAGAGCACTGTGGATTCTACAAACCACAGGTAAAAGGACAGGCAGGGTTGACCTCATGTACAGCTGATGGGATGGATTTGAAGAAAAACTAAAGGGTGACAGTGCTAATGTCAGATCTCATGACTCGACGTGGTCTGAAAAACACCTTCAACAGCAACAGAGAGCAGAGATTTACACAAATACACACAAACCTGCTATCTAAACACACAGGCATCAACCTAGGAATTTAAAGAATGTTGATACTAAAAATGAATGTTATTTGTTTGGTGTAATGTACTTTTCACAGCCATACTGTTGAAGCTTTTATTATTATTTTGAATTTGTTAAAGCAGCCAAGTAAAAAAATTTTAGCAAAAAAAGCTCATATTTATAGTTAAATCTAATTTATTTTCATACCACTAGTAAAAATTGATGTGTAGTGATATAGTTCTAAAATAAGTTTATTGTTGTTGGAATTTTTTTTTTTTAATTGTCACATGTCAAATAATAAAGAGAAATGCCTGTAATAACTTCCTAAAGTACATGGTAATATCCTAAAATGTTTCCTTTTTTTAAAACAATTCCCAAAGGTATTAAATTTACACTGACTAAAAAACTTGATTCATCATTTTAAGCACCAGAAGGAATGTGACACATACACACAACCAAACAGACGGTATGTGCTGCACTTCCATGTGTTTTCTACCTGTACGGTGCCGTCCTCCTGACCCAGGACCACGGCCGAGAGCTGCCTGCACAGACAGGTGCAACGGATCCGGGATGGCTTCTCCTCCGACTGGAACACCACTGATCCTTTCCTGCCATCATGCACCTGACACACACACACATTGTTTTCCATGGTAGATCGATATGGACAAGGCCGTAATTTCAGCTTCACACGACACTCCTGCTTTAACCACCCAGCCAGCCTTCTCTTCTCCATTTTCCCTCAGCTTACCTGCAGTCTGTTGCAGTTGTCTGCCGCCGACACAATGATTTTGTCTTCAGTGAAAAGAACATCAGAGTCTCTCTTCAGGCAGACAGCTGAGGAGGTGTGCACCTTCTTTGTCTCCCATAACTAGATAATAAAATGTACATACAAAGAAACAGCATTGAGTGGAACAGAACACAGACTTTATTGAGTACAAAGTCTCTCTCATGAGTTCTGTTGATAGCTTTAATACCTGAATTCGATTAAGAGAAACTAGAAACTAAACGAAATCGTCTCTCCTTTGCTCATTTGGCAGTGCAGAGCAAAGCCAAAGTGAGGATAAATGGTCTTATTCTCTTATTCTGATCGGCAATAAATATACTCACTTTTCAAACAAGGTCTGATTAAGCTTATTTGGAGTGAAATGCTAGGGCAGTGTAATGGCTTCGTGACATGTCAACAAAATTTTGATGCAGTACTAGGAGTGACTTCTTGCCACTAAAACAACAATGATAAAATGTTTTCTTGCAACCTTAAATGGGATCCTTTTATGTACTTACAGCCTTCAGTTTTTATTGTCCAAATAAATGCACTGTTTTCACCACATTAATATCACTGAATTGTATTAAAGTCAATCCTGGAAGGCTAAAGCAGGGACATTTTTGTAATGACTATATTTTCAGGTCATTGATGGCAAATATTTGGTTTATGACAGCCTGAGGACATATCAGTAAACAATCCATGTTTATCTCACTTCAATAACAGAAACAGGCTTTTCGCAAGTTAATGCCACACCTGCAAATAAGCAAAACTCCAGCTTTAAGCTTTACCACATGCAGTACATTAAAGCTGAGATGCATACAGTTTTTATTGCCTTGTTTATATTCACAAGCATTGCATTTCTGCAGAGTAAAACAGATGTAAGATAGAAGAGTAACTTAGCTCATAATGAGAATTTTTTTAGCATGTCTTTGAATTAAGAGTCAGAAATAATAATTAGAACTCTACTGACAAAAGACAAAAACAATCGTACCCTAACAGTCTGGTCATCGGAGCAGGAGAGCAACTGTGAGCCGTCAGGGGAGAACTGGACACGCTGAACCCAACTCAGGTGGCCACTGCAGTCCGCCATCTTCTTATTGGATCCCAGATCCCACAGCTGGAAGAAACCCACATCGACTATTGAACTACATAGATGGTTTTCAAAACATACACTATATCATATACACTTTGTGCAGAACATCACTTCTATGTTCTATATGTCGACTATGTTTCACTGCATTGTCCTTGATAAATGAATAAATAAAATAAATGCATATTCTGACACCTGAGGACTTCGCAAGTAGACCGAAGCAACATCTGACAAAGGAGATACATGAGTGATTTGACTTATACTAAGGAAAATATGGCCTAAATTTTAGAAAATTAAAAGATTCTTGTAGATTTTGTCTAAAATCAAGGATCACCATGTAGGCATTATTACCCAGAAAATATGCAAACAGAGGATTGTGTGCGAGTGTGTATTGTACCTCCACAGCGTAGTTTGAGAACGCTATAGCGAGCAGGTTACTGGTCGGGCAGGCATGACAGTATTGTACCATACTCAGCCGATTGGTTCTGATCTCCAACAGCATGTCTGATGTCTCTACATCAAAAACCTGAGAAAGAGCAACAGATCTTTTATGCTTAGCATTTTAAATAATGAGTTAGGTATTTTTAATAATAAAAAATTCTGTAGTATTTACTACAAATGTTCCTACATTATATAATCTGCATAAATTTAAATATACTACAAACATTCATTGCTTAATTCTGCTTTTCTTCTTTCTTTAAGTCAAACAAATAAGCTCAGGCATCACTGCAGTGGTTGGCTTGTTTCCAAAAAGAGGAACAAATGAAAAAGTAGAGGACATGGACAGACTGATTACTGGACGAGACTGTTTGATTTCTCTAAAGACTGGGGGGGGGGGTCTGCTTTCCTTTACAACCAAGGCACACACACTTTGGACTATCTACAAGATGAACATCCTCCATTTCCTGTCTCCTTCAATGAAATGACACACTAACAACAAGGGCAGGGAGGACGATGTGAATGTGGTGTTGGATTTCAATCAAACAACCAGCTACAGACTAATGACAAGATAGATTCAGATCCAAACCAGTGATGCTCACTTTATTACACATTCTGCAGTACACTCTAACAAGAGCAAAACAGTTTTAAAAGCTAATAATTAAATATGAATACAAACAAATAAAACAAAGAAAAGTCTCACCCAAACATCATTTCTGGCAGCACATATAATGCATTTGCCATCAGCAGTCCAGGTGCTGCACTTGACAAGCACCTCTTCATCACTCTCCGTAAACATTTCCTTCACATTGATTGTCTTCCATTCATTGGCAGACGACACCCGAAATAGCTGCAGAGACGCAGAAAAACACAAAAGCATAGTGGCTGGAGTATCACTCTGGAATAACTTTTTATATCATTAGGTGTAACATTACGAGAAATAGAGATTTTTCAACCAAATTTTGAGAATGTAGAGAAGTGGGTTTTATGTGATCCCGCAGCAGGAGTTTTATAATCATTTTCCATTATGATTCATTTATTTGCACAAATAATATAAAGTAACAGAGGAACATTTTGAATGCAAGTAGTAAAAATGCTAACAAAAAAGAAAGCATAGAGTAATCCTTCAGCATACCGTTATTATCCTCTTTGTTAAGGCAGTGTGGTACATAACACAATCCTCATACCAATAGCAAAGTTTATAAATGATCATTTACTTAATCATTCGGTACATCAATGCAATATGTACTATGGAGTAAGTCAAGTTCTTAGACTGCATATTAGTTTGTATAGTTTGATGTATGTAATTTAAAAGCAGTTTAATGTCACCTTAACAGTGCCGTCATTGGAGGAAGTGGACAAAAAGTTGTCATCAGGGGAGAAACAACAGTGGTTGACTGGCTCAAAGTGGCCAAACACAGTGTTCTGGGAGGATGGCTTGTTGAGGTTCCACAACTACAGAAACAAATAAAGAGAAATATGCTGGTATACCAAGAAACAAAGACGTAGAAAGATGAAACATAACACGTGCATGCCCTAATTGAATACAGGCTTCATTAATGGTTTTATTGGAATGTATGGCCATAGAATAGTCAATTATTGTAAGAAAATGAGAGGCACAGAGGAGAAAAATATACACATTAACACATGCATATGCTTACAAGTCATACACTGCCCACCTTGACATTTAAAAACTTGTCATTGGAGCAGGTGGCCAGAAGAAGGCGTCGTGTTGTGTTAGTGAACTGACAGTGGTTGACCTGCTCTTCATGCTCCTCCTCAAAGACCCTCAGAAGCATGGCTCGCTCCACATTCCACACCTGAAGACATACATGCACAGGATAAAATGTAAAAAAAAACAACCACTATTGCTTGAATGTCACTGAGTTTGTCATGACAGACGTAATCTGCTCACCTTCACTTTCCTGTCACTTGAGCAGGTAGCCAACAAACGGTCGTCAGGGGAGAAGGCACAACAGAGAACCTCCTCATCATGGGCCTGAATCTCCATGAGCTTTTCACCTGTTTTACTTTTAAACACCTGAGTGCACAGGCAGAATAACCCAAAAGTAAAACAGTTACAGAGGAATTCATATTGGTATTACCCATGAGGACCACAACTTCTTTTCCCTAAAAACCCACATGTGATTCATTTTAAAGAAATTCAGAAAAGAATTTAAAGAAAGAAATTTAAAGAAATCTGACACATTAAAGTTTAACTGATGATCATCATTTCTGAGGATAAGACACAGAGAAAAAAGTAATTACAAAAGAGGATATAATGTTCAAAGTAAAGACTCCTTGTTGTACAACAACAGCACACTTTTACCATTTCATTTTGTCATTAAATGTCAATTTAGTATTTTATCCCAGGTGAAATAGTTTTTTTGTTCATGATCGTATATCTATCTATCTATCTATCTATCTATCTATCTATCTATCTATCTATAGAGATAGAGATAGAGATAGAGATAGAGATAGAGATAGAGATAGAGATAGAGATATATATAGACACACACACACACACACACACACACAATTAAATTCAGAGGCACAGGTTTGCTTTGGTACCTTTAGCATTTTGCTGGCTCCACAGGAGGCAATCTTTGTTCCATCATGGGAGAAGCAGGCAGAGTAAATGGAACCCTGATGAGGGTGGATTACCAGAAGGGACAGACTCTCTACACTGCTCTTATTTCTGAACACAAAACAAGAAAAATCAAGAGGTATACACAGTATTAGATGATCTTTTTTGTACATGTATTAATAGAGGCATACAATTACAGATTCATAGATGATAAGGCTATTGCATTAGACAATATTAATCTAGAAAAATGCATCTAAAAAACACAGAAATGCTTGCTTGCATACAGCCAGTCAAAGTAGAGTTTTCCTCTGCTGGCCTGTTCCTGTGCCGTCACCAGAGCCTGTCTGTAGACTTCGGAGGTGTGAGGCTCAGACAGAGCGAGCTGCACCACGTCAGGGAAAGGACGCTGCTCCAGTTGGTGACCATTCAGGGACAGAAACTCCTGGAAATGACTGCGCACCTCACTGTTCTGAGGGGACGGGAGGAGACAAAACCCTCCGCTAAATACAGGTGATTGATTTCAAATGCCAGAAAAAATGTTTGTTTTAAAACACTATGACTCTCAACTGGCCAGTCAGAAACGCTTAGGAAAAGAAAGTAAAACACATTTTTAGACACTATGAGCCTCTGAACCTTCTGTTTCACCACAGACTGGTGAGACTGCTCAAATTAAATTAAATTAAATAACACGCTTGCCCTTTATATTCATTAACGTGCATTAATAAATTTTGCTTTGATTTTGTTCCCACTATACCTCTTTGTCCAAAATAGGTCCATACTCTACATAGTCGTTGATGAGGTGAGCTGGGCCCATGATCTGCGCTTTGATGTTGACCCAGTCCAGAGAAAACATTAAAGCATAGAGCTCCTGGACAGAGTAACAGATAGAGAGACACACAGAAAGAGTAAAAAACACAAAAGCGAACAAGTGTGTGTGTATGTGTGGTGGGGAGGGGGGAAGGAAAAATCA
>JAPTYQ010000005.1:17481244-17504772 GCA_029814465.1 Ostorhinchus cyanosoma | reverse complement strand
ATGAAAGGCTTAAAGGATGATACAAAAACTGATAAATGTCGACAGCCGAGTAATTGAGTAATATCAATAATGCACACCGCTTCACAAACATTTTGACAATGAAAATAAATTATATATGCCTGAAATTTACATATAACTTCATCATTTCATCTTTCACTTTATTAGAAATTGGATTCATTTTGACTTAAGTCCTAGTACTAAATACCTAAGTCAACAAACATGAATCACTATACACTAGAGTAATTAATACATAAAAATAATCAGAACAAATTCAGCTGGGACTGATTTGCCACAAACTTTACGGTTTTTAAAAACTACAACTAATGCTATACCCCCAGTCAATAACTTAAAGAACATACATTTAATTCATTAAAACACTGTGAGAGTGTTATACCTGGGAAAGATTAGCCTTGGCCATGTGATACGTTAGGAATCTGATCCAGTAGAGACACTCATCATCTCCTGAGGTAGGATGTCCATCTTTATAGTGCTGCTGGTACTGATGAACCACCTTAGTGTGAAGGCTCTGTATCACACATGAATAGAATATAATGTTGGAAATTAGAAGGTAAGTCAGACAAATGAAAAAAATGATAAACAATCAACATTTGAAACACATAAATACATTTTCATACTTGTTATGTTTTGAATACCATCCACTTCAACACATCCAAAATCAGTTATACAGGTAGATAAATGTGTGTGCGTGTAAGTAAATGTATACTTAACACCATTAAAAACACACGGTCCAAATGTGGTGTAATTTCCAGAAAATGATTTGTTCAAGTGTCTATTTTGTATGTTGCTCACGAGAATACTAACACAGTTAACAGCTGTATTTTTTTCATTCCCGACGCGCACGAAGTCGGCGTTTGGACTAATCCCTTAAAATCAGTCATTGGGTCGAATCTCTTGTACAGACTCACACTGTACTGTAGTTGCAGTCAATAGCCGATATAAAGGCAACAAAGAAATTGCCAAAATGTTTTTGCAGCTCAAAATGCCATGATTTACGATACGATTATGCACAGGTCTGAGCCGTGGTGAAGTCGCTCGCCGTTTGTACTGGCATCGCAGTACAATCGGTCATCTGAGTGATTGGATAGAACTGACTTCTATGCGTCATCGCTGCACTGTTTGATTGAAAGCCAGAGCTGGACTCACCCAATATTCAATGATGATACTTTCAATTTCTGAGTATATGTATTCAGTGACTGAATAAACTTGTTAAGTTGATCATAGTTTGTCCACAATTCATTCTCTAATGACTAATGCTTCCCTCTGAAGGTAACCCCAAACCAATTAATTTAATACATCTCCAAATATACATATTATTCTGACCCGTGCATTTTTAATGGCACTAACTATAAATATGTTTGTTTACATATATAATCTTTATTACTATTCATATTTTTGTTGTGCAAAAGTAGGATGACCATGAAAAGCATTGATTTTCACATATTACTCCTGTTTTGGATTGCACTGGAAAGTCTATATTTACAGTATATGATGATATTCATGCAACAAAGGTTCACAAATTACACTTTTTTTTCCTTTATTTCTGTGAGCAAAATTGACACCCCTTTTGCTTTTTTCAAAAAGAAAAGAGAGTGAGAGAAAGGTGTACTTAGTATAAATGATGTCCTGTGTGATATGTTGTGAGACTGTTTTGAATAAAAATTTGAATAAAAAAAAAAGAATACCATCCACTTCAAAAACTTGAATGAGACTGACTACAGTGTAGCTAACCTCAAGCTCATTCCGGTTCTGCTCTACCAGGAAGTCCAGCTGGAGGTCATGCAGATAATAAAGGTAGGGTTTGTTGTTGGAGTCCACATAAAGAAGAGACTTGTTGACAAACTCCTCCAGAATGTCCTCCACCTCCTCAGGCTCCATGTCCCACAGCACAGACAGCACCTGAGAGACGACATTAACAGAGTGAAACCTGTTTAGCTTTCTTAACAACCATAGTACACTGATTTGTGTTAAAGGAGCCAAACCTTGGCAGGAATTTTGATGTCCTTCTCCAGCACAGTGAGGTCCTTGTAGAGGTCTCGATGTTCATCAGGTAATACCTCAATGCTGGCAGCCATGGCCTGGTCAAGAGCGTCATAATCATATGACGATGACTTTCTTATACGTTTAAACTGCTTCTGCTGCAGCTGGCGCAGGTAATAACGCCAACGGTCGGGTTTATCTTTGAGTAAAGCCCCAATGAGGGATACCACCAGAGGTGAACCTGAGTGGGGGATACAGGAGACAGCAAAGTGTTTGCACAATATAATACACAGTTACATTCACAAATGATCATTTTTCTAACTTTAATTTGTACGCTGACCATTTTTGTTACTAAATCTTGCCTTACAGACCAGAGAAGCAGCTTTCACTTGGACTGGATGCATGTCTATGTGTCTGTTAACATACCCTTGCATTCTCTGACAATGCTGCGGGCCTCCTCGGGTAGTCCTTGAAGTTTAGTTTTGGTGTACAAAGCAAGGATTTCCAGCCCCTTGTTGTCCTCAAGGCCACTCGCTACTTCCACTTCATATTTTGCACCTTTAAAATATAAACAAGTCAACAGCTCCAGCATTTCTAAATCCATCACTCCAATATAAGAGCAGTACTACTACTGAGGAAAATAGTGTTGACAAAGTGAGTCAAAAAGGAGAGGAACCTACCACTAACTGAATCAGTGAGGCTTCTATTTCTGGTGGTCAACAGTATTCGACAGTGGATATCAAATGCTTTCAGCACTGTACTATCCCAGATGTCATCTAGAATCAGCAGAGATCTAAATAACAGAAACCGTTAAGAGACAAGAACAGGAATTATTACTCATTATTACTATCACACTTAATGTGTATAATGACGCTCTAACTCTTTTTATAATGCTTTAGTACAGGGGTCACCAACCTTGGTCCTCGAGATTTACTATTCTGCACGTTTTAGATGTTTTAGACAGTCATTATCAGGCTTCTGCAGAGCTTGATGATAGGCTTATCATTTGAATCAAGTGTGTTGGGAGAGGGATACATCTAAAAGATGCAGGATAGTAGACCTCGAGCACCAGGATTGGTGACCCCTGCTTTAGAATATCAGTCACACAGTAACCATTGGGAGAAATATGGAAATGTACCATCAAACATTCTAGCATTATTAACCCTGAAAACAGCCAAAATGTTGATCCTTATTTTGAGTAAATATGCACTTCTACAAGACCTAATCAGCATGTACCACCACAAAATTATCTGCTTCAATTCAATTTGATTAAATGATTGATTTTATTCTTTTATCTTGAAATATTAGTAGAATCTGGACACCATGTCTTTGAGAAGAATGAAGATAATTGTATATATCTTTAAATGACAACCTTGGATATCTGCGGAGCATAAGGTAGCGCAAGCGCTCTTTGGCTTCATCCAGAGAGTTTGGTGGTCGCTGGAGGGATTGGGAATCCAGGCTCTGTTCCAGCCGGAAGCACAATGACTGGATCTTCACCAGCAGGTCTGGTTTGTCCAGTTGGCCAATCGACAGCCAATGGATACCGCCAGGAAAGCACTCTGTAGAGAATTGCAGGAAAGGATAAGTGATATGACATAGGTGAAGCATGACAGGGACGTACTGATGATGTCATGTCAATGGTCCTAAATTTTATTCACCTTCAATGAGTCCCTGGTCTCGAACTGCCTCAGCAGCCAGGACAGACTTGCCTGAGCCGGCCATTCCAAAGACAGTGACCCAGCCAGGCTCCTTCTGGAGTCGATACAGCTTCTCTCGGATTCGGTTGACCAGCTCTGGTCTGCCAACAAACACCACAGGCCTCTGAGGTACACCACCTTCACTTAGTACCATCTGAACTGTTAGATAAACAAAATGCTTCATTTGTCACCATAAATATACATGTACAAAAAAATTTAAATGTACTGTTCTCTCAACTCAACTTTATTTATAAATCACTTTAAAAACAACGCAGTTGGCCAAAGTGCTGTACAAAGACTTAAAAACAAATAAAAACATAAAAGAATTAAAAACATAAAAGAATTAATAAAAACAAAAAAAGTGCTTATAAATTAAAACAATGCTTTTCTCTGTTAAGGAGAAAAACTGAAAAAAACTGCTGTGTCATCTGCTGCAAACAAAATTATCACAACCTGGTTTTAAAAAATAAAATGTGCAAATGTAATGCATGTATATGTGTATATCCTCTGCTGTTGCAGATGTTGTATTCACAGTTGAGTGTTGTTCCGTAACCAGTGTGTTATGTTAATTTTTTCACATTGTCTTGTGGCCATTTAAATTTTGATGAGTATTGCTGTGTAATGAATTTATTACAGGTAATAAATTCATTACACAGCAATACTCATCAAAAAACAGGTCTGTTTAGTTATTTTTAGTCTTTTACTTAATGTTTATCTTTTTATAGTCCCCGAGGACAAATCTTTCTTCCAAAAATGAAAAACAAACAAACAAAAAAAAACACCAGAAAAAGAAAATCAGTGTTCAAAAGGGGATGTTTATGCTACTGTTATTTAAATATAACAGCTACTGCAAAATACAGTTGTTCAGCTTTCATCAACATACACAGCACAATAGAACCTTCCACTTCTACTGTATCAACCCCCATTTCCCCTTTTTCTTACCATAAGGTGTGCAGCCATCAGGGAAGCTCTTATATGCACTAGGTGAGATGCTCGGTAAGTCATCATGGAGCAGACTGGCTAAATCGTCATACGCCTCCTTAATCAAGGCATTGTAAAATGATATGTAGGCACAGTTGTCCTTCCTCAGCAACAGCTCAAGCAATTCCACAGCCTGATCTTTTCTGGTTGACTAGGAAGAGATATTCATGAAAACTTGTTTATATGAATTTTAAACACTGGTATTCTGCTGGTCTTCCAAAAAAAAAAAAAAAATCTATTAAATACAATGTGTAATTCATATATAACAATATATAAAACAATGAAACAGGCTGACGGTTTCATTTTAAACACATTACAAATATTATTGTGCATGCTCAACAAGGCAAAGACACAAATGTTCACCTGATTTCTGATTTTCTCCTCCTCGTCTACAGTCAATACACCATCACTGATCATATGGTCCATAAGATAACTGGGTTTAATGTCCTGTTCTAGCCTGTTTCGAACACGCAACAAACAGCTCCGGGCCCCTTCCTCCAGTGCCATCTCTGCTCATAACACCAACCAACCATGCAGGATCCTGATACACTGTAAGACAATGGGAGATTCAATAACCATAGGAAAGGTAAGCCAACTTCCCTGAAGAGGGCAGCAAGCAATGGAAATTGCACAGCACGTTAAAACATAAATACTACCCAAAAACACACGTCATGCATATCTAATTCTTATGCAATTGCTAAAAGAAGAGGAACGTGAATAAAGTGATGAAAATGAAAAATGAAACTAGCAATCCAAGTAGTCCCAATAACACTATGTTCAACAGTTGATTTATAATGTATAAGGTAAAAAATTATAGTAATAGAGGCAGTTATAGTAGATAGTATTGCTTTAAAATCTGTTATAGATGATTTGATGAGTTATATGTTCACCTTTTAAAACAAACAAACAGAACATGCAGTATAAGCAAAATAGTTAGCAAGTAGTACTACTCTTGACAGATGTCTACAGACGACAAACGACTTGAAAATGTATATATATATATATATATATAATATTCTCCATATATAATGTATGCGTATTTTAGGATCCTTTTTTAACATTGGAATGTCACTCAGAGGCTTTCAATACTCAGAACTCGCCTCGACAAGTTCACTTACTGATAATGAAACAAAGAAAGAAGCCACCAGTGTATACTTACAAATATCCTCTTGGCCTTTATGAAGAGCGTCTTTGTTGAACTCTTTGTCGTTGTGCGTTGCGATAATTTTATAAAGAATCCAATGAATAAAACCACAATTTATTTTTGACGTAACGTTACACTACACACCCAATTTCGAAACAGGGAGCTTCCTGATTCACAACAAAAACAACTATCCCGGTGTGACTCCGCCAATTGGGTGGCGAAATTTAAACCACGTGCCTGATGAGGTCATAGATGTAACTAGGCAAACTGATGGTGCATTCATGGACTAATTTTCAGCACGTAAATATGTAAGTTTCGCCCTCAGAGGACTATTGTTAAGTCATAAAAACAAGAAAAAAATCTAATAATGACGCACAATCTCCGCCCATAAAAGCACAAGGGTCAAACGTATTGGAAAAATGGGACTTTTTCATTCAATCTGTGGACAGTTAACAGTATGTAAATATCTGAATGTATCTGTGACCATTTCTATGTTTGTTTTATGTCTTATGTGAAAACAATAAAACAATTAAGTGCAAAAAAAAGACAGAATAAATCCTATACAGTCATATCAGATCCTAAGTTGTGATGCAAAGTCTCGGTACATGTATGTTATTTTTTTTAAAAATGCTCTCTATCCTGTGAGTAAATGATAGTTTTCGCGTTCTGGATTTCTTAAAGGCAGCATTACTGCCTGGTGACAGCAAGCGATGACAGCATGCCAAGTAAACAGTACAGTGATGCCGTGATAATACGATTATAATTGACCGTAAATAGATCTACAGTTAATGCACTTAACACCTGAGCATTTTGTTAACATTTTGCTTAACTTCTTTGCCAAGTAAAAACCAATATCTGTCCTCCATCCAAAAGAAGTGATTGTCATGCTTAATTGAAACATTAGAAAGTGGAGTGACTGTCTCCAAAAACAATAGGTTAACCTAAAGTTAAAATCTTTTAAAATGGTTTGAGTCTAGATTGACTTTGGATTGAGTTTATTTTCACCATTACCATTTTGATTTTACATGACAAAATGTAAGATACTGAGTAAAAATTGAGATGCTCATCATCGTTACTTTAAATAAAAAAATATAAGTGATAAAGTTTCATCCAATATTTTGAGTCACCACATTTTCATAAATAAAACTTGTCATCATAATTTTTTCATTAAAATGTTTTTGGCACTTATTGTAGTAGTACATACAGTCCTGGAAAAAGGTTTTTGGACACCCCATGGATTTGTGATATTTGCATTAAGAATCATTCTTAAGTCACAGAAATCTGCCCAGTATTGTTCCCTTCTCCAAACCCACATGCTCCTTCTGCACATGCTCTGTTCTGTCAACGTCAAAACTGAATGTTTCAGCAGAAAATCATCCACGACATGACATGCTGAAACTGTCAATAATTTAGTTGTGTTTTTTTTTTATTTTCTTATAAACAATAAACAAAAACCAAAAAATCATTTGCATCTGTTTGTCTGATGCAGCCACATCTTTTGAAACAAAAAATATTTTTCCACAGGTATTTCATGATAATATTTGAGATTGTGTAAAATTTTAAGGGTGTCTGAAAACTTTTTTCCAGGACTGTACTTTCACAAACAACCAGTGTAACTTATAATAACCCAGTCCAAGTGACCATTAGTTTAAGAAAAAAACGGCAGGATTTTGACTCACACATCACAAAAGAATAATGTTATACCCTCTGATCATCAGTAAAAATTAATTCGCGAGATTTCTCAACCACTGTATCTAAATCTATTAAATGTAGACAATTAATCTCTTGAATATATTTCTTTTAATGAAACAATAACCTCATTGGAAAATAGAGCTCTGGGAACATAATGATTTATTAGAAAGCAGAGGTTTCTTTGAATAGCTCACTTATAATGAACTAATATTTATTATTCCTATTTCTTAGCAGAAAGTTAAATGACTGAACAGTTCTGAAGGTTTACACAATCCAGTAATTAACCTTTTCTGCTCTGAGGAGTGGCTCACTGTCTACACATGTTCCATTTCTACCAGTCCAGTCCTTCACCCTCCTCAAAGTTGAAGTGTCCTCTCAGGCCTTCAAGAACTCACACCCCCTCCATCTTCTCACGTCCAATGCCAGGAAATAAAACCGTGTACATCAGCCCAGTTTTCAGTGATGGTGATGTTCATTGTGCAGACAGCCTTCTGCACTTTGTCCAGGGCTCCTGTAGGAACCACAGATGGAGGCTGACTAAGTACAAACAACCGTGGAAATATGTTTTTCCAGCTCCTGTTTCACTAAAGAAAGACATTGATGAACGACTTCTTAAAATTGTCCTTCCTTGTGCATTTGTTCATTGGGCAAATATCTCCTAAAGCGCTCAGTGTCTGTTTCTAATCTTTCCAAATAAAATTACTGTCAAAACACCTAACAAAATTTATCAATTAAAATGAATCTATCCATGACAATTGTGCCACTTGCATATTCCTTCAGCAACCTTTAACTCTGCAACTAATCAGTAACTTATAACTAATACATAACCACATCGTCTTTTCCAAGGTTGCTGATGTAGCATTAGTTAGTTAACCTTTGGTCTGCAAAACCAAAACCACATCTCTTCTGTCTTTGTCCAAGCCATTCAGTTTCTTTTGACAAAGAGGAAAATCTAATAGGTTGAGCAATTAAAGGATGTCTTAGCCTTTTTTTCTTTTAAATTAAAAATGTTAAAATTGCTTTTATAAAAGTACATCCAACAATTTGAAATGCAACATATCTGAAAATATAAGCAAATGCATAACAAACATTAAATAATTTAAATATTCTTTGGACAAAAAAAAAATCTTTAACCTCAATATGGTTATATGCATTTGAAAGAAGTGCATAGTTCACCTCACTGCATAGCTCCACTGAAAAATCACTTTTATAGAGTAAATAATGCCAAAAAGAGAAAAGAATGTCTGTGGAGGTCTGTTTTGTGGGTTGCCATTTTCTTTCCTTCCCCGTCCTTTTGTATTTCTCCCCCTGCAGGTGTGTGAGGAGGCGGGCTGATGGGCTCCACCTGCCTCCACTTGTCCTCATCCTCCACCGTTATAAACCTGATCAGACCACCACCACTCTGCCGGGGGTGCTGCTTGAGTCAGACGTCTTTGCTTCTCTTTACTGTGAACTCCAGCCCACTGTTGTTGGTTTGTCTCTGTCCCTCTGGCTCCTCTGAGTTGGTTTATAAATGTACTTTTAACATGCTTCACAATCTGACATGAAGTATAAGAAGCCCTGAAGTAAATGTTTTTTCCAGTATTGAGGATATAATGCATACTGTGTTTTGACAAAACCCACATGCACACACTTTAGGACTTCAAATGAGTTCTCAAGAATAAATCAAGTCAGTAAATCAACAACTTGTAAATTATGTTATTATTTTTCAAAAATGTTTTATTATATTAATGGCAGTACATAAAACTAGTATAACAACAACATTTTGTGTAAACCTTAGACAAAGTATGTAACTGCTTCTTTTTGTGCATCTTTGGGTCCACTGGAAATTTCGGACAAATAAACAAAATCTTTTCAGTAAAGCACCTTCTGTTTTCTCATGGATTGAACCAATACAGCCAAACTGTAAAGATTACAGTACCTCACAATGTAGCAAACATAGAAACCAAATTAATAAACAAGTTTTCCACTGACAGAGAATAGTATACTTATAGAACATACAACATGGGGGCAAATACTCCAACAATTTACTCAAGTAAAAACTAAAATCAACAAACCTCCACAAACTGCTCATGCAGATGACCATATGTCTTCAAGTCCAGTAAAATCTACAATAGATCTTTTATTTTTACTTACTAATATCAGTCAGAATACAAAAATTATTTACGTTACTGATGAAGAAGTTAAAGGGAATGAAGAGACTAAAATTCCACAGGAAATTGACTGTCTCTTTTTTTTTTGCATTAGATTCAAAAGTAATAACTGCTACTGGTACAGTTTTACAATAATTAAATGGTGTTGTTAACTGAATAAAACTCCACATTTAATGAAGATAAATAATATGCAAAGACTCTGTAACACTATTCTAAATATATAGGGTTGAGTAATCTTCCTCTGTCATAAAAGCTTTCTGTATACACACATAAGACATATTGTTCTAGCCTTTCGCCCTTTTTACAAAGTTGGATAGTTTTAACATAAAAAATGTAAGGATCACCATTAGGTTAAGAAATAGATCAATGTAACACTGGTTTGATGGTTTAAAGCTACGTGAGTTCTGAGGTGAGCATAGGGCCTTGTGACAGCATTTCCTTTACTGCTGAATGTAGCCATAAAAACTATACTTACAATATGTTTAATGCAACTGCAACTACTAGAGTATAGTAGCTACGCAAAGCAGTAGCACTGCAAAGCTATTTTAATAGTTCCTTAAGTCCACTAATATCCAGTGGCACAAAACTCCTTTGACAGAATAGTTTTTGGATTTTGATTTATTTGGAGGCGACAGTGTCCTGAGGGGTGTCTTGAGAAGGGTTTTTCGCTGGTGGACTGTTGCTAAAAATCAGTTTCCTGATGATAGCAGCATAAAAAGGTCCATAGACAGTCTTGTTGTAGTTAACCAAAGACAGGAACTTCTCAGCCAATGACATAAGCTCATGCTTGATGATCGCCAGACCAGCAGGTACATGTTCAAGTTTAGTCTGGGGCTTGGGATCATTGATGAGCATCATGAAGTACTGCTGCACACGATCCTCTGCAAAAAAAAATTAAGGGAATGAAAAAGGGTAAATTAAAAAAAAAGAATCCTAAGAAGGCTTTTAAATACATAATCACCAATACATTTGAGTAAAATTGTGAACAGTCCTCTTACACTAGTGCACATCCTTCATCTAATTAAACATGAGAACAGTCATTCCTGCTTGCGTCATCTTACCGACTAGAATGCGGATGGGATTGTCCTTCTGCGTGATGTTGGTGATCTGGCCTTTGAGGGTGCCCTGCAGTGCTGGGGTCAGCGGAGGGTAGCTCCTCTCTGTCAGAGACTTGTTGAGCTCACAGCAGATCTGGGAACTGACGCCCTCTAGTGCCTCTTCTGGGTTAAAGTTCCTAAGTAGAATAAAAACAGATCAAGTGTTAGATCAATTTCCAATTTTAGCTCATGTCACCACATTAATTTGTAATTCATGAAAACTAAGACTAAAATAAAAAGAGCAGCTACTTAATTAACTGAATAGAAAAAGCAAGTTTTCAAGATAATGAAGAGCATATAAAAGCCTCTGGGGCAGATGAGGATATAACAATATACTGAACATGTGGATATCTGTACTATAACCTATTGGATTTTAAATAAATTTGAGAAAAGTAAACTAACGGTCTGTGCATCCCATCCAGCAACACCATGGTCATCCTTTTAAGACGATCAGACAGAGAAGCCAGACCCTGGATAGGTCCTCCAACGGTGTTGTAGACAATGAGCAGCACTTCATTCACTGCCTGACACTTCTGGAGCTGAACCTGAAGCTCTTGAAAACGTACCTCATCTGTCGCCAGGGTCTAACAGATGACAATAAAAGACAAAAGGCTTACCGAAAATATTTAATATTTTTAGAACTAAGACATTTCCTTTCCTACTATATTCTGGGAGTAAAGTCTGGAAAGGAGGGAAACACACGCAAACACACAGAATTCACCTCAGGTAGTATGTTTTTACTGTAGTCCCATGTGAGGATGCGAAGGAAGGCCGTATTTAGGATCTGAAAGGGCCCGAGCACAGCTGGTTGTCCTTTCCCCTGACCTTCAGTTGGCTCTTTGAGGATGGCAGCTGACTGCAGCTCCTCTATTGTTGATTTGATCCATGAGGTGGTCTTGTTCAAACCATCTGAAGAAGATTGAATATGAAACTTGAACGCCATAAACAAATAAATCCCACTGATACCCTATGAAATGCAAGTTACTGTTGTTTATTGATACTACACAGATGCAACATGTAGTTTTAGTAAAGAAAACTATTTCTGAACAATACTCTGTTGAGCTCTTGCAGACAGAAGAAAAAAACACTTAAAGTCATGAATTGTCAATAAGGAAAGAATATATATAAGGGAGTAGGTTTGAATTTGACCTTGGTAGAAACACAAAAGTGCTCCAAGGCAGCACTCCTGAAATTGCATTGGCAAACATAATTTTATGTCATGTGGAACTGATCAAACCAGCAAACAATCCTAATCAGAAAAAAATCTGTAATTGACATGTTTTTAATGCATATCTGAATATCTAAAGAGAATACAAGAATTTAATGCCCTCTGCAATGTTATTCTTATGACTAACATATCCATCATTATTTAACCTCACCTGTGAATTAATTATTAATGGTGAGACATTTGTTTCTTTATTCATCAATCAAAAAGAATGGATTTGCAAATAAAAAGAATAGATTTGCAACCAAAAAACAGATTTGAGAGCAAAAGACAAAAGTGCCAATATAAAAAAGATCACTTTGCTTATAAATCACTCCTCTTTACTTGCGAAATTTGTGTGGAAAATACAATAAACCAACCAATAGAAACTCTTCTCTCACCCATCAGCGTAGGACCCGCCTATTAAGTGCCATTAAATTTGCAAGCAAAACTTTTGAAGTTGCACGCAAAGGAAATGATTTTCAAGCAAAAGTTTTTAACTCACAAGCGAAGAGGACTGATTGATAAGCAAATTGATCTTTTTTTCTTGATTGCCACTTACTGTCTTTTGGACTCAAATCTCTTTTAAAGTAAATCCATTCTTTTTGATTGATGAATAAAGAATTAAATTTCTCTCCATAAATTTCCTGCCTCTCCTTCAGCTTCTCCTTCTCTACCTCCTCCAGCCTCTCCTCCTTCATCTGCTGCAGCCTCTCTTCCTCAACCTCCTGCTGCCATTCCTCCTCTACCTTTTCTGGCCTCTCCTCCTCCATCTCCTTCAGCCTCTCTACTGTCTGTCACCTGACAAAAATATGTTGATGCATGGCATATCAACAGATTAGGGATACAATGATCATAGCGTTTGACGGTTAAAAAAAAAAAAAAAAAAAGAAAAGGCTTTTACTTTCAATTATTACAAGTAATTTATTTGAGTAATTTATTTCAGTTTGCAAGTAGCTTTTACAAGTAGATGGAGTGACAGTGGGGATGGCCAATCACATGTATGTTAGCAAAACCACAAAGCCAATCAGAGAACGATATTTAGGTTAGAGGCAGACTTCTAGCAGAGATTGACTGTTAACACTTTGTGAACCACTACAGACAGCAGTTGTATTGACAGTATTGTATTGGAGTTAGACACTACACAGTAGTGGCTGGAGATTGGTAGGGATATGTCCTTAGCATCCCTACCCAATTCTGCGCCCCTGTATATATGATGCAACTCAGTCTTAAACCAATATTTCCAGTTATATGCTTTAACAACACACTTCTCACAATAATTATTCAGTATGCCTTTTATAATGATCTCTACACCACCAAAATGATAAACCTACCAAACACTATACAGAAAAAGTATGTTCTTGTTCACTTACCTGGTGTACTGTCCAGGATGCGTTGGAACGTTGCCCTTTCATATTCAACACCCTCCTTCTGCATTACAGTCCTCATTTGATCAATTTTGAAGTTTACCACATCTGCCTTCATCAAGTCCAGCACACGGAAGATCTCCCTGATGTGTAGGAAAAACAGAACTGATTTAACAGTTAAAAAAGACAATTCACAAAGCTCATTTATTCTCCGTTACAGAAAACACAATTTAAACTGTAGTCACTGAACACAGTCAGTGCTACAATAATGTTGTCTGTGTTAATACAGATTTGGTCTCATCGTGATAACAACATGTACAGACATGTCTCTGTTGAGTTCCTAAGTAATAATTAGACAGAAGTGGTGAAGAGACAACAAAAGACTTTACAGTTGCTGCAGGCCATATCAGTGTACCTGAACAGTGTCACTGTATTATCTGTGCTTTCCCGGAGATTCTTGATTTCCTCATCTCTTACTGGTGCACACATTTTGCCCATGGTATTGATAATGTATGAAGCAAGGCCTTGTATGTCTACAGCATCATTGTCTGCCTGCTGACGAATTAGGTCGATGTCCAACACCTCCATGATCTGAGTCCGCATCCGGTTGGCACCCGGGTTGAGGAATGACAGCAAAATCTGTCCAATGAGAGAAATTCAAGACAGACAAACATGAATAAAATATTGCTTTACTTTGTAAGGTTATGCAAATGAAATTCTGTCTACAGAAGCAATAAATCATCAGATTGGCAGAGCTGACCTCTCTGATTTCCTCCAGTAGTCTGATGGCATGTTCATATTCAGGTGGGTCATCGTTCAGTTCAGACTCCAGGATATCCCAGTAGGCTTTGTGAAGGGTAGATCTCACTAACTTAAATAAACTGAGAAGAAAAAGTACATAAATCATAGGTTTTTTTTCCACTCATTTAATTTTAAGAAGTATATGTATAGATGTACTTCTGTATACATATAAATCAAAATACTATAAGGTGCCAAATTCAAATGCACTGACAATCAACTAAAATCTCACTGAACAGAAAAATGATGAGCGGTATCATGACATATGGAGATAGTGCAGCTTTACCTGCCCTGAGGTGAGCTGTTTGGCTCAAAACGGAGGTTGGGGTTCACAGTAATCTCATGCCCAAGGCTAAGGTTGAAGAGGTCTCTGGTGGACTCCATGACTTCATCCAAGGTTATAGTTTTAGGCGGGCTTGCTGTGGAAATCATATTTTGAATAAGTTTCATTAGAAAACAAGAAAGAGCTTAAACTAGACTGGAGACTGTCACAGTGGCATGATTGTGGGGTTGTACAAGGACAGGATTGCTGAAGTAAAATCAATTAGTCTCTACTAATGGCATAACTTCACAAATACTGCCCTCCTGAACAGTACTGCTGCACATACACACCAGAAAATACTACAAAAACAAGAGAACAGTAACTCAAAAGTTATCTAGTCAGTTAATGCAGAAAGCAGAAAAGGGGTAAATAAGGAAAACTCACAGGAAGGTGTGCAATGTTTGCTGGAGCAGTCACTGGTGAAACTTTCACGGGAGCAGTCCAGGTCGCTAGTCGATGTCATACTATCACAGCGCTCAGATGATGATTCCACATCACTGCCTTGGTCTTCACCACTGGATGTAGACACAGGTCGCTCATCATTTTGAGGCATCTTGGATTTCAGCTGCAGAAGAAAAGTAGAAACTCTTATAGTGAATAAAATACTTCAGATAATAGATGACCACGTTCAGCAAGTTGCACAATAATGAGTAAAAGGGATTTTACTACCCATTCAAGAATCAAAAACAAGTTTTACAAATTAACAGAAATGTTGATCAGTTCTTTAGTTTAGTATTTTTGACTTTCACAGAATCGCGGTAAGCAGTACCAACTTTCCATATGTGTGAGTCAGAAGGAAAGAGCATGTGACACCAGTGACTGATAAAAGGCATTCATTCACTTGTTTAGGCAGTTAACAGAGTGCAACAAAAACACCAGTCACACACAACAGCTGGTGGGTTGTTCACCATGGAAACAAAGATACCAGCCTTGCTGCATTGTATCAACATCTTATCAAACTCCTGAAGGTACAGGAACCATTTTGGCAAAAAAACCCTTTATGTTATGTCTATGTTTGTTGATACATGGGTTGAAAAGATCCTTTTCCACATTTAGGTGTAAAAAGTACACACATTATTTTCCTGATGAAATTACAGATACCTGAAAACTGTACTCATTTATGGTAACAAAGTGTTACTAGTTACTTCACACCTGTTATTAACAAAAAGTCTCGTGTTCTCTGAGGATTAAAGAGACACTGGGTCCAGGCCTATCTGAGATCACTTGTCTCCAGGGCAACAAAGGACAACAGGCAGCTACTCAACTGTCAATGAGATCCTGTTACACCGGTCTCTGAATGCAAACATAATATATTAGCATGAGAAAAAAAAATACATAGTTGTTAGACAAACATAGAAAAACTAAGTAAGTGTTTTCAGAAATTCAAGGTAAAAGCACTCAGGGGGCTGTCACTCCAAAATGTACATACAGTCTCAATTACAAACACACTCATATCTGGATAAAACTTTAAAACATACCTTTACAACTGTAAAAACACACTACCAAGAAAGCCTTGCCTTTCTAAAATTATCTCAGACATACAGTACAGGCAGGATGACCCTTGGGTGTTCCTGTCCCTGGTCTCACTTATCTGCTGCCAAAAATGAATGCACACTCCCTTGCTGATCCTTCAGTTTAAAGATAGCTCAGGGGGTGAGGGTGCATAAAGGGAGTGTGTGACTTCCTGTACCCCTGCTGGGCCCATAGACGTTCATTCATTACATCATCTGCTACACTTCACAGCTAGGTCACAGCAGGCCAATTTGTGGAGATTATCTAGAGCAATGCAGTCCAGAAAACTGATTACGGATTAAATCTACTCTGTCATCTGCGGCTTCATTGAGAGAAATCCTCTTTAACCAGTCAGAATGTTAGGCAGAATAAAATGTACTGTACTATTTTTAAAAACAGGCCTATAATCCAAGGTACCACAACACGACACAAACATTTCCACTGAAATATAGTTACATTGTGTATGCCCTTGCTTCATTCATTTGAAATGCAGTCTGTATTGTACAACCAGTATGACAGCAAGCCAACAGATTTTTTTTTGTTGCTGTTCTGTCTTCATATTTCTTAGGACAATGCATAGGATGAATGAGACATGAGTAAAAACCTGAGTAAATGTGTAAAGTGAATAGACAATCATGGTACGATAACTCTGCAGCACAAAGACAGCCTTCTGAGGTCCAGATTTGACTGCAGTATAATGTAAACAAAGCAGTGGATCAGGGAGGCTGGACTAAGCATGCAGAGACGATCCTTATTGGTCGTAGTTCCTTGTCTGTCATCCCTATATGGAAACTCTTTGGTTACAAGGCTGTGCACATGGATAAAAAAAATACCCACACACGCGTAAGAAGTGTGTACACGTGATCTGCACCAGTACAGACCAAAACAAGAACTCCGTGTACACGCAAGACAATACATTCAACATGAATGTCAAATGTAGAACCCTAAATGAAGCTAATTCACACACAAATGCATTTATTCTGTTTCTAGTAGAGGTGGTTCTTCTGTCGATGGTGACACATTTAAAAACCATGTAGTCTTTGTTACTGGAAAAAAAACACTGTAAATACAGTAGCCACAAAGTAAACCATTAACTTGGCGTTTTTACGGAACACTTAGAGTTTGTAAGAGTAACTGTCATGCTAGTTTCCACATCCGACCACTTAACCGTAAGTTTCCACTCCGCATCAAAAGCTACACATGAATTACGATAAAGTTACCAACAAAACCAGCCGAATAATTTAAAATAGATAAGGGGTGTGAGATGCTAACAAAGGCGTGTTTTTACCTCTTTCGAGTCTCCAGTAAAGGAGACTGACGACAAAAATAGCTCAGATATGGGCTGAAGATTTGCCGTCGTCGCCCTGTGTTCTAAGTCTGTTTAAAGGTCCTTCGTGTCTGAGCTGTGAGAGCAGAAACAGGCCAGACTACGTCACACAGCAGGGGTGCACGAGCCCGTGTACACACACACAGTTCAGCTTCACGAGCGAGGATTAGAGCTTTTATGCCTTCTATATTCATATTAAATACATATATACAATTAATAACTTGCAAATATTCGGTGAACAGAAGAAATTATGGTATTGTAAAATGATACTTTAAGTGTACCTACTCTGCTCTAAAATGGTACGCTCCTCAAGGCTTCACGTGGGACGTCTTTGTTTACGGATGTGACCTCAGTGTGTGTGTGTGTGTGTGTGCGTGTGTGCGTGCGTGCGTGCGTGTGTGTGTGTGTGTGTGTGTGTGTGTGTGTGTGTGTGTGTGTGTGTGTGTGTAGACTACAGCTGCCTTCAGGACAAAGAGGGAACTTCATGATCATCTTACTGGGGACTCTTATCCGGAATTACATGTAATGCCTAAATATCAAGATACCTAAATATCAGAGTGACAGTTTTCTTTTAAGATTGATCAGACTTGCAAGTAATAAACAAAGCAGCCATAACATGATTATTATACGTCTGTTTAATGCTTACTATACACACGAACAACAAACGGATTCCTGTGGTACATCAGCATCAGTGGATCGAATTAAACAGGTGACCTTTGAGTCATAACTGAGAAATGTTCCCTATGTCACAAGCCAAAGTCATACCTAATTGTTTTGAAATTGGGCTCTTTTCTCTCACAGAAACATATTCCTTTTGGGGTTGCTTTGAGAGAAACAGTTAAAAACAAAGAAACAGTCACTGTCAATTGAAAAGCACTGGATAATTAAAAAAATATATGGTAAAGCAGATTTCTGTTTCTGTGCACAGTTTGCACTCCCATCACAAATTAGATTACCTGATGTCACAGATTTTTTGAAACTTTTGAAGTTTTTAATTGTAGAATTCTTTTTTACATTAATGATTTTGTCTTCCTGTTTTTATGTCTTGTTCCTGTTGTTGTTCTACACACACACACTCACACACAAACACACACACACACACACACACACACACTTAGACACACAAACAAACACTTACACACACAAACAAACAAACACACACTTACACACACACACACACACACACACACACACACACACACACACACACTGGAATATTGAAAGTCACAAAATATACTTATTTTGTTGTGCAATCAATGACAAGGTTATTATTCAGACTATTATGCTGGCCACAGGGTGGTATTACAATCTCTACTATTGCCCTTGCCAACAAGATAAGTTCAACCAGGAATGCATGCCTGTGGAGAAGTGTTTTTGCTCTTATCTGTGCACAGCCAAAACAGGAGCACTTTGAACTTTATTTGAATGTCAATGTGAACTTGTAAACGAAAAGCTAATTTCACAATACTAAAAGTAAAACTGTATATTCGCTTATTCATGGGTCTTTTAAGATCTTATCAGAATTCATATGGGAAAGCTGTTTAAGATGTACATCTGAGTCTTATACAGTGAACAGTAAAATACCACTTCACATATGAAAATGAATTCAACATAAAAAATTGATTATGATTGAAGTCATCTTCTTTAGTCATAGATTCCACTCCTTTTGCTGCAATAACTTGCTTTTTTGTTGTTGTATGGATGGTATTCAATGACAAAGTATTGGATTCTTCTAAGTTTCATTAATATTTTTCTGACATGAGTCATTCTGATATTAACTAACTAGATTGAAAAAATTGGCTATAAAATCTATTCTCCTTTTTATCATGTGCTATTGTGACATTAAATTGTGTGGTCAGTAGGGGGCAGCAGCAGTTTACAGTCTGTCAGAAAACCACAGAAGAAGAACCAGCGGAAGTTGTCACACAGAGTCCTGATGGCGGTGGATTTGACTCCTCGGTTCAGACGCTTAAACAGTCAAACACGAAGTTTTCGAGAAAATATTCAGCATGGTAAGTATTACCTAGCTGAACAAAATTTGCATCTACTCCTGTTGGTTGTTTTATCCTCACAATTAAGTCACTACTGTAAACGTAGTGGAATGTCGCCCCCTTCGCGGATGTGGGTCAAATGTTTTTGGCAAACGGTTTCAAATCCTTAACCTTCTAATAACGAATTGAAATAATGAACCAGTCCATTGTATTTTGACGTTTCTTTATAATAAACAATTAGTTTTTCAGATTTTTTTTATATATAAATGTGAATTTCTCAGGTTAAATTGCATCTGCTGAACGACGTCAACATTTGCCATGACTGGAAGAGGCAAAAGAGAATGTGCCTCCTGAGTTAAAATCAACGACAAAAAACAGTTTTCAAGTTAACTTTACTCATAAATTGTGAATGTTTACCATTGTGGAAAAAACTAAAAGTAATTAATAATCCAAAAAACAGAATACGTAAAGGAAGTGCTGCTCTGTTGAATTCCTATAGAAATAGACAGATGGTCTCATCGTTAATTCCAAACCATTGTCTCACAAAGCAGAGCTACAGCTGCAGCTGGTTCCAGAAAGTGGGTCATTCTGTCAATAATCAACTGCCATAGTTAAAATATTATAAAATTCGGAAAAATATTTATAAATATTGTGAGGAGTGTCAGTATACAAGAACTAAATGAAGTCCATCATACCATGCATAAAAGCTGATTTGTGTGCTGTTTTTTTTTTCTCATATTTGTACCATCCTGTAGGTTTCTCAGGACCTTTTGGAGCCACCCAGCTATGGCATAACATAATCCAAGCCCTCAAAACACAGGTAGAGGTGCGTCGCTGCAGGAGACACCTACGTGTTCATGCAGAATGTTTCACAGGCTCAGATGCTGTTGATGCTGTCCTCAGTTACTTGATGCAGAATGTGGTATTTTGCACTAGTGAGGTGTCTCGCCTCAAAGCAGCACGCCTGTGTCAGGCTCTGATGGAAGCCAAGGTGTTTGAACCGGTAGGCACAAAGCTGTTTCGCCGAGACAAGGAATTGACCTTTGAAGATAGTAGCTGCAGCCTTTACCGTTTTCTGGAGTATACGGTTCAGTCCACCTCTACCATGAAGAACTGCAGTAGTGACACAGAAAACGTACCCCCAGAGGAGCTGGAGTCTAAGAAGAAGAAGAGCTCCAGGTTTGATTAACATAATATCATGAATTATGTTCAGTAAAATAAATTACATTCTACATAGAGTGCTTAAAAATTTAGCCTTCTGTTATCATCTAACACAATAGAGACAGGAGATAGATATAATGTATATGATGTAATAATTTATCATTGAGCTTCGTAGAATACTTGATTCTGATTGTCAACAATTTTTGCTGTGAATTACAGACTGTTGATTGTCAAAATTTCAATCATGGACTCTGAAGTTAATTTTTAAACCAATAACATCATTATTTAAATAAGTATTTTCAGTTAAAGTTTAGTAAATAGGCATAAATTGGATAATTGACCATTCATGAGTGTTTAAATTAATCCTGTCATGGTGATCACAATAACATTACTTAATTTTGCTTTCATCATCACTAGCTTCCTGTACTTTGTATTTAAATATCCTGTTTCATGTTCTTTCAGTAGGTTGAGGACCATCTCTAATCCCCTTGCAGTTGGCCCTTCAGACAGGAGGGTTGAGAGACTGCTTAGGGCCATAAACCTGAGACCCTCGTCATCCCCGTCTTTTAACAAAGTCCCTACAACCTCGAGTGCCTTTTTGTCAAAACCTTGTAAGATAAGCTTAATTTCCCTATATTTACATTTTGATGGGTAACATGTGCAAGAGTACATGTAAATGTCTCTCTTTTCACAGTGGTAGAGGAGATTTGGAAGCAGCAGACACTCCTCCAGCTTCTGCAAATAGTTGAGCTGCCCATGCTGGACTGCATCTTGGCCTCTCCCTCCAGGGTTCAGCCTCAGGCCTTCATGGCTCCCTTGGCCACTCAAGACCTGGTGATCTCCAACATTTGCCTGGAGAGAGAACTGCCAGAGGCTCTTAACCTGCCCCAGTGAGTGGTCTGATTTATACTTCTGTATTTTCTGCATGCTTGACAAAAATGAAATCTGATGAAAGTAGAAATAAACTTGGATTGGTTGTGTTTTAATTTGCTCTTCATCAGAATCTGAATTTATTAAAAATGTATAGTTCTGTGTAATCTGAGTAGGTGCAGGATTTTTATGTCTGAAATACTTGTATTAATCTCAATATTTTACTCCCGTTTTCCTCTTTAAGGGGTACTTTTGAATGTGACACTAAACCATGATTATTTTTTTCCCCAGGATAGATGAGTGGCTTTCAGCAGCAGCAGACTGCTTAGAGCTCTTTCCTGACCAGCTGATAGTGGTTGCAGGCGAGCACCTAGGTCAGCAGGGTGTTGGTGTTTCCTCGGGTGATGACAAAGCAGAGCAGATGTTAAGTCAAAAGAGACTGCTCTTTGACACCATTGCCAAGTACTACAATGGACAGGAAAAAGCCCCACTGCTCTCAGGGCGGTATCTGGACATACATATTGCAATCTTGAATTTGCTGGGTAAGACGTAGTGTACAGGATTTCAGTTAAATTTCCTGTCTTCTTGCACAGTAAAATTCTGTTAAACAGTTAAACAACATTTATCACTTGCTATATCTCTCTACTAATATAAATGTTTTTGCACCATCCCTTTTTACTGTGTCCTGTTTCATACAGATGGAGGGAATATGCAGGATGCCATTAAAGCATCTCAGCTGTGTTTGCGACTTCTTGAGGCAAGTGTGAGAGATGAACTCCGGAGACTTTTGGCCTTCATGGCTATGGCAGCTCACCCAGAGGCCTGCCGTTTGCAGAAACAGGTATAAACAAAATATACATTCTTCTCTAAGTATGGAACGATTTATATGTATAATTTCAATGATTTCCAAAATTATTTTGACATGCAACCATGATTCCTTGACTGACACAATTGATATCTGTCACTGTTTTTAGATGGATAACAGGCCCTTAGTCTGCCGCACCTTTCAAAGGGCAATTGTCCAGAATCGTGAAATGACTCATTCGCAGAGTGAAACCTTAGTTCTGTTTCTCATGGACAATCACACTGAGCTCTTCAAGGTACACATTGCACATCTGCAAATTTTCTTGGCAGAAAACTGCAGACTACACTGATTTCCTTCGAGCACATTATAGTAAAGTGGTGATACACCTGCATACATACACTGCCCAGCAGGGAAAAAAACCTTAGATTTAAGATTTTGATTTAGAAGTAAAGAGTCAAGAACTTTTCACTTGGTAATTACTGCAGTGATTAATATGTTTCAGCTGGAAATGTATATAATTTCTTAAACAATCATCATTTTGCCACAGAGCATAAAGATTTGACTGTAGAGTTTAGAAAATTGTCACGTGGTCTGATTCTTGGCCTGAACCTCTTTGAGAATCTTTGGGATGTGCTAGAGAAGATTTTGCTGACCTGACCCTCCCATCATCAATATAATAATAATCTTGGTGAAAATGAATGCAACTCTGTAAGGAAGTGAGTGCTGTAAAATTGCTTAAGAATTGCATGGCAGAAACAATGCCATGGTAAATAAATCTCATTATCAAAGCTAAAGATGGTCCAACAAAATATTGTGAATGAATTTTTTGGCTGGTTAGGGTATGTCACTAGCATGAAGGTTTAATCATTGAAAACATCCATTTTTAACATGCTTTTCCTTTTTATCGTAACAATTGCAGACCCCTACATCCCTTATTGAATCTGTAAGGAGGACACTGAGGACAATGCAGCAGGGCAAAGACCCTGACTCTATTGCCAGTAAGTCAAATCAAAAATGAAATTCAATGTAAACATATGCACATTTCAAGTTTGATTTGGTTTTGATCCACTCAGAAATTATTCAGTCTTCTATAATATATTTTCACCTAACTTGACTTTTAAACATAAGACTAATGTCTGATTTCAGCTTTGATATGAACCCACATCTGTAATGAAATACAGTGACTTTGACTACTTTCAGTCTCATTATAGACTTTAGGGAAAGTACAGTGTTAGGAAAAGGGTGGACTACAAAATGAGTTCTCTTGATTCAAGTCACCATTTTTACCTCCGCCAAGGAGGTTATGTTTTTGCCTGGGTTTGTCTGTTTGTTAGTCAGCAACATAACTCAAAAAGTTATGGACAGATTTTTATGAAAATTTCAGGGATAGTTTGAAATGGCAAAAG
>JAPTYQ010000005.1:17467130-17481144 GCA_029814465.1 Ostorhinchus cyanosoma | reverse complement strand
GCTCTCCGAGTGCTTTTCTAGTTTTGTCATGAGCACTGATGTTTCCAACACTGCATGTTGCAGCGTTCACCTTCTGCCAGCAGGTGACACCACAGGAATATGAGGACCAGCGTGAGGCAACCACACTGGAGAGCCTCAAGCAGCTTCTTCATGACATTTCATTGAACAAGACCATGCCTATCAAAGAGAAGAAAAGGCTGCTCAAAGAATTTGAGAAACATCACCCTGTGGTCTTCCTCCAGCATTTCTCTAGTACCTTCTGAGAGTAAAGGCATCGAATGGTTTTGGTATGACTTCCAGGTACACCTCAAACCAATACTGGAAATAAATTTATGTTCAACTTATACTGTAGGACAACTATGATTCTGCGTTCTTGGTACAGGGTACCAAGTGATTGGTCTCTTTGTTTTATTGATTGGTTCCTAAATGTCAATCATCTCATAGCACTAAATAAACATAATCAAGTCTGATTGATCAAAAGGGTCAAAAATGTAAACTGCAGAAGCTTTAACTATTGCCACCAGTTTGCATTTTATTTGATTATTTAAGGCTTTTATTGTTCAAATTTAAAGATGTTTGTGAAGTTTGTATTTTATGCTCAAATCTGTTCTGGCCATACAGTAAGATGAAACGAATAAAAAAAGCTTAAGGAATCAATGAATTTAGGACTGCCACCTAATTAGCAGCAGCGTAAGGCTGTACTGATTAGACAGTTAGTGTACTAACTGATGTGTTTCTTGCAAGTGGAATTGAGTTTAACTGTTGAAGCTTTATTTTAATCTTGTTGAGCTGTCTGTATTTGGTGAAATCCATTGTGGTTTTGCACTTATATTTCTACATGTTAAATGAAGATGAACAGAATTACAGCAATTTGTTCTCATTTTAGTTTTGAAGTTTGTAACATAATGTTAAAAAATAGTAGTAAAAGTGGCACTAATGTAGCTGAAATATGTTTTAGCACAGTTTTTAAATGTTAGACCAACAATAGCTCAGGTTAACATGTATGTTTTAATGTTGTTTTTTTGGGTTTTTTTTAAGATTTACTTGAAAGGCGGATATGATGTCTTTTGGTATAATGACAGGTGACTGTTTTAGGCTACTAATTAAATCTCAGATGTTTATTTTTTCATCATCAAAGCCATGGTTGTACAAGTCATGATCAAAATGTCTTTCAGTCAGCATGGTTTGCTCTGCATTAACTGTAACATTAGGATGCACTTTATGATGCTGAACTGCTTTATGTTCTGATGGAATAAGTTATCTAATAAAGTTTGAGTCATTCTCTAAAATCTGTCTTATTATTTTTATGTGTGGTAGGTTCACTAACATGCTAAAACAAAGTTATTAAAATACCTTTTTAACTTACATTTTAACATTATTTTTAGTTGAATTTCACATAAAGAAAATTTTTAAGAATTTTGTCTTTGTTAATTACATGTAGGTTAACATCTGTGTAACTATATTGTAATTACTCAAACTGATTAAACATTTTCTGTGCAATTTTGAATTCTAGAACTTAAAGCAGTAACAAAAATTAGTTAGAGGATAACATTGTGATGCAACCCCTAAAGTTAATAGCTTAAACTCACGATAGAAATCGTACCTAAAACCATTTAATTTTAGATTAAACTGACAATTTTAGAGGTTTTATTGGATTTAATTTTAAGGTTTTTATGTATTGAATTATTGACTTTTATTGATTTTATGGGCCTGTATGTCCCTTAATGTTACTTTTCCTTACTGATCATTGTTGTATTCATGTAAAAAAAAAACTGCCTGAACAATTGTCTGAACTAAATAGAATAGATTTATCATCCAATTGTGGGAAGCACCTGATACTTACGCAAACCCGGAAGTACAGCTGTGCGTCGCTAGCATGCTAAGCTAGGTTAACTCATTTCGTATGCAATTGGAAGACATGGGGGCTGTGTCGTACAGCCATTACTAACAGTCATACTGCAGAGAGTCTGTGGAAAATTGGAAGATAAACTGATATCTCTTTTATACAAGGTAAGTAATGGCAGGATTTGGGACTGACAGCTGTGTACCGACATAAACGGGCTTTGACAATACTCGGTGTAACGTCTCTGTCTACTGTTGGCTAGTTAGCTTTAACAGCGCTACATAGCTACCGTGATCTGTTTGTGTAAAAAGCGTTTCACTGTAGACGCCAACGTAGACAGCTGAAGCGGTGATATTTTACAAAGCTACAGGTATAGGCATATAAGAGATTTGGGGTAATAACCTAATGCTGACAAGTTAAAACTGTATTGCAAAATTCATGTGTCAGTTTGGGGAGTGCTAAGGGCTAAAGATGACGTTTAACTGAGCTAACATCAAAGTATTCCCCAGCCAGTTATGACAGTCATTATAAACACGTCCGTAAGAGGAAAATACAGCATCTTTCTGTTAGTGATTAAATTACACTTTGTTCCTTCCACGTAGGTCGTCAGATCATACATACATACATGCGGTAGTGGTAAATTACTTGGCATCTTGGCGGCTGAACACGTCTGTGCTAGCTGTTAGGTTTTGTTCAGGTAGATTTGAGAGAGCGAATGAGCAAAACCATGCGCTCATAGGTTACTCATTTGGTACTACAGGTAATACCTGTTGCCCGCCCAAATAATTGTTTCTTTTGACATAGCTTGAGCACGAATACCTCACAACTCTGTATTATAGTAATGTATAGTTATCCTTCTATGGTTCTCTCTGCTTTCATTTGAGGAATCCTGCAAAGAATTTGTTTACTTGCAGATGATGTATATTTATGTCCTGCTAAATGCTAATTCAGCACACTCTTAAATCCCCTAGCTTAGAAAAAAGTTTTTAGAAACCATACACTTTAGTTTCATACAGGAAGTTATCTTATTTGTTCGGTTTCCTGTTGCCTCATATGCTTGTTTGAATTATAACAAAAGGGAAGCATCATTGGGTTGGTTAAATTTGCTCTGAGTCATCTTACTTTTCTGAGGACAGCTGGGGTAGTTGTGCTGCCCAGGGTCCAGCCAACATTGGCAGGACACTGGGCACTTTGATGTGCAAATTTACAGTTTCATTATACTGCATATCTAATGGTTTGTTGGAGGCTTTTTCACAACTAGACAGGCTGAGGCTACAGCTGTTGTATTTTGTAAATTGTAAGGGTTGCTACTGTGCTCCTGCATTCAACTGTCTGTGTGGGCTATACTTAACTAAAACTATTTGAGTCATTTACCTTTGCTTGGTTTTCTGTTTTGTCTCTTTATGATCTCAGCTGCTAGGTCAAGCTTGAATATGGAGTCCATGTTAAACAAGCTTAAAAGCACTGTCACTAAGGTGACTGCAGATGTCACCAGTGCTGTTATGGGCAACCCAGTGACACGGGAATTTGAGGTGGGACGACACATAGCCAGTGGGGGGCCTGGTATGTGCTGGAGGATCTACAATGGCACTAAGAAGTCCACTAAACAGGTGTGTGTGTGTTTATATTATTAAATAATCACTACCAAGGCCAGCTCATCTTCAGAGAAGTTGAATTCTAAATGAATATATGAAATGTTTAGTCAAGGAAGAAATGTTTACATCAGTAAAAAGTCAGTTCTAGGACCTTATGATGCTAATTTCAATGTTTGTTTTGTCCCCTCCAGGAAGTGGCCGTGTTTGTGTTTGATAAGAAGGTGATTGACAAGTATCAGAAATTTGATAAGGACCAAATCATTGATTCCCTCAAAAAAGGTGTACAACAGCTGACCAGACTGCGTCACCCCCGTCTCCTGACTGTGCAGCACCCTCTGGAAGAGTCACGGTGATTAACACACACATGCACAGTCTGTTTTGTACACACACTAATATCAAGGACAAATTGAATGAGTCATGACTCAAAGAGGGGCTTGGCATATGGAAAAATGTGTTTATCAAATAAATTTGTCTGTGTGTGTGAATATGTGATCAGAAGCCTGTCAAGTTGAAGAGACTTTTTAGACAGGGCCCTGAATAATGTATGGCCCCAGAGAGCAAAACAAAGTTGAGGCTGTCTTGTGCCTCTTGTTCTCTAACAGTCTGTCTCACCTATATTCAAAGCAGCTCCTAGTACTCAATACTTATTTTTTGCCTCTACTGATGTTATGAATTGTCTGTAAAAAAACAAAAACAAAAACTGAATATCATGGTGTGGTTTTTTAAGTTAAGCTAATGTATATCTGTTTTTTTCACCCTCAGAGATTGCCTGGCATTCTGTACAGAGCCAGTGTTTGCCAGCCTGTCCAATGTGCTGGGCCAGTGGGATAATCTGCCCAGCCCTGTACCCACCGACATCAAGGAATACAAACTATATGATGTGGAGACCAAATATGGCTTGCTACAGGTGAGGATATGAGCTGTTATTGGAGATTGCTGGGTCTCATTAATATTAGCAGCAAACAAAGCAGTTCCATAGGTCAAGCTTTCTTTATGAGAAACAGACAGTAAAGAACATCTCATCTTACATGTAAGACACAGATGGACACACGTGTGTAAACATACTGTACATGCTCTGTACAAAATCAGAGGAATTAACTTCATGTTTTCTGTTGGTCAGTGGTTTTAAGTCAGATCCATTATTCCGTCTTAGTCTCCATTTTGTATATATATCAGTTCAACTTTCAGGTTTTCTTGCTTTCTGGTTTTAAGATGTGAAAATACCAGACTTAATGGCTAAAAAAGATAGATTCTTATGTTTATTGACCAGTTTAATGTGTCATTGTGTGGTTGGTTTGACATGTTTCATAAAGCTGCATATGTTCACTCCCAGGCCCATAATGACCATCTGGAACCTTCTATTCAAATAGATTTGTAAAAAAAAAAAAAAAAAAAAAGATTAGTTATGCATGTCTTGTTAGATGCGTCTTTTCTGATTGGTCAGCTTTCATGTAGTCTTCAAAAGAAAGCATATAGGTTTATGTATGCCTTAGTAGGTCATAGGTCATAACTATATACACAAAATGTCTCTGCATTTTTTTCTTTGTTCAAAACTGAAACTTTACAAACCATCTGCACATCAGCATTATGTAATACTATGCTAGATTTGAATCTTTGATCATGTTTCATTTGAACATCTCACATTATTCAGTATACCCCTGTAACTTTTGTCTTCTCAGATCTCAGAAGGTTTATCCTTTCTCCACAATGGAGTGAAAATGGTTCATGGAAACTTGTGTCCAGAAAACATCATCCTCAACAAAAGTGGAGCCTGGAAGATCATGGGTTTTGACTTCAGTATCTCCTCGACTAACCCCTCAGATGCTGATGTGAGTGAACTTTCTCTGAAGCTGTTACTTCAAACTTTTGACCAGGACCTGTACTGCGTGTAGTGTGCTCTACCCAGTCTATTTTGCAACGCAAAGCTTGTTCATTAGTAACACATTAATATGCCCCCATGTTTTCTCACCCTCTACAGCCTAAATACACATGTAAAGAATGGGAACCCAACCTCCCTCCACTCTGCCTCCCTAACCCTGAGTACCTGGCCCCTGAGTACATCCTATCTGTCAGTTGTGACTCAGCGTCTGACATGTACTCTCTGGGTGTGGTAATGCATGCTGTCTTCAATGAGGGAAAGCCTGTTTTCCAAGTCAACAAGCATGATATTTTTAAGAGCTTCAGCAGGCAGCTGGACCAGGTGAGTGTAGGTGCCTGATAGATGTGTGCTCAGTGAAGGAATAGACAAAAGAATGAACCCTTATTGGGTGCCAAATCAACCTTACCTTTTATCGTGTTACCTTTTATCATTTTGGCATTAATTTAATTCTCCTTCTGTCTGTTTCATTCCACCTTTTTAAAATGTCCCTATCATCTGTAGCTGAGCAACATAAGTCCAGCGCTGCTGAATAAAATTCCAGAGGAGGTGCGAGACCATGTTAAAATGCTTCTGAGTGTCACGCCCAATGTTCGACCTGATGCTGACCAGATGACCAAGGTATGCATTTATACTATATTCAACATACATAGTATTTTGTTTGTGTCCTAATGCCCTCTAGCTTACAGCTGAGGACAAATGTTTGATTTAATTTTCCTCTGTGGAATCCAGATCCCATTTTTTGATGATGTGGGTGCAGTGACTCTACAGTACTTTGACTCCCTCTTTCAAAGGGACAACCTACAGAAGTCACAGTTCTATAAAGGCCTTCCAAAAGTTCTGCCTAAACTACCCAAGGTAAATGTTTGTATGTTTTGCTTAAGAATTGTCACATGCATCACGTATAATGCAATGAAGACTAGAAAATAGATAAAATAATAAGTTGAATCTGTCATTGTATATTCTTGTTGAGGAGGAATTTATGCTTTTTCTATGAAATGTTAATTTTCTTATCTATATTTTATCTTAATTTCTTTCTGTCATTTTTGCAGTCATGTCAGTTAAGTGTATGTGGCCTCTTACACATTTTTCTTTTATGTCCTTTCTCTCAGAGAGTGGTGGTCTATCGAATCTTGCCAGCATTGACTTCAGAATTTGTCAATCCGGACATGGTTCCTTTTATACTACCTAATGTCCTCCTGATCGCAGAGGAGTGCACCAAGGAGGAATATGTTCGCCTCATCTTGCCTGACCTCACGCCTGTTTTTAAGCAGCAGGAGCCTGTCCAGGTAGACAAAGCAGACAGAGAACATGACGTGTACAACTGTACATGTGCTCACTTTCACATAAAAATAACCAAAGTAGGTCTTTAAATGTTTGGCATTTGTACGTGTTTGAGATTTAGCAGTTAGATTAAACTGATTACAGTATAACCTGACTAAAAGCATGTGCAGGTTGTCACTTTATCAAGACTTGTGTTTCTCTGTATTTTTCTTCCAATGCTTCTTCAGGCTAGTAACATGGTGAGTGGTCTGTGCTGTGTATATTTTCTAATTACAGCAGCTAGTGTGTGTGTTGTAATATCTGTAATCCTAAACATATTCACTAAAGACACTAAAATCATAGTCTTGGCTAACTTCCACTTACCTCCTACTCAGAAGTAGAAAATAGCACGGTATTTTCCAGCTTGTGATCCTTTCTAATTCAGTCCATGTGTTGTGCAGATCCTGCTGATCTTCCTGCAGAAGATGGATCTGCTGCTGACCAAGACACCAGCAGAGGACATCAAGAACTCTGTACTGCCTATGGTCTACCGCGCTCTGGAAGCTCCTTCTGTTCAGATCCAGGTAAAAATAATAATAATTTTTTAAAAAATCTTAAAACAATATTCACCCTACAGAAACATGTTGTCATTGTCCTTTTTTGAGATTTCTTGTTAAAAAATGTGGATCACTGCAGTGAATGTTTTACCTACTATGATAAAAATTGTATCTTTTACTTTTTCTCTGTGGCTGATCAGGAGTTGTGTTTGAACATCATCCCAACGTTTGCTAACCTCATTGATTACCCATCCATGAAGAACTCCCTCATCCCTCGGATCAAATCAGCCTGCCTACAAACATCCTCACTAGCTGTGAGTTTCAATAAATGATCTTGTATTCTCAGGGTGTAAATCAGTTGATATTTACAGTGTTTTGTTTGGTAAATTGATTTAAAAATGGCCATGTAATTGTTAATTAATCATTTCATTAATGCCCATGTATCCAATTCATCAAACGGAGAATAGAAAGCTATGGCTTAGAGGCACTGTAAGATGCAAAGGCACAATGAACATGTCGGCAACGGTGGGGTTTGCTACAATGAAGACAAGGACAAAATCAAATATCAGCTGTTAAACTTTTAAGCACTGATCTTCCAGGTTATAATAGCTTAGATTTCAGTGGCTGTTGTTGTGGTTGACTATTCACCTGATTCTTCTCAAATTCAATCCACATTTTCTTCAGGCCTAGGAGAGGAGCAGTGCTAAGCTTTTGGAAATTTTAGATTGGTTTATTTATTTTTAACAAATTTTTGAGGGGGGGGGTGTTAAGTAATCTCTGCATCCTTTTTCATTTGTTTCCAGTTATGTTTTTTAAGATATTTTAGCTTTTACCACTATTTTCTACAACTACCTGTTTGAACTTGCACTTCCTTCTTTGAACTGCATATATACTCCTAATAGTCTACATAGACTTTTGCCTCTTCATCTATCTTTGCAATGTATAGGTGCGAGTGAACTCTCTGGTGTGTCTGGGGAAGATCTTGGAATATCTAGACAAATGGTTTGTCATTGATGAGATCCTGCCCTTCCTGCAGCAGATCCCCTCTAGAGAACCAGCTGTGCTCATGGGCATCCTCGGTAAAGAAACCAAACACTTCCCACTCCTTAAGAGGATAATAACATTTTATAATTCATGACATGAACAGTATGAACATCCTCGGAGCCTCATTTTTTAAACTATTTGCTCCTCACCTAGGAATCTACAAGTGCACCTTCAGTCACAAGAAGCTGGGCATTCCCAAAGAGCATCTCGCCACCAAGAGCCTGCCCCACCTTGTTTCTCTTAGTATAGACAATAACCTGAACCTGAACCAGGTACTATACAGATGAAGTGTTTCAGATATGACCTACATGCCAGCTGGTCAAAGCCATCTCGGCTTTTTCTGTTCATTCACATTTTGTATTGACTGCTTAAAACATGTACCTATTGTTTTGTGGTGAAACGGGAATTCTGAATGACTTCCTGTATGTTTCTATTCTTTCAGTTTAACTCCTTCATGATGGTTATCCGTGATATGCTGGGTCGTATGGAGGCTGAACACAAAACAAAGTTGGAACAGCTTCATGTCATGCAGGAGCAGCAGAGGTGATTAATACAGTTCTCTTCAGCCTGATCTATATCCTTCTTTTTTACACTGTCTCATCCCCATGATTCTGGCTACACAGGGAAGATGAGGATGATTATGTTATGAGTTATGTACTTGAGCCTCTCTCCAGATCTGTTTTGACTTCATTCATTGTTGTTTGTTGTAATAGGAGTATAAACATCTCTAATCCAGGGAGCCAAACCGAGGAGACAAAGAGCCCACCTAACTCTGGCAACCAGGTGAGAAGTTCACAGATGAGTTTGTTTTTCTGTTGTAGTTCTTTTCAATGTCTCAGAATATTTTATGTCTGTGCTGACTTCATTGTCATTCTTTTATTTGCTTTTAGATTGATGATATCTTTGGCAGTGCAGGGGTTAATGGGAAAGAGAATGGATCTTCTGCAGCACCTGTGCAGCCCAATAGGGTAAGGAAAAAATGCCTCGCCTAATTCATACTCACCTTCTTCATGAAGAGGCTAATCCAGTTTGTTCATATCTTGTCTCCATTTCTCTTCTGTCAGATGTCTCTAACTCTGGAGGAGAAACAGCGATTGGCTAAGGAGCAGGAGCAGGCAGCCAAACTGAGGAACCAGCAACCGTTAGCGCCACAGTCTGTCAAACCATCCACCACCACCACCACACAGGTAACACACTTCTATATAGACATTTTAGTTTTGAAGTTTAGTCATAGTTTTTGTTTCAAAATTATTTACTCACAGCTAGATTGAGTCCTTTCTATAATAATACTCCTGCATACTTCATAATTTGTGTAACTCTGATCCTGTTTCATTTGCAGACTAAAGATCTGACCAGCAGCCTTTTAACCAACATGACATCTCTAAATAACCTGTCCTTGGCCAATACAGCACGGCCAGCTCCTGTGCAGGGCTCCACCACATCTGCCTTCCCCACCTCCAGCCCCATGGTGGGCTCAATGGGGGCTCCAGTGTCTAATGGCTTTAACACACCCATGGGTTTTCAGACAGGAGGAATGGGAATGGGCATGAGGCCCACAGGCCCCAACCTTTATGGTGGCATGGCCACCACCACCAGCACCCCGAACTTTGGTGCCCTCACACAGAATCAAGGACCACTCGGCCAGACTAATAAAGCTCCTGACATGTCAGCCTTGGACAGTCTTTTTACACCCAGCAAACCCAAAGTCACCCTCAACCAAATGGGTCCAATAGCTGCACCTGGAACCAACTCCCCTTGGCTCAATCAGTTCAATTCAGCCCAGAACACTCAGATGCAAGGTGCAGCAGTAGGCCTGGGAGGGGCAGGGGTGCCCAGTGGGTTTGGGATGCAGGCAAACCCCTTTTTCAACCCTCAGAACTTTTCTCAACCTGCAGCTGCCCCTAGCATGAACCAAAGTGGGATTAAACATAGTGCATCAGTCAACAGTGATCTCAAAGACTTATTTGGGTAAATGCAAAGAGATGCCAGGTTGAATATATTCTCAAAATGACTGTGGACAGAGGAGCCTTCAGTTCTAACAGAACAAGAAACTGAGTGAATGTGAAGATTTAAAGTCCCTTCAAGGGTGTTGCTGTCTGTATTTTTAATTGACCTGGGTTAAGTTGTAGTTTTGACTCTCACATTCAGCTGGTCACTCAGCCTCAGCAAATCAGTCTGCAACTAAATTCCATTTCTACTTGACCAGAAAGACAAAAAGGTCTCAAGGTTGGAACTTCCTCTATTCCGTGTTCTTTAAATGCTGGGTATGAAAATATTTTCCTACTGTTTTGTACTTGACAAAAAGAGTGAACGTGTGATGGGTTGAGATGAATCCCAACTCAGTTTATTCAGGAAGGTCTTGTGTTCATATCATGACTGAGTGCATTGAGTGACTTTCACTCCCTGAACATCAGAATCCTCCCTCTAGCTTGAAAACGACCTGAGGCAGGCAAGTGTTTTCTGTGGTGTACATCTGCTCTGCTGCTTTTTCACTTGCTCTTGCTTGTGCACCTTTATTGCTTTTTTTAGAGTATTTTAAGATGTGCTGACTGCCTGAACTGATCAGGAGATCAGCTTAAACGAAAACACCAAAACATCTGAGCCTGTGTGGGAGGCAGCTTGACGTGTAGCGCTGACAATACTGCAGTCACTGATCTGCATCCAGGAAGCCCTCTCCATTCTGCTTCTGCTGTTGATTATTTACAGCCTAACATTTATTTGCAGCTTAAGGGTAAATCAAGTAACCCCTTTGCGGCTTGTCACCATGGTAACCATTTGTCTGCAGTGATGGTAACTTCCATTTTGAGAACACAAATTGGACCGATGACAATGATTTTCCTGTATCTCTTTAACCAGGTTTATCTGGGTAATCTCACCTGGAAAAGGCTCTACTATAAAACTTGCCCCCTGTCAGTACTTAGTTTTTCTTGTTAATGATTTGGGCAATCAACCATTTCACCTCCTTTGGCTCAAATGACAGTGTATCAGTTTCTGTAAATGCAGTACAATTGACGTGACTGGCGATAGCAGAATATAATACGTGGAGTAGCTAATAGAGCAGTGTCCTTTTTAATGAGATGCTAAAGTGGTGAAAAAGGATCACGTGCACTGCTTAGGCTACCGTGCCTTACATGTGTAAAACTAGACAGATAGCACCACACTATTACTTAAGTATTTACACTTATCCCCTTAACGTTGCTTTCTGGTGGACACTTGCTTCTAAAATCACTTCAAAATTGCTTTGTTGCATGTTACTGATGTTGACCACATGATATTTAAACCTTGATTTTAAGCATCTTTCCTAATGATGATTCCTAACAGTTACAAGTGACCAATGACCTTTTATTTCGTACTAAATTTACTCTCTCTGAAGTTTTTTACGCGCTTAAAAACTGCAGTATACCATTTCTTTTGAAGAATTTGTACCACGAAGGAGATAACACTATATTTTAATTTCAGCACTTTTCAGCTGTTGGAGGACATGTGCTGGTGGTATACTATGAAGTGTAAATATATAATTATTTAAAAAAAAAACAAAAAAAAAACCAAGATGAGGGCCGTGGCATTTCTATGTTCATGTGATAATGGTTAAGAGGCCTTAGATGAGTTGTGTGCAATAATCCTTACGAGTAGCTGAGGGTACATGTCGGCTGCATTTCGATTGGCTCAAGCCGCCACCGATGTGTCATTTTCTTTCAACTCCTCTGACCGGCAGTAACTTCATAGATCTGTCAGATTTTCTAAAATAGCTAAACTATATTGTGTACTCATTCTAACTCTTACATTTTTGAGGAGAATCACACAATCAGTCACGTTGTGTATCTGCGTGTAACCTTATGTGTATGTAACGTCTTTAATTGGATTTTGTTTGTAATAATTCCTCCTATATTTGGCGCTTTCTCACCATACACATGGCAGTGTTATTCACTACTCGGTTTTAATCAAGGTTCTCTTCATTTCCCAGTCTTCGTGGCAAGAATTAAAACATGTCTGATTGAATCTTTGTCATCAGTAGATCTATGTACTACATATGGCAGTTTTTGTGTTCTCACAAAAAAGAGAGTGATATCTAGCGCGAGTGTTAGAAGTCCTGGCAGCACCCAAAGCAGAAAACTAAAGCTTATTCTTCTACGAAATCCTTTGTATACTACTGCTGTCATATGTATAGTGTGACCCTTGTTTTATGTGTAAAGGTGCTGGTCTCTGAGGTGATTCAGTGAAAATCTGTACATATAAAGAAAGTACACAATCTCATATTCTCACAGGTTGTTCATTTGTGTGATGCTTCAAAACACTACACACAGTACAACTCCTGATTTACATTTATTACACTAAATTAGCATTAGTTACTGTTATAATTGCACACACCATCAAACTTCTTTCCCATGTTATGTTAACTGTGGTTATATTGGTGAAACCTGAATTTACGTGCATTTATTACATGGCAGCTTAAGCATTTTAAGATTCAATTTAAGAATCTCATGGTTACATTCACAAAAATAGGCAGTTTTTTTTTTGTAAACATCCACATTATTTAAGAGGTGTTGGATTCTGTTGTGCATTGATTTCCATTTCCTCCCACCCTCAAGTATTCCAAAAAGACCCTAACAAAACCCTAAACCCCAAGCAGTGTTACAAACCAGTACAGTATCATATTAAAAGGTAAACAATCATTTGATAGTGCATTTCAACAAACTGGAGGCTACTTTAAGGAAAATGCAAAGCACAGGCTTTTTGCATATAGAAAACACACATTATGCTGGATATTTAAATACTGTCCAGTAAGGACATTGAGGATATCTGTTTGAAGAATTCCTGAATAAGGCAGAAGGAGGTGCTGGGTTCTCCTGGTGAACTGAGAAGATCAAGTCTCATCATAAACTGATGGTTCGTCATATCTTCCGTTTGAAATGTTAGAGATTTTGTTGTGATGACAGGTCTGATGAAGGCTGAAGCTACAGCTGAAACTGACTGCAGGTAAAAAAAAACCCATCTTTCTTCAAATCAACTAGTCTGATCACAAGACAATCTCAAACTAATAAGTCACATCATGTTGGTCACTGGTTAAGGCGTCGGACTGATCGGGTGGTGTTCGTGGACAGGTTCTTCTGAATCATGGCTAAAAAACAAAAAAATAGACACAATGTCAGCTTGGGAATCTGGTCATACTGTATCTATCAAATTGTAGTGTTATGATATTGGGGTGGTTTTTAATTGATAAACATTGTGGATGTCCACGTTTGCCACTTACATGAAAAATCCAGTTGATAGGTGAAGCTCCCTGTGTTAAAGCTCATGATGCCTGATGGGTTCTGCTGGTACTGAAGCTCAATGTCCTGACTGGAAACACTGCACTGATGATCTCTCTACACGACACAAAGACGATCAGTACAAACACTTCAATAGTTTAGAAATCTTCTACTGCGAAGTTTGATTAGCATATATTTAGTATTTATTTTTAGGGCACAAGTATGTAGCGTAGATTACTGCCACAAACCAAAGTACATATATAGCATGGACTAATTTGTAATGCCATTCCCTAGAGGGGAACTTAATGCAGAATACAAGATAAAATACACAAAAATTAAAAAGAATAAAGAGTGAGTTATTCATGACAACTTGTCTGTTCCCTATGTAAAGAAGGTTTCTAATTCAGTTGAAAATGACTACAGTCAGAATATGTTACTTGCATTGTCAACATTTTTTTTTTATTCCTTCTAAAGAACTAAAAATACTTTTACTATCATAGCATTATATCTCCATAGCATTAGTTAACAAAGCTATAAGATTATAGATCTAGAATATAGACAATGAACAAAACACACACCACTCCAAC
>JAPTYQ010000005.1:17376693-17390279 GCA_029814465.1 Ostorhinchus cyanosoma | reverse complement strand
ACACACACACACACACACACACACACACACACACACACATACGTCTCAAGACTCAAGTTGACAATGAAACTCCGTGACCTTTCACACATACACACTCACACAAATGCATCTAGTGTTTCAAAGACCCAGCAATCTGCATGTCATGAATATAGCCAAGGGTTGCTCCTTCCCTCTCTGTGCCACAATAATTGAAGAGTGGGTTTGAGCCGCAGCTGCTAACAAATGATTTGGGAGCAGTTGGTCCGCAGCGGACCTTGACCCGAACATCATGACCAGGATGATGAAACTAACCCCAAACCATCAGCTGGCTGGAGTCACCCTGTCCTGGTTTATATAGTCTGTGAGCTTCGCTATGATGCACATATAGTGTATCTTTGTTTAGATTGTAGTTGCATTTGTGCATCTTACAATGTGATTGAGTCAAATATCAACAGGTACATGTTCTTAGATCTTTTCATATGTATGCTAACACATTATATGCATACATGTAGTTTGAGATAACGTAATAGATGCAAAGGCTATATTTTGTAAAAAATTATAGCAGTCATTGGAAAATATGAATCAGAAGGAGCTGCTCTGAAATAAAATCCAGGTTAGGGTTATGTCAGGTCATGGGATCACAGCTCAGTGACTCCCAACAGCAGCAGTAATTATAGTCCTTGTCCACAAAAGAGCTACTGCTTTGACACACTGTACAACTCCAGTCCAGTGGTTACAGTGCTTCATACAGTATGCACACGTCAAATCGCTTTGATTCACTTTACTGCATGTGCTAGACGGGATTTCTGTTTGACTCTTTTTCTTTTTTACTTGCTTGGTGTTAAGTGGAAAAAAGTTTGAAGAGGTGATCTCATTCATCAGCTGTCAAATGTGGAACTGCAGTTTTCCCTACATTTTGGATACATGGAGCATGTGCAAGCAGTTGTTTGACCAAAACGCTCTGAAAATTGTGGATCCAGAGGACAGGATGTTCCAGTCTCCCCGACAGACTGACTAAGCTTGGCTGCCTCAAACTCTCTTATCTAACCAAGGTCCAGAGCTTCATCCAACAAAAACCTTGTTTGCAGATTTGGCAGGTGTATTCTGTTGGACGTAAAGCGCTGCTGGGTTAGATAATAGTTGTAGATGCTTTTGATGGTTTATTTTATCCTGTTGGAGTACCAGAAGGGTGACCTCGTCTTGTAGAATGATCCATTAGCTGCAAAGTATTTTAAGGAGGGTTCATCAAACATTTGTACACATTCACATGTTTGGGAATTCCAAACATTACTGACACACCTTGCAAGTTAAAATAATTAGAGATAGCTAGTGTTCCAGTTCTGCTCAAACGATCAGAGGCACACATGAAATAACAGTGGTTTCCTTGCTCATTGCTGAACCTTATCTCTCTGGTCTGACCCATGACCACAAACACATACACAGATATACATGCACATGTGGCCTAGACTCCGACAGCCCACCATGTGTTCCACCATTAATCCTTCACCCTTTATCCATAAACTTTTCGGCAGCTTTTAATACGTGCCAGACATACAGTAGAACCATCTAACTAAGCTCTATCTGCTCTTAATTGCTTCAACGTTACTGCAGGCGGACAAGAATTACTGGAACTTTGTGGGTTACAGTGTAATCAGGCCCAGAAACTGTTGTTGGGAATAAAACAAGAATTTGAAACAAAACCAGGAAAAAGGAATAAAAGGGATTTGAAGGGAATTATTTCTTTATCTATCCACCTCTAACAGCAGCCAGAGAATAAAACCTAAATGTTGTTGATATTATTCAGTTCGGGGACTTTGGGGCGCTGGGAGTTAAACAGCTATATATTACAAGTATTGGTATGTGGTTATCCAGTCGCTGGCCAATTGGTGAGCATAAAAAGAGCTTTAAATTCCAAACATAAAGTAAGGAATAATACTTGAATGCAATCTTCAGAAAAAAATCCTAACAATATTTTAGATGACTTTCCCAGCTGGATCATGATGCATGAGACAACCTGCTGAGCTTTAGGCGTCAGGTTCTTTCATTAGGTCCAAAGGCTTGATGTCCTGCTCTAATAAGATGCCCCCACTTCACACACACCTGGAGCATCTACTAAACACATGAGGAACACTCTTCAAACACTAAACCCAGAGGGATGAACACAACATGCCGAAACATGACTTAACAGGGCAGACCTGCCAGTATTAGTATATCCTTTCCTCTTTAAGAAGATGGAACCTAAAAAAACAAAAAGTCAACATTTTTACTGAAGAATTCTTTTGAAACCTCAGGTTAGGTTTGATGTTGCAAATGTACAGTATTTGCTTGAAGGTTTGCAAATCCTGCTTTGACCTTATAAGTCATTTCTTCATTTCAGGGTCATATTTTAAAGTGATTTAATTTTTATATTCTCACATGTGTTTCATTTTGGTTCCAGTGAAACCACATCTACCTTCCAGCTGTCAGATGGTTTTCCTTTAAAAGAATGGGTACTGTATCATCAAACAAGTATATGAAACCAAAGTTATTTTCATGTTTCAGTTTAGTGTTGCTTCAGTTGAGAACAGGGACAGTATCACATTGTAGCACAGTCAGCATACAATATGTCAAATGGACTGGATTTAATCACAGGAAGGCACCTGGAAATAAAGAGTGCAAATGTGGCAACAAATGGTACCTGATTATCTTAATGTCAAAATATACACACATATATATATATATATACAACTTGTTTCTGTTTGTCATAATGTTTGATTTGTTGCATAAATAAATAAACAAACAAACAAACAAACAAAGTTCACTAGAAGTTTACTTTGAAAAATGAGGGCAGTCCTTGTTACAGTAATGTGTTTGGAGGTCTAGTGCATATTGAAAAGATGTATCTGTGTTAAAAAAAAAAAAAAAAAAAGTACAGGCAGCTTTGTTTTGAATTTACTCTGTCAGATTTATAACCGACTATATCCAAGTAAGAGTCATGTGGTAAATTGAAGCCAAACCAGTTTTATCTTCTTCTCTTTTAAAAACTGTGATTCATCATTCATGTCTGACCAAAAGGAGAAAAAAAAGGGGACAGAGGTTGACATTTCCTGTAGTAGCAACATCCTTGTCAATTCTCCTGTCTTCCTCTTTTGTCTCATCTCTCTCTCTCTCTCTCTCTCTCTCTCTCTCTCTCTCTTTCTCTCTCCCCCCCCCAAGTCTGGCCTCAGCATTACTAATGATTCCCAGACAGGAAGCAGACCTTGCATGAGGGAGTAAAGTAATTTTCCCTCCTTTACTCTGTCACTTTCTCCTTTGTCATTGAAAGTTTACGCTTTCAAAAAAATCAATGAAATACCCCTGCAACACTTACCATATGAAACAAACTGGCAGAACTTTTGCAGCACATCGTACATGCCTGAACATTAACCTGTCTGGATTTACGCAAAGCAAAACAATCTGCAAAGTGGAAACAATATAAAGTACCAACTACTATCTGATCCACCCTTGTCCGTCAACTCCCCCATTTTCTCTAACTCCGCAAAGACCCGTGTCTGCCTCTGCAGAGCGTCTGTCAGCAATGAATCATTGGAAGGTATTTACAAGGCCACAGGACATTTAAAACACGTGTGGCCCTTTTAACCCATCAGCACATGAATGTGAGCTCCCCTCCCACATGGTTGCATAAACATGTATTTCAAACACAATCATAATTTGTAAAAATGATAAAATAATAAAATAAATAAATAAATAAATAAAAACGATACATTTACATGTCTTTTCTGGCTCAGGAGTCTGCGGTTGTTTTCACAGATTTCTGATATCAGGGGATTTTGTGAGTGAGAACATGTGTATCTGAAAATATGCAAAGACGCAGCCAACAAACAATTTCAGAGCCAAAAGGTTCTTGTAATATGTCTTTGGCCGAATCAGTCTTGTCTGGAAACTGGTCAGAGTCCATGCAATCAACTGTACTATAAGTCTGCATAGAACATTGTGGATCAGGGACATTCATTCTAACTACCACAATGAATATCATTTCTTTGCACGTCCAAGAAAAAAGTGCTAGAGCCATGATAATTATTAAAGGAGTTGATGGTTTCTAGAGCATGGCTGTTGTTTGGAGATACAGACACATGAAAAAGCCAGTGAGTGGTTAAACCACATTTCAGCTGTTCCATGAGAGGAGCTGTCGGCCTGCCATCAACCTCAGTCCCATTATCAACAGTCTGTGCTGCACAGACGTGGATGAACTGCCCAACCTTCACTCCCTTTCTTCTCTTTCCATCTCCTCCTCCCATTTTGTCCTCTTTCCTGCCCCGGCTTTTCTCCCATAGCTTATGGTATTTTCTTCCTCTGTCTGACCCTTAAAATGTTGCCCAGAAAGACTGACATGTGGAACTTTCTGGTATTTCAGTGAGCAGGGGCTGGGGCTGGGGAGGGCTTCATGGCTGATGTCCATTCAATTGCATTGTTCTTTTGCTCTTTCTGACCCAAAGAGTTGTAGCCCAGATGGAAAAAATGTAGTCCCTGAGTGCATATCTGGGCCTTGTCTCTTCCAAACCTTTCCTTCTCTCATTTCTGTTTCAGAAGTTAAACATCTGCTCAGTTCAAAAGTATGAACTACTGCTGTACTTTTATAGCTCTGAATGTATTTTAGTTCAGTGTTTATGCCCTCTTTTTAGCCTCTTTTCTATTCTAAGTCCCACTTTGTATTCTATTTTGTTTGCCTCAGTTTTTCCTTGTTTCACTTGAGTCCATTCAGTGCAATTCATTGCAGCTGAGCCTTATTAGGTTTTTCCCCTCCTGGCAAAAAGGATGTAATGAGTTAGCTGGGAGTTGTGTGGTGGCTTGTCGGGAAGTCTTCAGACCTCTCTTTGATAGAGGAAGCTGTACCATTATGGGATTAATGGCACTATGTGTTGCCAGGTACAGTTTTTTTTTTTTTTTTTATCTCTTCTTCAAAGCCTCTCACTTTAAGTTGCCCCTAGCAATTTGGGTTCTCTTCTGCTCCTGTGAAAACACAGTCACAGAGCTTCAGTGAGCAGAAAAGCTTCAAACTGAGAAGAAACAGGTCCACAGAGGAGATAGATAAGAGATTAGGGTTAAATGGTGTGGTTGCAGTCTCAAATGAACTACTGAAATGGAAAGTGTGAGACATGCTAGAAACTTTTCCAATCAAAGTCATGACAAACAGTAATGGGCTGAATCAACACAAAGAAATCCTCGTTGTTGTTTCAGCTTTTTTTCCTCATTTGCTTGCAGACTTCCCAAACACCAGAGGGATTGAAAAAAAAAGAGGAAGAATGAAAGAAAAGTAAACAAATGCAACAAACTCTAATCTTTTCCACTGGCCCTCGGGAAACAAAAATATTCATGTTCTGTCTTTCACTTACTCAACTCCTTGAGTTTATGTAAGCATACCGCATCATGTTTGCCAAATAAAAAAGTGACACACTAATCAAACAAATTGGCAGAACGCAAACCCATACGGGGTATATCCAAACAGTCAACAAACAGATGTCCAAACAGTTGTCAACCAAGAACATCACATCACACTTTAATGAAGGGCCAGAAGAATAGGCTTTTGGCAGAAGGAAGAGTATCAGCATCAACAGCACTACCACACCCCCTTTCCTAGCCGCTGCTCTTTTCACTGAGCTGTATGCAGATTGGACTGGAAATAATTAAGGTCCCTCATCACAAAGCCAAGAGTGCCGTGGGAACAAGACCTGGCAACATATCTGGAATACACACACAAATGCTGCAAAGTAAGTTGGAAACAAAATGTTACATAAAAATTGAGTGAAACACAATCTAGTCTAAGAAGCACACAGACACAAAAAAAAAGTGAAAGAAAAGTACAGTCAACTTCTGAGGTAAAAATGACATCACCAACAAACAATGACACTTAAAAATCACCAAAGAAGATATTAGTCAGACGTCTATTTGAGTCTCAATCCAGCAAAAACTAAATGATTCCCTGAAGATTTTTCTCATATCTTAGAAAGAAAAATGAGCTGTAACTCCTTATTCCTAACACATCCATCCCTGTAAAAGCCTATACACTCTTCTCTCCCAGAATCAAAAGAATTGACCTACCTGTTCTCAGTAGAAGCAAGGCAAAGAGAACAGAAGTGAGCGAGATGAAGCTTGACTCCCAAAATCCAGTCGAGTGGGGGGGATGAGACTATGAAGAGGCTGCGAGGGCCTGTGGGGTAATTGGACTCGGAACGCGTGCAGCCAAGATCAAGCAGGTGTGCTCTGTCACAACAAGGGGAGGAGAGAGAGAGAGAGAGAGAGGGAGAGAGAAAGAGAGACAGAGGAGAGAGACAGAAGGAGGGAGGGGTCCCACCGCCGAGCTCCCTCTCAGGACCGAAACAATTGGTGGAGAACTTCCCCCGTTCTCGCTGCCTGCTCCAAAAACAGCTGGAAATGGAGAAGGGAGGAAGACAAAAAAAAAGAAAAAAAGGAAGAGAGTGAGAAAAGGGAGACAGAGGGAGAAGGAGTAAAAAGAGAGAAGAAGAAAATGAAGAGGAGAAAGAGGCAGAGGGTTTGGTGTTTAAGGCAATGAGCTGTGATTGGGCTGGCAGCCACGCTCACTGTGACATCTGGTAATGATAGGTCCTGTGTGGAGCTGAGCACAGACTGCTGCACACAAACCCGCTTTCTCCCTCTTCTACACTCTCTCTGTCATTCATCCCCATTCAGCCTCGACCCAAAGAAAAAGAAAAAGCACCACACATACACACACACATGCACACGCACACACATACACACTGGACTGGTCTATTCACATCTGATCCTCCCTCTATTGAACCTTCATTCCTGTTTAACTCCATCCCCAAATCTTGAACAGGTTTGGTCAAAGTGCCTCAGATCTATTTAGCTTTACTGGATAAAATAAAATTATATATACATAAAAAAAGAGCAGTGGGACTATTTAAGAGGTAGCATGCTCCTAATTTTTATGGTCATCTCTGAATTTGCTGAATCTTACTTTCTAATGAGCACTTACTCAGAGAAAGGGTGGAGTATCTGGCACTGAATCCTGCTGGACCCAGATTTCATCTTATCTCAATGACTGAAAGGAGGTGGGGTTAATAACAGTAATGTGGTTGGAGCGGCTATCATACACTGCAAAAAAGAGGTGTCTAAAACAAGATAAAAACACTAAATCTGAGGTAAAGGTACTCAAAACAAGTCAAATATCTGTTCATGCAGCAAGATAATTTCATGTGACAAGATTTCTTGAATTTAGATTGTTAAATCTATAAACAAGTGGTGCCAGACACAACAAACCCCGCCCCTCGCAAACATTTTACCAGATTTGCCATATCTCACACACTGTTGGTGACATTGACCTTGACCTTTGACCTACATTCACCAGAATTTTATATACCATGTACCATTCCTGAAAATGTCAAGGAAATTGGTCCAGTAGTTTTTGTGTAAAGTTGCTGACAAACAAAGACAGACAGATAAAAAAAAAAAAAAAAACAAAACCAATACCCTCGCCTCCACTTTGGGGGGCGGGGTAATAAGCATGCCTACAGATGTATGAACACTTAAAATAAGAAATTAACACTTAAAACAACAAAAATATCTAACACTTCTAAATATAAGATTTGTTTTGTTTTTTATCTTGGTAAGAACCAAATAAGTTGCAGTGCAGTGCTGCAGGAATGACACGTCTAACTTTTTCATTGGCTTTAAATTGTGTTTCTGTCAGCCGTCACGTGTTCAGTCACAGCTTCGATCTGCTCATCGGATTTCAGTTTGGGTAGAAAAAAGGTGTTGAGAATCAACGTGGAAACACTATCCCAAGGATAATGCACTTATTTTTGTAATCTGGGTTCTTGCATAAATCCAGGATTAGTTCCGCTTTAGTACATCTAACCACATCTGAAATTTCCACTGAGTCAGCACTCATTGATCTGTCATAACTTGAAGTTACTGAATGAGCGTCAATGTGGTCTTAAGTTTAGAACTTTATTTCCCAAGTTGAGGTGCACTGAAGGAACATTCTTGTATTGGACTTGAGTCCAAAGCTTATGAACAAGCCACGTTTTAGCAAACCACAGATACATATAATTTCAGCATTTACAAGCTATGTTTCATATAAACATTTCTGCATATGTGTCTCTTAGAAATTAAGTCCATATGCTAACTACTGAGTGATTTTTTTTATATTTAATGGTTTTGGCACTAGCAGCATTTGGTTAGAATGATAAGAGGCCTTGGTGTTTTCCAGAGAAACTCTGCAAAGTTGTGATAAAATTGACACGCAATGTATTTATTAATATACAAACCAGACCACAATCTTTTCTTAACCCTTACCGAAGTGGTTTTATTGCCTAAATATAAATCCTACAGGATTTGAAATGCAGACTACACTCCAAAGCAAAATCTTGGAGTTTAAATGGTTTGTACTCTATATGTTCACCATCCAAACAAACCAATAATTTCCAGCCAACTGAGTGATGTGACTCGGTTGGTAAAATAATTTGACCACTGACACACTCATATTCAATACATACATGACACATACGTCTGGATTCCATTAATGTACAATAGAAACACTTTATTCTGGTGAATGAGTTCTTATAAAGGCAGATTTTATTTTAAACACTGACACTATTTTATTTATGTATTTATTCATTGAATTTATAAAAAAAACTGTGTGCAAGCAGATTAGTTATTTCAAGAAATAAAAAGATGGTTGCACCTTTTACACATAACCATTAAAGCAGAATATTTTGATGATGTCCTGTTCCATTTTAGGTCGAAGCAGTACAGGGAGACTCACAGGTCAAAGGAATATGTGAACAGCTGCAGTTCTAAAGGTGTTCTGGTTGCTTACATGGATCATATCCTTGTCTACGTTCTCTGCTTGTGCCTTCTTGAAACTCTTGGTTTGATCAAAAGAGAAAATGCTTGATCAGTTTTAGCACAGAAGTCTTACTATCTCATTCAGTTACTTCCTCAGTTGAGTCATATAGCAGAAAAGCAGGTTTCATCCTGCCTGACTATTCCTTCCTCAGCATGACTGTTTTCTTTACATGAAGGCGAACCGCACATATGATGATACACTTTAGAAAGCATTCAACCAAGTTTTTCCTTCAGATGGATAATCAATATGTCTTTTATGTTTTTTGTGCAAAATAATGACTTAACTCATACATCTTGTCATTTTGGGTCTAAGCTGTAATTTTCAAAAATGAGTCTACAGAAAGAAGGAAGGAAGGCGAAGAGGAAAAGAAGAGCATGGAAAGAGGTCAGAGGCCAAGAGGATTACAGCACGATGTGGAGCAGTGGACAAAACCAGGTGTCCAACACAAACGCTGAGATCATACCTGGCACATTCTACAACAATGGAATAAAGAGAGATGAGGAAAGGCTATAGAAAAATGTGTCTGCATCCTTCAGTCTTTGGCTGATAGAACCCAGGCTACTTACGATACAGTAACTTTTTAGTCGCTTGCAGATATTTTGCCATGACACGTGGCTGTTGCACAGACATGAAAGCGTTGTGGAATAATAACCTTTGTCCTTTTGGTCACTGGGTGGCCTCTGCAGAAGAAAAACCCTGGGCAAACTACAAACCGCTCTGTAGGGGAGCCTGATGTCTGAACGACCTTTGGCAAACAATAGTAGAAATAATGGAAACCTTTGTGGGAAAGTGAAAAAATGTACTACAACAAAAAATGTATTTCCATCCATCTATGTGTATGTGTCACTGCAGAGACAGAAGGAACCAGACAAAACTTTGAATGAAAAGTAAAGGATCAAACCGCCAAGAGAAGTTCAAGCACTTAAAGAACTGAAAGAAACACTGGACTGAAGTAGGTTTTCAGGTGACCTGATATCTTACATCTCTCTCTGTAAGAAAGAGTGGAAAATGGGGGAAGAAGTGCAGGGCATTGCAGGTATTATACCCTGAGGTTTAAAGTCTCAGAAAGAGGTCATGGATTCATATCAAACACTAACTTTTCTATTTGTAGAGGATTTACTAAAAAACAAAAGTACAATGCAGTGATCTAGAAGTTCACAGCTGTGGTTCGGAGAAAAGTCCAAAACTGTGTGCCACTTTTCTGCAAATATTCAACTTTTATTTGAGGTATAATGCAGCTGTATGCTTTGCCTGTGCAGACGTGTTGGGGTAGTGAGACTAAACTGTGCATCATTGCCCCATCACTCAAAACGCAAACACAGACACATTTTCTGGAAAGTGCTGGGGGCTATATGTATGGTCTACTTCACTTCTCTATCCACTGTATAGCTTCAAGAATTGGCCCTCTTCCAACCATCAATCTGGCTTACTTTGTTTTGTAAGAATTTGTCAAAACTGTGCAGCCTTTTTCCTACTTAAACTACATTTTCCAAGGCAAGTTGATCATTCAAATCCAACCATTCCCACGTAGCCAGTCCCTATGATTGTAAATTAGGTATAATTAGTCTGCAATAAAGAGATTTTTAGACCATTAAAGTCAGTCAATGATGCCCTTAAGTGAAATGATGTCTGACAGTTTTAATGGCAAACATTTACATTGGTGTAGACGACTGTTTAATGGGTTGTATCTTTAGGTCAGGACATACATTTGATTGATGAGCAGCGTGATATGACTGATGATGCACGTGTGTTGTATTTTTCATATTTACAAGCATTTTATTCAGAGGAGTTTTCTTATTATCATGTCTTCAAGATCTCTCGACTTCCTTCTTTTTCATTCTGTTACCATATACACTCTTGAAATGCCACCTTAAGTTTTCACACTCATGCAAACTTTCGATTTAACTCTATGCAAGTTAGCGTCATGATGCTAGTGGAATACTAACTGAAACTAGAGGCACTGTCATCAAACACCTTTCTCCTCCAGTCTGTATAGTCCATATACTGCAATGAAACAGCTGTGTAACCCACAGAAGCACCTACTCTTGGAAAAAAAAAAATCCTTGTCATGTTCTCGTATTCTGAAAATGACCCAGCATGTCGTTTGTGGTTAGCTAGACAGCGAACTCTACTTCTCCATAAAGAGGTAAAATGATGTTTCATTTAGAGAGTCACTACGAGAAGAACTTTGAAGTGGCTTGATTTACCATTGAACTGGGATGTGATGGAGTCTGAACTGGTCCATGTGTGAAATTATAAAGCCAGATGACACATACCGGTGTACCCACTTCCCCACTTCAAACAGCTGGATATTTGTGGAAATATTACAACAACGTATACGTGTAAATCCAAACTAGCAGCACACTCTCAAAAACGAAATCTTCTTAAGAGAAAATATCTAAAATAGATATACACCTGCAGGATCTTATAGTAAAAAAGACACTCCACAAAAAAAGAGTTTAATGCTTGTCATTCTCGTGACAGACCAATGGAAGCTTTCGAAGCAGTTGCTAAGTAAGGACTGCACACACAAATCCCTGGTCTGTTTCTTTAAGTAATTTAGCAGCAGTGAAGCGGAGGAGCGCTGTCATTCCCATCTCTTACTGGAGTATCTCAGACATGATGGACAAAACAGACCCAAGCATACACACATACACACACACGCACACGTACACACACAAATGCAGAGTGGGGGCATCGGCGGTGACAAGCTGACAATTGGGCCGTACTGTGGGAAATGACCCTATTCGAACCAATCATGAAGAGTCTATGTGTGATTCTTATTCATATGATAATTACACAGGAGGAATCCCATCAGTTTGGTTCACTGTTTACACCCTTTAAGCCATGAGAGACCGTACACACACACACACACACACATACACACACATACACACACACCTACGCACACACACACAAGCAAGTCAGCCAGTTAAATGCCAGTTTTGATGGGTATTTTTCATATTTGAGGTGAGATAAGTAACATATTGTGGTTCTGATAAACCATTACTGCAAAATAAAAAACTAGTAACTCCATCATTAGTGGCCTTGACGAAAGATGCCAGAAAGTAAAAGTATTAAAGTCCAGACTTCTCCTGTTAGTAGCCATCAATTATTAAATATGCTTTTATTTGATCTTTGGTCTCCAATTCTTCAAATAGACTGACATAGAGAGTAAATACCCAGGGATTCAAGTACAGAGTGCACTAAAACAACTGTAGAAGTTGGAGGCTGCTATCTACGCTGAACTTTTAGATCTACTTAGTGTGTGTAAAAGTGGATGGCAAAAATGTTGCACAACATCTCTGTATTTCAAGGCTACGTTCATCACCAGTGTATTGTTATGCATGTTCACACAAAGGGCTTTTCAGTGGTGCGATTCTAGCATTCACTGTTTCTCCACAGCTCCACATGCTTCGAGGAAGAAAATGCACACAAGTGATGGAAACACTCGCTCAAGTGGTGTTTTGGTATAAACGTGGCCATTCAACACCGGCAGGACTTTTTGTCTCCATGGTGACAGACTCCTGCTTTGCGGAAAGCTTAGTGAAAGAGGGAAGCCTTCACAACGGGCCAACTTTACATCGCACCCTGTAATAAAGAGAGATAGGCAAACACAGCTGCCTGGCCTGTGAGCAGCACAGAATTACAACACTGATTAATTGTGATTGCAAGGTTTTTGAAAAATGGATTTCCTTTATTACAGGTAGAGCATTTATAAACCCAGTTCATGGGGAAAAGGACAAAAAAGGACAAATATGAGTAAATGTGCAGTCCTGCCGCAGTCGCCAATTTACCCTGTGTTACCTCCACATAATTAAATCATTCACAAAGTCTCATTATAAATAGCTAGTCAAATACAGCTGTCTGGCAACTTAATAGTATGGCATTAGAGTGCTGATTTAATGTGATTGCATGGTTTTAAACACAGGCATGTAGGATTGATTTTGAACAAGAACAGTTGTGCAATGAGCAATGGAACAGATTCAAAGAGGATTATTTATATGGAATCTTACAAACTACCTTATCATCATGTGAATCAACATAATGAAGCCCAGTGTTTAATTCAGGATATTTACAAGTAATTTCAGGCAACTATGTGTGGTAAATTAAAGGTGCACTGCATACAGACATCCAGCGCTCAGCACAAAACAAACTGACGTAAACTTTATACAAGCACACACCAAATCTTAGGGAACATATCAACTTGTATGTTGTCAAAATTTAAGCTGCCAGCAATATATACATGTGAAGGGTGAGTTGCAAAAGAGAAATCTAGGCTTATTAATATGACCAGAATGGAATGTGTTCCAACACTGTATCAAATAATTAACCCATAAAGTCCCAGTACTACTTTGATAGGGTTAGTGGGTCAACAGGTCTTAAATCTTTTGCATCAGTAGACAGTGGACATTTGGGTCTTTATGGGTTAACCAAATCTGATCATATAAATATAATGAACATGAGGTAGTACATGAAGTCTATTTGTGGTCAAATCTGTCTGATATGAAGGTATCTGTGGTGTAAAACCTTCACCAATGTGAATTTATAAAGTTTAATTGTAATTGTAACTAGAAATTCTTTCATTCCCTGAAGGAAATGTAACCCGTGTGCTTGCCTCTTGCCGGATCAGCGGAGTCATGGCTGGGCGTGACGTAAAATCGAGAAGTAGCTGCTTCTCGTGGGGGGTAGAGGCCTAGGCGTGGGGGGTACTGGCCTAGACGTGGAGGGTAGAGGC
>JAPTYQ010000005.1:17327594-17347506 GCA_029814465.1 Ostorhinchus cyanosoma | reverse complement strand
GTGTGTGTGTGTGTGTGTGTGTGTGTGTGTGTGTGTGTGTGTGTGTGTGTGTGTGTGTGTGTGTGTGTGTGTGAGCTTGGGCTATTATTAATGCTATCAGCTATAAAAGCTCACCATATGCTACATGACGCACTGTGTCAGCACAGTATATTCCAGTTGATCGACTGGTCTCCACTGCTAAACTCTACATCTACTCTTTTCTTTCTTTTCCCTCCATCTAACAGCTTCACCCCCTGCAGCATTTGTTATAAATGAAGGAGCAACAAGTGTGAAGCCAGTGGGTGGAAAAATGTACAAGATATATATAGGGCTTATATTGTTACAGCAGGACACAGGGACAGATGGATAAACAAGGTTTTGCTGGGTGATATGGGTCATTGGGCTTGGTTAACAATCCTTCAGTGCTATTAAGCAATCTGTCACCCAGTAAAATAAGGCAATAGTTGACAGACAAGGTCAGAGTTTGTTTGTTTTTTCCTCACTTACTTACTTACTTTTGATTTCCTTTTTCAGAATAATAACATGGCAAGTAAACTGTTCCTTACTTACAGTAGGTTTAATAGTTTGACTACTACAACAAAAGTTTGGTTATTTGTGCAACAAGTGATACAAACAGCTTTATTAACAGGTTAATGCATACAACTAATCAGTCAATAAAGTCATTAAAATGTAAAATTTTTGTATTTCAGAAAACGTTGGCAACAAAAAAAAAAAACTAGTCACCTAACAATTTTTTTCCCCAAATTGGCCAGCCTACTTTGTCTACTTTGTGTGTCTTTGTGTGAGTGTGTGTCATGCATGGCGAGGGGCCCTTGTTATTATGTCCGGCTGCTTTTCAATGGAACAGCTGTGCGAGCTTCCAGCCGCCTCCAAACAAGGCACAGGCTGCCTGGCAACTGGCCTCCTATTGGCCGACTTTCCACCTCCTCCGACCAATCATACAGGCCAGGGGATGAGGAAGTGAATGGGGGAGAAAAACACAACAGACAGAGAGAGAGAGAGAGAAAGAACAGAGAGGATTGTGAGAAAGTTTGCCATGAAAAGCGTTACAAGTTGAAGAGTGATTTCAGCTCATGTTCCCAACAGAGAGTGATAAGACTGACAAAAAGCAGAGTGAAGCACAGAGACTAATCGCACTTTGAAGGGAGCACTTTGGAAAGCTTTAACCTATTTTTCAAGACAGATTTGCATGAAAAGCTTTTAATGTTCTTCAAATCCTGTTTTTGGCATATTCCAGTATGCTTTCCTGTTAGATCAGACTGTTTCAAATACAATGAAATAAACACAGAACAAACATACAGTGAAACTCTCTCAGTCTCACAACATCCATGACAAATGTAACAGTTTCATGTTGAAGTTTTTTTTTTTTCAAACAATAAACATGAGACATAATCAGAGAAAATCCTAGACATAGAGATGTGGAACCAAACATCTAAATAAATCCAAAATCACAGTTGACATTTCTTGGATCATTGTGAGCTGCTTTGTCTGGTGGCGAACCTGTTCTGAGTGACAAGAAGGTGGTGACTTTTCTCTGTTGATGTTGTCGGCTTTGTGTTTTGCAGGCTGAGACATGCCACTGCAGAACCTGCATTTCCAGGGCTTTGAGTAGGTTTACTGGGGGTATTTGAGTCACATCTCTTGGGGATAATAGATGTTTGTTTTACAGTAGGTGTGACGCATGCGGTAGCTAGATGTGAGGTCGGCAGAACAGGAAAGATGGTTAGGGGAAGGTTGTGGGTGATGAAAAAAGTGTGGGTGTAAGTGCAGACGTAGCGTTCAGTCTAAACTTTACTTCAGTATCTCATCTTTACACATCCTCCGTGGAAGCACACTATACACACTGTATGTGTTTATGTTGTGTGTGTGAATTGCAGACAAGTGGGTGGGCTCCATTCTCAGATACATCCTGTAATTACCAATCAAAGTGGTTTGCAACGCTTTGTGAGAACATTCGACATAACACACAGCTTTTCTCTCCCCTGGAGGTCACACTTCCTACGAAATCTCAATAGCAGTTTCTGTCCAAAACAACAAGTCCTAAGAAGAGAAGACGAGATGTGAAGAATGAGCGAGGTGGCCTGTGCGATGTGGTAAAGGAGCAGACTCTGAGCTGCAAAGGTCTGCTCACTTAAAAAAAAAAAAAAAACATGTGCAAACAGTCTTGTAATTAGAGACAGACACACCAGCAGAGACACAAACACGCAAACCCACCCCCCACACACACATGCACATAAACATCATCAGCTTCTGCCATTTGTCACAGTATAACATTTGTCCATGAGGAGAAACACAGAACCATATACAGACTGTATGATATGCTGACATGGCGAAGTAGTGGGCGACTTCTGAGTCAGTGAACATGATAACCACTGACAGCACCACAACATGATGATACAGCTGACACCCTTCACACAGATCACTGTACGAACAGTCCATCACAATCTGCACAAAAAGACACATTTCATAAGTGACCTACATTTTCAGTAGATATGAGTCGCAACTGAAGACACTGCTGAGTTGAGTAACTTTGTGGAATGAAAATAATTTATTAAATACTTTCAGTGGTTCAGTTGGCAGAAAAAAAAAAGTTCTTTAAACCAGTGGTTATGTGTAATCTACCTTTTTGACCCACATTTCCAGATTTGTCTATTTAAACAGTGTTTTGACCAAAAGGGGCAGGAGGTGGTTGGGGTTATTATCAGATATGCAAAATACTGAACTTTACCAACAGAGTGCATCCAAACCACTGTATGTTTTTATGCTCGGGTTTTGTTTTGATTTGAGAAAAGATCATTGTGTGGTTAAATATTAATTTTTTATTTTTTTTTTAAAATCTGCTGGAGGTTGTTTTCTTAGTACACTTTCACAGACTTCCTCTCTTCTAAATCATGCTGTGGTATCTTTGTGAAACACAATAACAAAGTGAGGATTCAACTAAAGCATAAACACCATCAATTACTCAATAACTCATCTTTTACCAATACCTTTACTGCTGCACCTTTAGTGTCTATTTATTGTCTCCTCAACCCACTGCCGTTTATAGTTCTATTCTGTTTTTCAAAGTTGATGTTTTTTTCATTTTGCACCATGAAGCCGTAGAGTTTTGTAATTTAAATTTTCTTTATGTGATGTACATATGGCAAAACGGACAATACCAGCTGTCTTTGACTTTGACTGAACTTACAATTAACATAATCTCTGAGGGACAGGGTTTAAAGGTGGATAAGACTTTGTAATGTTAATATACACTATTGGACTACAATATTTTTAACTTCTTCTCATGAAATAATTGTGACGATGTGACTTATTCTTGATAAAGTGTAACTGGGACTCTGTATGTAATCGTTTTACCAGGTCAAAGGTAATTACTTGTGTATAAGTAGGAATAAAAAGTAATTGTTGCAACTTTATGGGAAACAGTGTACACGTAGAAATATTTATGTGTGTTTTATCTGCTCTCCATATACAGTTTACAGTATGGCAGCAGTATATGTTTCTGCCACATTGTCTATGATCTTTTCGTTTCATGAAAGAAAACTTGGATGATAAACTTTCGGCAGCCCTGTGCGAGGCAGACATGCTCTGACTTGGAAAAAAAAAAAAATTAAGTCTCCTGTTTCATACAGACATTGAAGCTTTATTGGGCAGCTTGCCTGTGGCGAGTAATTTCCCCATTGAAGTAAAGCAAAATTTACTCCACCTGTCAGAGTATGATTGCAGACTAATGAAACCTCAGGCCTGCAGGGCTACAGCTGGAGATTTCCCACTTCATTTTTAGTCAATAATGCATTGAAAATAGTGAGGGATATTTAAAACAGGGCCAATTATGTTATAATTTAGACTTATCCCCTTAAGAGTGTAACTTTATGATGAAAATATTTAAAGATATTGAATGATTTGACATTTACACTAAATTATCATAAAAATGGAGCAGTGTGTTGTGATCCCACCCTCCCCTTCAGTTGGACAAAAGCACGCTCATTGTCATCCATCTTGGTAAATGTTGTCCTACCATAAGATGACAGCTATACCTTCAAGCTTTAATTGTAAAGTTAATGTAAATTGCTGACGTTGATGTGTGTTGTTCTCCAGTATCTGTCATTATTGGTGTTGCTCTACTGCGCCCATTAATCCCACGACTGTACTTTTTTTTTTGTTAAACTTTGTATTTAGATATTTTAATTTTTCCACCAAAAAGAAAGAACGTTCTCTGACATGGGACCCTAAGAATCAAGGCACAAGTATATGGAATACAACAGAAATGCCATAAAAGGAAATCACATGAAACATAAATATTGTTTTTTTTACCAAAGACATATCAGTCTTATAAAAGCTCCCGTTCCTTCCTCAGTCCCCCAAATACTAAGTAATACATTTCCTTCTTTGTTCAAAAGTGTCCGTCTTTAGTCGTAGGCTTGTGGTCATTCACTCCAGAGTGTAGACCCTTTTCAGTCTCTGGACCCACTGAGTTTTGGTCGGTAGTTTTGGATCCTTCCAACTGACAGTTATCATTTTCTTAGTGATCAAGAAAAGTATCCGTAACGTGTCTTTGATCTGAACTAAACGTCTCCTTGGGTATAACTCCCAGTAGGAATATCAGAGGGTCTAATGGAGAGTTCACTTGTGAGATTTTGTCTGTTTCTTCCTTGACTCTCTTCTAGAATCCTTGGATTACTGGGCAGTCCCAAAAGATATGTAAATGATCTCCAGTGTTTCCACAATTTCTCTTGCACAGTTCCACATTAGGTTCTTTCATATAAGAGGTGTATTAAAATACACTATTTTTAATTCTTTCCGTAACTGACTTTTAAGTCCTGTATGACAATTTATACACATCTCTTCCTGAACATTTTCTGTAATTCCAAATCACGACTGTAAATTTTAATTTCATTTTCCTTCACCTAAAATCAACCTTACTCTGTACAAAACAACAACCTGAGGGGAGTATACCCACACTGACCAATCACAGTTCAAATCAATGTTGACCTCAGCTCTCTAAGAGGCTACACGTGTGAGAAAACAGCCTCAATCTGCTCCCACTGTGCTGCCCAGACAATCCCACCCTAATCCATACCAGTCCAGTCCTGGATTACCATGTCTGCTTCATCCACCATCTCTGCTTTATGGAAATTAGACAGGATTATAAGAACTACACACACACACACACACACACACACACCCACCCACATAATGACATGACCGACCTGCATAAAACATGTTCACATTTCACACTGTTTTGCAGGAAACAGTGATTAGATCTGTCACTTCCACAGATTAGTTGGCATGGAGCAGATTTTAGAAGATAAACTCAACACAACACAAACAAAGCATTTAGGCTGATTTCCTATAATCTTGCAGGAGTGGGAATAACATGGCAAGACTAAAATACACATGTATTTTGTTTGATGCATGGAAACCCGTTGCCATAGTGACCGTGACACCTATTTTGTAGGTGAATGTGCTATGCAGGCCTGTGATTTCAAGCTCTAGCAGATGGTTTCAATTCAGTGTAAGATGAGGTGTGTTTGCATCTTTAAATAGTTGAGAGAAAGTTAGTGAATGAACGAGAGGCAGCAAGATTTTGTGAATGTTTATTATGTATGTGCGCATAAAGACAAGGCAGGGTGAATATTTCCTGTGCGTGTTCGTGTACTTAGCGGTTTTGCCATGTGTGCTCAAGGTTCTGAATGTGCCAATGTAGATAAAAGCCATATTATTAGCAGATGGTTCAGTGACTGTTCCTACAGCGCTGGCAGCTCCAGCAAAACTTTGATTAGCCATGTGATCGCTCTGTTACTCTTATTTTTCTTCTTTCAACCCAATAAAACTGTGCTGCACCCCTGATGAGTTCTTTTCACATGCCTCGTTTGTTGTGCCGCAATTTCTCCTCAAATAGGAAAGCATTTAGAGAAGCCAAAATAAAAAGTGAAGATGCTCGTGTCTTTCGTTTTATGAAACATAAATGCACATTTAGGTAAGATGTGCTTTTCAGAACATGTTACTCTGTTTTTAAGCATTATTTGACATGCATGAAATCACATTTTCTGTTTTTTTTTAATAGAAAATTGCTCTTTCAACAAGCAACTCTACAAGTATCTCTGCAAACGTCTAAAACGTAAAATCTGACAGACATGCAGACACAAAAATACCTAAAAACATACTAATTGTCCTATCCTTTTGCAGTTTTCTTCTTGATAATGCCTTTTGCTTGTGAATTTTCCAACCATTTCAATTCTCTGTTGTCATTATCTTTGAGCGCAGCCCTCTTCGGAAGTGGATGATGAGTGGCTCCGAATAAATGATCCTGACTTAAATAGTGATTTACATTGCTGCTTAAAGAGTCAGTGGTCCAGACATATCCACCGCCTGTTCAAAAACTGTATTTTCCACTTAAGTCTGCAGATTCATGCAAAGCTCGGCAGGCAATAGACATTAAACGGTAATGTATTTTTCTATAATTAGACGGTGGAATGGCACATTGAAAATAATGAGCTGTGTGCATGGAAATGTGGGTGTGTGTCGATTAGAATTTTATGCTGGAGAAGCCTGATCCTCCTGTATGTTTGCACTATAGGAGCATGAGTGGTCACTTTGAAGGGAGCTAATACTGAACCTAGCAAAGATACATCTAAAATGCATGTTTTCTTGTGAGAATCGATATTTCTGTGAGTACATGTAAAGTTTTCCATGCTCAGGCGGTTAAGCACTAACCTTCTCATCTGTAGAGAAGGAGGCCTTGTTTACCAATGAATTTTAAAGCTAATCCCAGCCAATTACTGTCAGAGCGAAAGTACCTGTGTGCCAAAATCAGTATGAGTTATGAAACTGGCTGAGATCAAGGCTCATACAAAACTTCTTTTAGATCTTATATCTCGTATCGTACTTCTAAAGCTTTTAACAAGCACGAGGACACAGACATGAGTGACAGAATAAGTCAATTACTTAAGCCCCTTTTCCATTGCAGGGACTGTGCCAGGAACTTTAACTTTACCAAGGCTTTTGAAAAACCTTGATGCATTTCCACCAAAATTTCTTTCCCTCAACCCCAAACTTTCCCTGAAAAAAGTTCCTGGTGGTGGTGTGTGTGTGGAAGTTTTGAGGTGTCTGAGGACACTGATTGCTGGAAACAACTTCCTGCGTTCTGCACTAATGTTCAGCCACATTGTTTAAAGCAGCAAAGACTTTCATCACATTTTTTTTTCCAAATTTGTAAACCCCAGTGATAGTATAATTATCACTAATCCATTTATCTTTCCGTGCCTACACACCTGAATCACTTCCCTCATGGTGAACAACTTCAAAGATGATTCCATCATAAACACAGTCCGCTCGTTTACATAACAAACCGAAACATCACTTGGGCCTTTTTGGAAATTTTGTGGCAAAGTGCATTGTGGGAATCGCGACCAAGAGAAAGTGGTTTCTCTCAGATTCAGCAAGAAAATGAGCCAGATCACTACAACGTACAATTATATAGTCCATTGGGGTTGTTTTAGAGAATGAGTATGGGCGGCGGATGGAGGTAAAGGCCACATTTGGGTTCAGCACTCATGAAGAGACAGCAAAATCACTGCTGCGTGAAATTCCCATTCCCACAATGCACTTCACGACCAAATTTCTGAAAAGGCCTGAGTGATGTTTTGATTTATGTAAATAAGTGGACTGTGTTTATGATGGAGTCATCTTCAGTCAAATTTGAAAAAAAAATTGTGATGAAAGTCCTACGCTGCTTTAAGCTAAAGTGTGGCTGCGTGTTCTATGAGCTTCACTTTATTTGTGTTTTGTTCATTTGGAAAATGGAGATGAGCTCCATACAGTCTTTTCAGGAAATACACAGGATATATTAAATATATATGTTTGGTATTTAAAGCAATCACTAGAAAAATGTCACTTTTTCAACATGTACTTAATTAAAAAATGGTCAAATAATTATCTTTTTTTCTGGCTGCGGAAACATTGACTTCAGCATTAATTGTCATTTGCCTTTTTTTCATTTGTCAGTTGTTGTTTTCACTCTCAGATTATTCATCGTATTGTAGATGTGGAGAATTAAAATTTTGAATGAATGTTTTCACAGTTCTGAGTTTATACAATATTATATCTATTAAGATTTGATTATAAAATGTAATTATTTAGGTTCACTGTATGATATTTACTTACAACTGGGGTGAAGTTGAAGATTGCAACTAGTTAAATACCTCCCTTCACTAAAACTCACAGTGGCTGTAATAAATGTGAAAAGCCTCATTTACAGCTACTGTGTGTTTTCCCAATCTGAGCATTTTGTAAGGGAACATTAATGGGATAGTAACTCTTATCCACATTCAAACATAGACGGTGATCCATGTGCTGTAAAATGAAGGACCTGCACTAGAAACATGGTGGATCCTGTGGGACTGACCCACTCCCTGTGTAGATACAGTATAAACAACTCATTCCAAAGTGAAAAAATGTAATGCTTTCTGTTTTTATGTGATTATATAGTAATGAACATATATTATATTTCCTTTCTGTAGTTATATTTTCCTAAATCCCACAAAATCTTGGACAGTTAAATAATTTGAGATCCACTGGGATGTTGGTGTTTTTATCTTAGCTCATAATTCTGACAAATAAGGGTGTTTGTGGTGGTATGGTCCTAGCAACAAAGCTCAGCTGAGGTTTGGATTTTAGGTCCGTTTACATATCCAACATGCTCATTTCCTGTTATTTGTTTTCCAAGAATATTAAAGTAATAACATTGTTTTCCAGAATTGCCGTCACGCGTACATATATGTACAATTTATCACAGTGGCAGGAAAGTCAACACTGACAATGTGCACAGATAACCAGATGATTGGGGTTAAATTGGTCCGGTATAAAAATATCTTGTACAGGTGTTTATTCAACATATTCAGTAGTAGTATGTAGTAGTAGTATGCTATTATGTCTGGTTCCTGTGTAAAACGTTGCCAAATAGATCAACACGTGATAAAAATTGATTCTCAAAGGTAAAAAAACCCAAAAAACATTGTATAAAGCCTTGGAAAATGCCAGTTAAATAATCTTTTATAGAGCTCATTGACATTGTGGATAAAATGGGGTGGCATTGAAGCTTTGTCAGGAGGGTTGAAGGCTGAATACAGTCAGAGTTTTTGAGCACTATCATTTTATATTTTTTTAATGTCACCAAATTATAGACCGTTTTTCTCTGTAGGCTTCACACAGACGTGCACGTTACTGGTAAATTGACCTAAAATCTGGTGAAAGCTGATGTATGAAGTAACTGGGTTGCATAGTCTTGTCTTAATGCCACCAAAAATGCAATAAGATAATCTTTAGTATGGATTAATGCGTAACAAAAGGATGACTTTATGCATAAACATGCCATGCAGCAATATGATGCAAACATGTAAATAGAGGAAACATGTTGGCAAATTCTGGAAATCCTATTGAAAGGGTATTATCTGAATATTTACATGGAGAGATTTTAAATGGCATGTAGAAATGTAGCCGTTATCTCTGGTTGCTTGGTGACTAATTCGCCAAGTGGAAAGAAAAAAATCCTTTAGGGGCTATTTGCATATGCAAAGTGCAGAGATATGGGAATAAAGAATCTCTGGGTGTTTGGAGAGGTGCGTGCTGTTGCTGACATGGATCAGAGAGTATGGGGGGAGCACAGTGCATCAGCAAGGCCTCCTGACTCTCAGTGCTTTGTGTGGGGAGTTAGCGTGTCAGTAAGTTCTTAACAACCTCCATCCAAATTACATTTCATTATGAATCACTCAAATCTGTTTGTGTGTATGTGAAAGTGTTTATATGAGAGAGGGAATTATACACATTTGGTAGATGACTTTTTAATTAAAGAATGAATCTGAGAAAAAAATTATGGAAATTCTGTTGAAACAAACAAAAACAACTTGAAAGTTTTTCCTTGTTAACATAATTTATCTTCCACATGCAAATGTAGCTGTCTTTCACAGTTAAAAAAAAAATCTGTTTGCTGTTTTGGTGTGTCGTCAGTGAATTGAAAAGTTACATTTTAACTTTGAGAGTATGGATTAGTATCACACCTGTTTAAGATCAGAGCATGCATAGGTATCTCATTTGTGTGTAAGATCATTTAGTGCAGTGGGAGTCATGGCCACTTGTTTGCTAACTTTGCTTACAGGTCGGTCATAGCTAACACCTGAAGGCTTTTCTCGGGTTTTGGAGAATGCCATCATGGCGATAGGGTTAGGGTTATGTCACTGCCTTTTGGTTTGGTTTGTAGCTGACAGTCCTTCAGTTAGAGCTGCACAATATATAATTTGAGCATCGACATCGTAATGTATGTGTGCGCAATAGTCACATCACAGGTCCTGCAATGTAGGAGGCAAATGAAGTCAATATGTTCCACCAATCACAATTATTGTTAATCAGTTTGAAGTGAGTCGCTGGCAACAATATTGAAAAATGAGCAACGAACCAGAGAAAATCACCGTAAATGAAGACTTGGTGCCAAAAAGAAAAGCAACGTCAGTTTTCTGGACTTATTTTAGGATGAAACTGAAACACGTGTTCTGTGTCAACAGAGCCTTACACCTGTTGCCACAACAAGAGGAAGCACAACTAAATACTTTGACATTTACATCGGCACCACACAACTATTATATCCTCCGGAGTATTTTTTCGTATCGCAGAGTATATTGCAAGGTTAAAAAAATTCAGTGTCAGTTTTTTTCCAATATCATGCAGCCTTAGCTTCAGTTGTGTCTGTGGGGACAGATTTTTCTTCGGCCCTTCTGCCTCAAGAAGAGGAGTCTCAGACCATCTACATAAGGCCACGGGTCACGGGTTCTCAGAAGCATATCAGTTTGACTTTTCATAACCTGCAAAATCTGCACGACGCTCAAGAGGGCTGAAGCAGACCCCTGAAGAGGCCTTACCCAAACTGCAGCCTCTCCATTGTCTCCTACTTGGCCAGAGTCGTCGTCCTGGTCATCGTCACAAATATCCATCTCGATTGTCATGAATAAACACAAATTTTACTCATAAATTTTACACATAAATTACAAATGTTTGGGTTCTATGCAACAGTTGACAGTCACTATGTGTGAGTGTTAAAATGAAAGACTTTTATGTTGCATTATGGGAAATACTGAGTCCATCCCTTTGGAGCTTAATTGAGAGTGTACAGCTTCTTATGTTTTCTGCAGTTTTTTTCTTTGCCTGTGTTTAATTTTCGTTTATTTTGTGTGTGGCATTCCTACACACCAACCAAACTACATATAACTTAGCAAAGTGCAGTTTTTTGTTATTACCTACCTTTTTTCTTGTATTATTATTATTATTAGTAGTATTATTATTTTTATTTAACCTTTATTTAAGCAGATAAAATCCCTTTGAGATAGAGATCTCTTTTAAAAGGCCAAAAATATCCACAGATTTAAACTGGTATACAAACTTATGGTCTGGTCCCTGTATAAAAATAGAGGGTCTTATGTTACAATATTCTGCTGTATAATGTTAATGTGTGCTGGTTGTTCCACATCTAGTTGACATGTGTTGTCCCTTTCCTTCTGCTATTGTTCTTACCACTGCTGGTATGTGCTGCCCTTTACCATTTGTGCTATTGTAGTTTTTTTTTCCTTACCATTGTTGGTATGGAAATATTAGAATGTAAGTTGATGGTTAACTGTTACTCTTGGTAACACCACCAGGAATGTACTTTGTTTCTATTTTTCACACACATTTTGGTTAAATAATGTAAATACTGTCGAATGAGGTGATTCTAATTTGGTTTAGGCCTATTTTGTTCATTGTTCTGGCTTGTAGTCTAAGGATAGGAGTGAGTATTTAAAACATTATGTTAAGTTATTCGTTGAAGAGAATGTGGGTGGGATTAAATAATTTTTTTTCTTCCTACTCCTTTTTGAGTGTAGATGAATGATTTTGGAGTTTTGAATTTGCATGTATTTTGTAGATGCTTGAAATAAACAAATAAATAAATGGATGAATGAATGAAAAGGCCCACCTGACCAGTCTGACAAAATATTTGAAGTGCAATGTAGTTTAGGTCACTAGTGCTTTTTTTAAGTGCAAGATTTGGTTGAGGTCAGCAAACAGTTTTCTACCTGTGGTAAAGTTTGACAGTTAAGCCTTAGGGGTTCTGGTTCTTCCACTGAGTGTTTCAGAAGACATACCTACAGTATTACTGACTGCAACAGGTGTAATCAGTATATATCTGCTTCACTCAAGGTAGATGAAAAATATAGATAGACTGAACTTTACTCTGTCTGGTTCTGACTTACACTGTGCAACACTTCAGAAACACTTCATCAAAACATGTATTTAATAACAGCAGGACCAGAACATCCTGTCCTCACAACTGCAACGTTTGTGTCAAACAAACAAGAGAGGAAGAGAAACAGAGCGTAACAAAAAGTGGAGTCTGATGGAGAACTGAAGCAGCTCATACAATAGTTTGTGTATGTACCAGTGTAATCATCTCACTTATAATAAACAACAAACTGAGAACTGAAGTGATGGATGAACACTAGCAAACTTCACTGACTAAATGCTGGAACATTAGTGCAGTGAAAGTAATTGTCTTGTGGATGATAAACAATATTACATGGACCTGTGGTCTCTTTAATCACATATATACTTGATCAATTATAGATGCAGCCTCATATTTTGAGAGATGGAGTGTGGTGCAAAACAAAGACAAATGCACATTTGGCTCTTCTAGGTCTTTCCTGAATGTAGGTAGTTCGAGGCTGGATGTGCTCTTTCCAGGTGTCTGTTGAAAACTTTGCAGATATTTGAAAACACTCCTGCTTCTTCACATCAACTCTAGGTGTAACAACAATGATTATGTTTCAACTTCAAAAGTATTTGTCTGTGTGGTGACTTTATATAATAGTGACTGTCCTTCATATTCTCAGCTGACTGATTGCGCTGATCTGATAAATTATGCTGCATTCAGGTACCGCTTGGAAATACCAACTTTAGAAAGAATATCAAGGAGAGCACCCAGTCAAATTATTCTTTCACTATGAGTTGATTTTACATCCCTACCTCCTGGAAGTTGTGTGAATAGTCTCCATCTACCAGAACACCTGTCCTTCTGAGTTTACCTGGAAATCAAAAGAAAACAACCAAAAAAAAAGCATATGTTCCGTTTTGATGTGAGGTGCAAATTGCTGTTTCACAGAAGATGCATCCATTTTTTTGTTCTCAAAATTGAGCATGGCTGTGTGATCACTACAGGAACAAACATGCATCAGTTCTTTTCATCAAGCCACTTTATACACTGTGTCCTGTTTGCATGTGTGTCTGCGTATGTGTTTGCATAACCCACTCAGCCACGATTTCATAACCATGTTCATCCTGGACACTGCTGCCTACTTCCCACACAGCTGAATATTGATAGAGGAACAGGCCTGAATAGCATATATTTTTGTAAGATGCTTTGTAAAAACAATTGCATCTATTCACATAAATGCACTGAACTGAGTATGAATAAGAATCAATAGCTTGAGTCATTTTAAATGTATTTATATTTTACAAAGCACATCATTAGTGTCTGAGTCATAATTTTGGGGATATAAAAGGCTTCTTTTTTTAATTTAAACTTTCAGCAATCATGTTTTATTGCTATTCTCCTTTTTGTGCAAAATGACAGTACATTTAGAATGGTACATTTGCACCCACCTGTACATTAATACTACTACTAATAATAATCATCATCATGCTCATCCTCATCAAAGGAAAGGGAAGAAAATAGGAGAATAAAAAGGAGCAAAATCTATCAGTTTCCAGTGCATAGAAGTCCTGACAATGTGGTGGTACTAATCTAATTTGTCATGAATGTGAAAATTGACACACAACAGGGTATTTGGTAAATGTCGGTTTTCAGTGCAATGAAATTCTAGTACAAATCAATTAAAACTGTGTTTTAGTTTTTATTTTTGCATCTTTTTGGGTAACAATGATGCCTAAAGCCTTATTTTCTCTTAATATTTATAAAATAAAGTTAACCATTGACCCATTGAGCTTATCTGACATACATATGCATATGCCATTGGGCACAAATAAACTCCCCACCCTCCCACATCTATTCCAAAATTACAGATTATACAATCAGCCCTGCAGTAGGTTACTATGTTCCATGGACACAGTTTATCACCAGCTGTCTGTGTGACTGCCTCAGCATCTATTTGTCTGTGTTTGTGCCAATGCAAACAACAGCTCTAACACTGCTTTTCATCCATGCAAATATTGCTCGCTGAAAAGTGACATTTGATTTTCAAATTTTTGACCTTTCAAACTGTTGGTTCATCAACACGTGAATAAGGATACTGTGTGAAAACTGTGAGCCAGAACCAGGAAATGATCCACAGGGACCAGACACTTTTCTGTGAATTCAGAGACGAGCCCTTCTGTGAAGACAGCTATTCTTAAGGACTTGTCAAAAATCTCAGGCACTGTCTGTCTCATCTGTCCTGAGGTCTCTAGTTGTTTGTTCTAATTCTTGTTTAATAGTGCATTTAACATTGTATGCAATGATAAATTATTGTAAATTTATAAAGTCAGCATCTTATGTCCAAAACAACAAACTGATTGCTGTTTATTCACAAGCAGGAGCTTTTAAATAATGCATATGTGAATGTTTGAGGCTTTTATGTCACCTGCTGTCTCTATTTTTGTCTCTGTTCTTTTTGTGTCATCTGCCTCTGCACAGGTTTATCCAAAACCCATAGATACAATGCAGCTTTTGCTACATATGGCCATTCTGCCTTGACTTATGTCAATGGCACAAAATCAGACAGTATATTGTTTTTAAAAGGAACTAGAAATGACTCATTAACATTGGGAGAATTAGACTGTTTTACTGTGCATGATGTGCAAGATGTTTGTTGACATCTCTTAGCTCAGTATAGCATGTTTACCTCATCAGTGACGATTACTGTGTGGGCTTGAGGCTACTGTCACACTGTTGCCATGACATCTGGAATCCATGAAAAGCTTCTGTTGAGTATGGTATGAGTGGGGGAGATGATTGTTGACAGATACACATATAATACATACAGATACACACATATAAAAACACATATAGAGAAAATGTGAATGTCAAAGACACATGGACATGTCGCGTGTAGACATTTTATTTACTGATTGAAGGTCAGAACAGCACAGTGAGCCTCCGGGTGCCAAGAAGAATCCAAAAGTAGATGATGGACTAACGGACTGACTGACTGTCAGTCATAGTTTCTGACAACATACATTTGTTGTCCCTCAGCAGTCTGCAGATTTCTCCTATAGAAGTCAAATCAGTTAGATTAGGTAATATGATGATGTGAAGACACAAACATATTTCAGTGGGTTACAAGAGGTTTTAAAACTAAATTACTCAACAAGGGCCAAAAGAAACAAAATAAGGAAAAAGGGGAAAAGAATGTTTTGAGACAGAGAATAATTACATATGTGATCTAATGTGCCAAATGCTAATTGTAAGGCTAGGTCCTGTGTGTATTAGGATGGGTAAAATGCCAAAAATAAATGTCCCTGTGTGAATAACAGAATAAATTACCCTTTACATGCTAACTTCAAAATGTCTTTATAGTCAACCAGCATGCCTCTCCATGTTTCCTTACATCCTAAAATACTATTTAATGGACTAACCGTGTATACGTCTTATATGTTTTATGACCCTATTTGCCTAACATGCATATATCTAATGGAGACAGACACGCAGTTTCACAACTTAAATAATGGGTCATATGCTCTTATTATATTAACTGTATAAGTCAAAGTGTGGCAGACTATTGAGTATTTCCCATAATAATAAGCTTTAGTTATAAAAATACAGCTGTGAATGATGAAAAGCAGGGCAAAGCAAAGGTAAACGCAGCCTACTTCCTGTGGACAAATCCACAGTAATAACATACACCGCCCCTTTTTTGACATCATTGTTAAAGCCCACAGTGGGGTACAATGGGTTTGATTGGTTGTTATGTAACCACTGTCAGACGGTTGCCATGGTAATCTGTCCAGGGCGACCACCTTTGAGAGACAGTGACCCGTCCCATTTTGCAGCCACATGACTGTTCTCTGCAGGCTAATAGGTTTACTGGACCCCTACTGCTGTTGTGTTTTCATGTCTCACTCAGGATTTGGACATGCATCGACAGTGATTTTAAAGAAAATCAGTGTCAGTATATAATGTACAATATCCAGCTAGAGTGCATTTCCATGTAGAGTTCTGGATACTCCAACATGAAGGTTGGAATCAGACACTTAGTGTTTTGGGTTTTTTTTGCAAACATAGCAGCATCCTGTTTATTTCTTTCAGTCCTCTGGTTGAAGCATTCCTCATATAACAATGATTGTTTAGCTGGTTTCACATGAAATCCTCTTAATAACAAGTGTCAACCATATTTTCACTTCCCACAAAGCTAAACATTGTGTCCACTGCCTTGAAGTTCCAATGAGAAATAAATAGTTTGCGAGTGCGGTACTGGTCTATTGTTCCACAAACCAAATACAATCTGCTGTTGTAATCAGCTGCTGTCTTGCTCAACTGGCTCTAAAACTTGGCACTGTGCTGAGCTGTTTGTAACAGATCAGTTTAGCTGCAGAGGATTAGAGGTAAAGCTTGATAAACAAATTAACCTCAGGCAATCACTAAATAACCAAATTTCTTATGTCAGGTGACCTTGGAGTAGGTCTAAAAATATATACTGTATATCACAACATGAAGAATAAAAATATAGTGGAGCCTTTTTCTCAGTGTGTTCAGTGTAAGATGGACAAATGTTCATTCTATAATTTGGGCAAATAAATCTTTTTTTAGTACATAGTTGAACGTATGTGTAAAGCAATTCTTATATAAGTGTGGTTTGCTCCAAATTGACCAATAACATCCACCGATTGAAGCATCTATGGAAGCAGCTGCTGTTCAGTTTTTAATATTACTTAGTACAGGTTCTGTCTTCCTTTTGCTTTTGGAACTTGCATCATTGAATATTAGCATTCACTGAAAGGTCAGGTCGATTTCTCAGGTAACTTATTTTCATCGGATATTTGATTTGTGAAACTCATTTTGTCATGATATTGCCTTCTCCTCACTTTCTTTGGAGGCTAATCCTCTCTTTTTCTTTAGGGGATGAGTGAGGAGAGGAGGGCATGCAAGTGGCAAAACAGACCCAAGAAGTTCTGAAACACAACAGGAGGAGTCGGTCCTAATCAGTGAATGCAAATGCCATCCCAGCTCCAGCCTCGGGTGCCACTGTGACTACAGATGCCAGGAATGTGTGGAACTAATCCCCGGGATTTGGTATGCTTTTCCTCTCACCTTCCTTCTGTTTTTAAATTCCTCCCTATCACTCTTGTCTGTGTTGCTGTAACAATTTTCCTCTGTCCTGATTTTTTTCTCCATATTTGATTTTTATATTCACATACAGTTGAAACCCATGACCTTCTTTCTATTAATCTGTTCAGTGGCTCCTGTTCATTCTACCAATTTTCCACACACTTGTGTTTCCAGCACTTTTAGTGTTAGCCCCCACTTGTCCTCATTTTCCTTGTCACTCACTTCCTTCTTCTTTTCCCCCTGCCTCCTCAGTCATTATCTCCTTCTTATATCCCTCTCTCCCTATGGTGACTTCCATAAGCCCCTGCTCCATTTTCTTGTTTTCCCTCTCTCCCTCACCCTCTCCTATAATGCATCACACACATATGCACACAAACCAGCGGGGTCCTTAAGTTCATTTACACCTCTGCAGCAGACTTTCAGCTGCAAACCATTTCAAGGGTCATGGCTTTGACCTTGGAAGAACAGTGGTACTATGGCAACAGGGTGAGAGTAACATGGAGTTGTCTCCTCCACCTACAGAGATGAGGTTGTTTGAGTTTCACCTCCTCACTTAGCTTGTGAGATGCTACACCTTTTTTTTCGGTCAGTGATGGCAAAAACACTTGTCTGGAGTCAAAAGACCAAATTGTGTGTTAATCTGAAAAGCTTGTTCAGGATCAACCAAAGCATCAGTGTGGCAATGAGATACAGTTTATGACTGACCATTTTTAGTTTTATTTTTCTACATTTTTCACTACATTAGTCAACCTTGCATTTGGCTTAGATATGTATTAAATAATTTGCTAAGTTAAATAAAAAGTAATTCCTAAAAAACGTTGGATTCTTTTATGTAAATTTTCAACACAGGTTTAATAACCTAATTACTTAGCATCATACTTTAATGTACTGCGATTGGTATGGGCCTTCTGAATTATCATTCTTCTTTAAAAACACTTAAGTGTATTGTATTCCAAAATAAAAATATATTGCCAAAATAACTCTAAATTAAGTATAGTCCAACAGACTAAGTCATTTATAATTCTTTATAATGCGAGAGCCCAGGTTAGATGATGTGTGATCTGTCCAGTAGCTGATATATGAAACTTTACATTGGGAGGCAGGAAATCTTTGCAGGGTGGCATCAGAGGACAGTACATGAAAGTCCTCTTACATATGTAAATGGATTTTACAAATAATAAGTATTCATTATGTCATACCCTTTATCGACACACTAGCCCAATGTTCCAATGCACAACATGAATAAGACTAATATTCAGAGAAAACAAAACTGTGCAACTAAAAAGTGAAAGTATAAACAGCAAAATTAATGTGGAATGCAATAGGAGATTGAAAAACTCAAATCTCAAATTTTTGGTCCATTTATTGGGCAATAAATGGATTATTATTACAGCTCCACCTCCTCCTACTCCATCCCTTTCAAGAGAACCCATAATCTATGATGTGTTCACCTTTTAACACAAAAGCATCTGAAACATACTGTAGATGCATGTCCAACAATGTTAGCAGGGTAGTATTTTTTATTTTTTTTAAGTTGCTAAATCTTGTGGTTCGATAATGCTTCACTTGTTAATAGCGTAATCTTTCCTCCAGAACAGCTACACATGTGAGAAAAAGCCAACCTGTAACCATTAACCTTTTAGTGGTTCCGCAAAAGAAGCTTATTTAAAGACAGGCCACCTCAACAAGGTTAAGAATCAGGACTACTGAGGCTGTTATATCACATCGTGCATTACGGAAAATTGCCCCAAGGTGGTCACTATAGAAACACTGAAGTGTCTCGACTGGATGGCCTCTTACGTCAGTGACTGACTAAGCAAGATTAAATCAGGATATCTTGTTTGAACTGGGAAACAATGTGTTTCTGTTAAGACCTCGGACTTTAATTGTTTCTGCTCACTGTGTGTACATATGTACTTTCCTGTGTGCAGGTTTGAGCAAAAATGATTAGAGAGACTGAGAAAAAGTTACCAGCACTGAACTTTACTGACCTTAAAGATACGAATACATGCAGTTTTAGGTACCTGCAAACCCAAACTTATAATGCAGAAAGTGTTTAAAAAGTTTCAATTTCATGAATTTGTACTTGTCTTGATCTCTGAGACAAAACAACTCATCAGTCAGTTTCTCCTCCTGGCTTTTAACCTCTCCTCAGTCACCTTTAGAACTTTCTATTGTACGTCATTCCACAATTCAGACAACTGAACTGTGACTCCTGCGTCATGCTGGGATGAATCGAGGTAGCAACAGCAGAGTTTAAGTGCTGTTACCACGGAGACCACTCTCTGGGTCTTTAGAGATGAAAATGGAAGATTCCATGCATTCGTGCTCACAGCTGCTGTCAACGCTGTGAGATGGATATGAAGGTTAGAGGAAGCAGGAAGCATGACCGGCTGGCCTGGCTGACATTTATGGAAAGTTTTGATGCTGTAAATTTATTTTCTGGCTCATCTTGCAAGATTGTCCCTGATTTTTATTTTAATTTCTCACTCAGACACTTCATAATCTTTGTTTTAATGTCCACACAGTAGTTCTCCATGTATGACCAGGAGAAGTTAGCTATAGTTATAT
>JAPTYQ010000005.1:17313306-17324365 GCA_029814465.1 Ostorhinchus cyanosoma | reverse complement strand
CACACACACACACACACACACACACACACACACACACACACACACACACACACACACACACACACACACAAAGGCAGGCAGTGACCAATACATCTTCATAAAGTACACATGCCACTGTAAATTTCTGGAATGTATTGAATGGGCAGAGTGCTTCTCACTCCTCAATATTCATGGTGATGGAAATGGAAGGGAGTAAAAGTACACGTTCAGTGTCAAAAGACATTATTTTTTACTCTTATTTCTAAGTGCAATGTTTCCTTCAACAGTGAAATTTGGTTATATTGATTTTTGAGGGGAAAAAAATCTTCCTTTTTAAATGTAATACAGTATTTTTCTCCCAGAGTTAGCTTTATCAAGATTTTTTTCTTTTTTCTTGTTGTGAGACCAATGCCAATGTGACTATGACTGCACTTACAATTTTCTCTATCTAATATTTTATTGCACTCCAAAAGCTGATCGGGTGTCTCTAGTTTCTCTGCCATGGGTTGGAGGATTAAGGAAGAAAATCCCGGCATGCTGAGTGGAGAATATTCAAACCTTCTCAGGCTGAGGATGAGCAGAGGTGTGGGTGCAGTCAGGCTAAAGATGGGATTGTCTTTTAGGACAAGCTCAGTGAATCCACAGAAACAGTCTGGGAGGCTGTGAGCCTCTTGGGATATTGTGCGAATGAGCGTACTGCATCCATCTGCCCCATCATTCCTTTCCCCCATCTCCATCTCCTCCCCTGTTCGCCTCCTTTCATCTCCAGGTGGGCCTACTACAGCCCACTGCATGCATGTATTAGTGCTTCCTTGAAGTGATGCGACCTTCGGACGCCCTTTAGTTTCCATAGCAGCGAACGGGCTAGTCGTGTAACATTAACATTCGCCAAGCTAGAGCAGTGCCTTGATCAAAGCGCCATTGATTTTGTGTCCCACATTTATTCAAAATAACCCCCCTTCAATTAAAGAAGCAGGGTGATGTCTGTCTTTATAACTAAAATGCGACTTGCAAATTAATTTGGCTCGAAAGTGGATAAAGGATAAAAGACAACTGGCAGGGTGGTGAAAGATTTTCAGTTTTAATTTGACAGAGAATAATGGAAAATTTGGCTTGTCTAGAAACATTAGAATTGACTTTGTTTCCTTTTGGTTATTGGGATTCTCTAAATTAAATCCAGTACAGTGTAGATTACTTCCTCTGGCTGGTTTTAACATAAATTTGCAGTTTATAATTCATGGCCCTTTTCCAGGAGTGTCCTCCAGAACCTAAAACCATAAGTATATTTAAAAGAGGTCATTAGTAGTGGTGAGGTACAGTAATGGAAAAATGTCCTGAGGGGCTCATTGGTGCATTGATTTGTGAGAGGATTGTATTTTAACCCTTTTAAGGGACAGCAGAGCAAAAAGAGTTAACAGAAATCTATTACAGCTGGCTGGGACAAAGTCATTTAGTATTTGCTCTTAATACATTAGCCTAAAAATACACACATCCGCGTCAATAGTAGCAGAAGCAGTGTTTGGTGGGCAGAAGGATGGTGAGATTAGATGTGTAGGGAGTCAGGGATCAGACAGACAGCAGAGACAGATAAGTAGATACGGATACAGGATTAACACACAGACACTGTCTCTCACACACACACACACGCACGCACGCACGCACGCACACACACACATACACCTACAATAATACAATAATACACACATACACACATACAGTGGGTTTAAGACACAGCTAAGTGACCTTTGCCCTTTAAGCTAGTACAAATTGTATACGAATTGCACCAAAAAAAGCACAAGAGACAAAAGTTATGCTTAAGGATAGAAGGAGAAGGTTACGTTTTTTGGTAAAACAAGAAAAACTAGAAGCTGGCAAAAAACCAACAAAAAAACCCAAAACAATCAAGGACAAATAAAGACCATGCACAAAGCTCCACAGAGGTTTGTGTGTTCCCTGGTTATCCTCTGTCTAGCCTCTCATTTAGCTCCTGGGTTGGGATTTAGCATAATCAATTACAAAACGTTCCCCCTCCTTCGTCCTCATCCTCCTTGTCTGCCTCTATCCATCCCCTACTGTATTCCAGCTTTTCAGTGCAGATGATTGAATGTCAATCTCTTTTCATGCGTTTGCATCTGTGCACAGGCAGAATATAGAGACATTCTGGCATTTTTAGCTGCCCTTTGTCCCCGGGCCGCTGCGAGACGCCGATAAAAGACGCAACAAGCTCAGTCACAGATCAACCTTTCAGGGCTGGAAAAGAGAGAGAGATGAAAGGGGAAACTGCTTCAAAAGCTCAGTGGAGTGGAGGAAGGAAAAAGGGGGAGAAAAAGACAGGGACATGAGTGGGATGTGGTGATGTAAGCGAAGCAATGGCTGCTGAACTGTGGCTGACAGTGAAAGAGCGATGTGCGTCTGAATTTATGTATAAATGTTTAAGAGCAGGGGCAGGTGTTTGTGGTTTCATATTCAAGGGCAGAATGAACAGACAGACAACCCATCTTTGTCTGCTATGAGATGAGGGTTTGTTTTTTATGTTTCAGTTGTGACTAACCTTAACCTATTATAATGCTGTGTAACCATACGGACGGAGCTCGGGGCCATTGCATGAGCATAAATAATGCAATAATCAGCCACTACCACTCTGTTTTCTTCGTCTGTCTCCTCACCACTTCAGGGTATGGCACAAAACTTAAATGCACATAATCCAAAGCTCATCCTTACATAAAATTATATTTCATTGATTTATTTATTTTTATTTCAAGACACCTTCCTGCAGGCTGAGTGTTAGGTTTATCGTCACGCGTAAATCAGTAATTAAAAACATGAAGAAATAAATAAGTATATTTCCTAACTTAAGAGACAAAGCTGCAGTTTCTACAATTGGTCACTAATTGAACTAATAATATATACTAACACACAACTGTATACAGAGAAAAAGTATTCCAACCCTATCACCAGATGACTAGAATAAAATGGTCTGTCAGTCACTAATGTTAATCCATAAAGACGCAGTGTTTTTGTGTCAGTTCCCAAATGCATTTTTCCTCTAGATATCGGCTTTCAGTGAAAATCATGTCCTTTCCTTAATATAATTTACTGATCATGGAGATGTTCATTAAAGCTCAGACTAAAGTTGAGGGTTATTATGTGAGAAAATTGAGGAAAAACTGACTTTTTAAGCACAGATATCATTAACTGAACATAAACCCAGTGTCTCCATTCACTGTCCACTGATCCAACTCCATGGGTTTTACTAGTGAATCAGCATTGTAGAAGACAATGGTGTTTCCACGGTAACATGGTGACGGATCATATCTGATGACCATGAAAAGATGAATAATTGTATTTTACACCAATTACTGACATGGATTGACAACTTTAATGGTTCAAAATCTATTAAACACCTTACATCAGTAGATGGTTTTGGTTGCCAGTTGCTGTTTGGGTCTTTATGGGTTAAAAATAATTATGAGTAAAGACGGGTTTTATTTAGTAAAAAGGCAAATGATGATTTTAGGAATGTGAGTGGAGCCTGCTTTCTGATACCCTAACACAAGACTATGATCTCAATCTAATTCCCATCAAAACAAACAATAGCATTGGCTCAGATTTGATCTCTCAATCATCCTATCAATCTGCATGTCGTATTATCCATATGATGGATCTCCCTGCCTCTGTAACAATCACACACGCTGTCCGCATATTGAAGATGGCAAGTATATTCCTCCGTCCCGAATTCATTTTCAAGAGCACCTTTCCATGACATATATGTTATTTATCAGTTATTCTGACAGGAAAGTAGGATCTTAACAGCTGATGTATCCTGACAGGCTGTGAGTGGTGGTGAATATGTTGAACGATTCAGTAACAGGGTGGTAGGAAAAGAGCAGAGATGTCTTATGAAGTGGAGAGAACAGCATAAACAGCCTGATGCAATGGGCTGTAATCACAGGGCTGTCAGATACACACTTTAGGTGATGGTGTGTGTTCATGCAGAGAGAGAGAGATTAAAGATGGCCAGAAACCCATTAAGTCCCAGTAATATGGATGAACTAGAATTAATCTGAGGCAGCATGCTTACAGTACATGAATGTGTGTGCTCATGTAGTAGAGAGTAATTAAAGCAATTAACACGACTGCACAACAGTGACATCTGTGGCTTGTCTGGCCTTATAAACAGCAGCATCTACAAAATGGCCGCTGACATGATGGTAAATAGACTTTAAGATGGATGCTGTTGAGTTACTATAACGTACAATTGTTTATAAAGATTTTGTTTTCTGAAATCATACACACCGGAAAAATAAAAAGCAAAGTCCGGAGCCATTTTATACTGTGTCTGAGAGTACCGTTTATGAACCCCATTTCAGACATAACTTTTGCTTCACAGGCACGTTTTTACCATTTATCATATAAATACAGAAAAGATCATATAGTTATATATCGAGGAGATTATGTTATAATGATTTGCCAGTTTGAAGAACTTGTAAGTTACTTGTACACAGTAAAAATGATAGTATAATCAATTGGATGAAAATATCTACTTGCAAAATATTTCACATGCACAGGGACTTCATGGCTTTTTTCATGCAAACTTCAATTTGTCAACCTATTAAATTATTTATTACCTCCACCAAAGAACAGGCTGTGTTTTCATCGGGTTCTGTCTGTTTGTCTGTTAGCAAGATATTTCAAAAAGTTATGGATGGATTTTCATGAATTTTTTGGAATTGTTGATACTGGCACAAGGAACAAATGATTAAATGTTGGTGGTGATCGGGGGGAGACTGACCTGCCTTGGTGGTGGTCTGCGCTCTCCGAGTGTTTTTCTAGTTCGTTATTTTACAGTGTGTTTTTTCCTTCCCTCTATAGTTTAAAGTGACCAACATGAACATTTGCATGCACGCCTGCACAGTTAGTAATGAAGTGCCTCCTTTTGTCTCTCTGCAGGATGCTTAGCTGTTATTTACTGTATGAGGCAAGTGCTTCTCTGTTCAGCATTATGTAATAGTAGACTCACAGTGGAGGCTATCATTTTATAGACTTATGTAAACAGCTCTCCTGTCGTTCGTTGGATGACTCATTCCTGCTCAAACCTGCGCTTTGTGGGTGGCTGTATGTTATTTGGTGTGTTTTTATACCATGATTACAACAACCTCCAATGACACACACAAGTTAGCATCACCACATTGGCGCCTGCAATCCTGCAGCCATGTAACCATAACGTGATGTACACACGCAGACCCGTGATCTTTGACATTTGGTGTAATTGGTTTTCAGGGAGAGATGTTGTGTAAAGATAATCTCAAGAGCAAGGCAAGGTAACAATGAAACCCCTTTTCAATACTCATGATAAAGTGTGTGTTGAAAAAAACGTCATTCTGGACTTTTCTTCTGCCAGTGTTTTGTTCCTTCTTCTCTTTTTGCTTCTCATACTGTGCTTACGTAAGTTTATCCTTAAGCCAAGGTGACCATGTTGTCACATATGAGGAGGAGGATGACCTATTAGAGGAGTTGTATGGTGGGTGGAGGGCCCTACAGCTCACAGTAACAGAGGAGGACGAGGGCTTCGGGGGAAAGAGTGTGTGAAACAAAAAGGGGGAGACACTCCCCTCTCAGGTGGGCTTTTTCATGGACTTACTTAATGGAGTCACTGCCTCTGGAGGGGATTCAAGTATCAGATGTGTTCATGGTTAAAAAAGCATGTGACACCCATTAGGGATTGTATGTGCGTGTCCTCTGAGGATTGACTGTCTTTGAGATTTGCAAACACCCCAGAAATCCTGCAGAGTTACAACCCTATTTGTGTGTCTTAATGATGAGGTTTCATTAAAAAGAGAACAGAACGCCACATAATCTGCACCAATGAAAGATATGTTTTGATATTTTTGTGGGTTTACACTGTAATAGTTCACTGTCTCAGGGGTTAAAACCTTTGATAATGAATTCACCCATCCATCCCAACACCACAAAAATACTTCATTACTGTAAACAGGCCTTTGAAACAAATTTAACATTGTGTAATGGAAGAAAAAAAAAGAAGTAAATTCATATCTGCTCTAAAAGGTGTTTTGAAATGAGGGTTGGGGGCTGTATGTGCTACTTGCAGGCCCCTCACGTTTAGGTACAAAGCTTACAGGTCATGTGTAGTGGAGTTCCAGTAAATTAGTACAGGCGACTATAGCATGTTCTCTCTCTCTCTCTTTTTTTTTTTTCATTTCATCTGACAACTCCAGTTCATTATCTCTATTCCATCAGGAGCAACGTGCTCAGAGATTTACGAGAGTGAGGACTACACACAGTAATTATAGGACAGAATATACAGAATTATGGCACAGGATAATTAAAGGATGCACACATCATCAGTCATTTGTGCCATTAAGATAAAATGTTACCGTTCACATGTGCTGTTTGTTGTGGGATTTACTGTATGTAGAGTCAAAGTGCTTATGAAAGATTTATATCTCTATAGGTGGTTCAGGCTATATGGTGTGAACACAGTTATGCCAACAGAAGACAATGTCATGTGCGTCCACAGCTGCTTATGAGCATTTAACTGCATGCATAAAAGCGCCCCACACACTCAAACACATCCAGTACATGGTTCAACCTGTATTAACAGGAAAGTTGCCATCCTCAGCAGCATCCATTATCGAAAGGCAACACAGAATCACTCTGTATTTATGATATTCCATTATCTGCCTTCCTACTTCCTGCCACAGAATTTATTTTTTGCTTCGCTGGAAGGATTTTTGTTTTGCTTACTTTTCAGGGCATTGTCAGCGTGTGAAAAGAACAAACTGGAGCCAACCAGTGAAGAGCGTGTACACTTGAATCTGCTTTATGATTATGTAGAGAGGACATTTGAATTCCATCTCTGGCTCTATTTGTGAACCTCAGCACTTCCGCCGTCGAATTCAAGCAATATGAAAATGAGCTGAAATAGGTTTGAACAGCAAAGACAAGGACATCAGCATACAAATAGTGCACAAGCAGTGTATCACATCTGACATGCGCAAACATTACTGCTTAACAGCTCTCTGCCATAAGCTTTCAGCCTTGCAGAACTGTATTTGCTCTAAAAAAAAGAAAACGAAACAAACAACAAAAAAAGCAAGGTAGGAAGTGATAATTGAGTTTGTTTTAAGTTAAAGACAGAGGAACCAACTGCTGGGGCCAACATCCCAATACCTCTTATACTAAAATAATATTGCTGAAGGATTAAGGATTATAAAAACCTCTTTATTAAGAATCAATCAACGAAACCACACAGATAAAGCACTGGAGGTGGGGTTGAATGATTTAGCTAAAAGATTCTAAGATGATCTTTTGTGGTAAAAAAATAATGACAGAGGATGTTCAGAAGCAAATGGACTTAAAGTAGTTCTTCATAATTTCACCAACAGTAGTGTACTAGTTAATGCAAACTGAAACGAAACACTTTAATGCAGACACACTACAGTTTGGTTATGAACATAAAGTCACTAGTCTAGCCTTGTGTTAGCGACATTAATTCTACAAAAACAACAGACTAGTACAGCATTCTCTTTAAAATGGTAGTTATACTGATAAATGACACATTTAAGATAAATGCTGGCTTAGAAGGAAAGTTTCTAAAGCACTGTTATTTGTTGTATAAATGATATAATCTGTGTGATCCCTCTGAAAAACACAATGGAAAAGCTTTGTCTGCAACAAACACAAATGAACTAGCATAAAGAGGCTCATACTTTAAAAGAGCGACATGATTAATCAGTCACACTCACTATAAACGTAACCACAATGTTAGCCTGTGTAAATATGCAATCACAAAAGGATGGGATTTAATGATCAAGTGTGTATGGCGTTGAATACAGTGGCGCTGAGCACAGAGCTAAACTGTATAAATCATGGAAATCACAGTGTTTTTGCTATTATTTTGAAGTTGTTTTTTTTTCTAATTCTGGTAGAAGTTTGTATGCTGGAGTTAAAAAAAAAAAATAAACATTTGCTCAAATGATCAGAAATCTGTATGTTTGCCTTCATGGCCCACCAATCACTATTGTCCACAGCACCTACAATCTGATGTTTTCACCAACTTAATCTAAACTTGTGACTCTGTAGAAGCCAGTAACGTAATAATAACCCATAACGTAATAAATTTGCCATTTTTTAAATGTAACAAGCCAATAACATAATAATTGACCAATAATGTGATAAGTTATTACGTCATTGTCCAGTTATTACGTTATTGGCCTATTACATTTTAAAAATCGCAAATTTGCTATGTTATGGGTTAATATTACATTATTGGCTTCTACAGATACTTATACCAACAGCAGTAATTCAGAGATGATGTAATCAACCTCAAAAGAGTACGTAGTTTTGCAATAATATATAAGTAATATATTCAGTTGTAAAATGATACTACAAAATTACATTACATAATTCAGGCATGTTCCAAGTTTTGGAAAACATAATTATTATTTTTTTGTACCTCTCTTCTTAATGATGTTTCATTTAAAAGTTCTGTAATCATACAGTCTCTACACCTGTGTCATATTTTTCTATATCTCTATGGTGGTGTTGGGCTGTGATGGTTCAATCTCTCAGTCAAGGGTTAAAACCTTCGATAATGGGGTAATCCATCCTCATATTAGGACTTGGGGAAAACTTCATGCTCTGTGCTTTCACTCACACACAAACACAAACAAATGGAAAGAGACACACAAACACACACACACACACATACACATACACATACACATACACATACACATACACATACACACACACACACACACACACACACACACACATTCACGCTCTCACACCTGAGCCAGAATAAATGCGCAGCTCCCCTCCTGTCTGTCTCTCTAATATGGATGAAGGAGCTACTTGGCGACTTGACGACCCTCATTTCCACACCAATGGAGAGCGTCCAATACAGCTGTAGCTGATGAAATACATTAGAAGGAGATGCAACTCTTCCTTTCACAGATGATACCACCCGCAGAACAAAGGCTGTCAACGATGAAAGGACAATGGTAGGAACACCTGTTTCCATCATAATGTGCATATACCCTGAGTTGTTCAGCTACGAGAGAGAGAGAGAGAGAGAGAGAGAGAGAGAGAGTGAAACACTTGAGTATGAATTATAGATCCAAGTCATACAGACAAGTTTGGGAAATTGAGTTGTTGTTTCTTTATTATCATTTTCACTTGATGGTCTGTTTCATGTGTCCACAATGTACGAATAATGTGTACTTTGAGGTTGAATATATGAAAAAAAAAATTTCCTTTTGAACCGGAAATATAATTAATGATATGTGGTTCATTGGTGCCACAATTAACCACCCAATCCCTAAATGAGCATGTATGCTATTTTTAAGATGTTACCAGTACATCTTCAGAAAAAAACAAAAAACATAAAGAAACAAATGGTGCCAGGTACAACAAACCCCACCCCTCACACGTACCATATTTTCTGCACTATAAGGCGCACTTCAAAGCTGTTAATTTTCTCAAAAATTGACGGTTCGCCCTTTAACCTGCCTTATGTGTGCACTGAGTTCCAAAATCTATAAAAATGTTGTTCTATTTCAGTAAGCGCTCTGCTTGATTGACTGTCGGACCATTTAACGCCGACAACCCCAACCCGAAAAGAACTCCAACTGCTGGACATTGGTGTAAACATGGTGTTCAAAGTGAAGTTGTGAGCGTTGTGGAAGCGATGGATGAGAGACGGCGAACACACCTTTACTAAGACTGGGAGGCAGCACCGCGTGAGTTACGCTACCATATGCGAATGGATTGTGGACGTCTGGGCTAAGGGATCTGCTTTGACTGTTATCCCAGCTTCATTTCTGAACAGAGACCCAGTACCGAGACTGACTCTGACAATGATGAGAGGGAACCCGGCGTGTTTGATGGTGAAACTGCCCAGCTGTTCAATTCACATACAGAAGATGAGGACTTTGATGGATTTGTGACAAAAGATTGTTCAATACATAGTAGAATAAAGTTCAACCAGACTTACTGTTTTGCTTCTGTTACCTTGTTTTAGCATGTGCCGAATAATACGGTGTGCCTTATGTATGGCTTAAGTACAGAAATAGACCCCGTAATTAAGACTGCGCCTTACAATCCAGTGTGCCTTATGGTGTGGAAAATACGGTAGCTTATTTTGGCATCAATCCAGCTGATGTCATCAAGTCAATGCATGTGCTGATGTCAGCATATCCATTGCCTCTATATATGTGCCAAGTTTGAAGTAAATTGAAACAAAATTGATGTTTTTATAGACATTTGAAATTTTGTCCATTGTAAGTAAATCCGGGAAAAAAAAGATTTTGAAAATTCATAACAAATATGAACTTTGACCAACCTTTCCCAAAATGTAACCACATCTCTTCTGGGTCACTGGCAATCTATAAACACAATTCTGGTATGAGTTCAACTGATAGCTTCTGTGCTACAGACATTTGATATTTCGCCCATTATAAATAAATAAATTTTACTTTAACCTACTTTTCCCAAAATCTAATGACAGCTATTCTGAGTCGCTGGCAATGTATAAACCCAATTTGGTATGAATTCAACCAATAGTTTTTCTGCTAGAGTTTTAAACAAACAAAAAAACAAAAAAAACCAAACCAAAAACAATGCCCCTTGCCTCCCTTTCAGGGGTGGGGGTGGGGGGGGTTATAAACAATTATCACTATTGAAACTAATATAACCATAGCACTTACAGTCCTGGGTCACACCTAGTGTTCACATGTGTCTGTGGGTGTGTAATGTCCATATGTGTGTCGTGGGTACATTGCTGATCCACTGATGTGTTGAGCCCATATGGTTAGCAGGTTGGATAGTCTCAGAACAGTCCATTATGTGGTGATTTGGCAAAGTGCAGACCGGTACCTCTGCTACCCTTTGGTTCCCTTCACACTCCTGCATGGATGATGTGGCAGCACACACGTGGTGCAGCTGAGTGTTTGTTTATGACTGCTCCACTGCAGTTTGCCTGTGTATCTGTGTGTGTGTGTGTGTGTGTGTGTGTGTGTGTGTGTGTGTGTGTGTGTGTGTGTGTGTGTGTGTGTGT
>JAPTYQ010000005.1:17276991-17296477 GCA_029814465.1 Ostorhinchus cyanosoma | reverse complement strand
CTAGTGAAAATGACAAGTTGATAGGACCAATATTTTGGGAGATATTAGTAATTTTGGAATACAATAGCCTTACAATTTGGACAAATGCAATACAGCATGCAAGTATACACAACAGCATGCAAACTGCCACATCTAGAACCCCATGGGTCAACACTTTAGTTCTATTCTGTTCTATTAACCTGAATGTTGGTGGTTACAAAATGAGTTAACATAATTTCTGGTCTTTAAGCTGCTACTTTTGCAGACGCTGTGAACCCACGGCTCAAACAATGATGCGGCTAATTTATGTTTCACAGGCAAACGTTCAATACGACTGTCAAAGAAGGAAATAGAGCTGCTGCACGCAAGCTTGGTATCACTGAATCGATGGTGAGACGTTGGAGACGGCAGCATGAAGTGTGGGTGTGGCTTATATTCAGGTACAGCCAATAGTCTGGAAAGTACGCTACTTATTAACACATTAGTTTCATTGCAAATCATATATGTAAATCATATTAATTCTGTTGGTTTGTTCATTTCTTGTTAGCATTAGTCTGATAAGCAAAGCTATTAGGACACATTTGTTTGAGGAATTTTCTACTTTATTACTAAGTTTAGTGCATTATTAGAAATTATGTCAATCAAAAAGTAATGAAATGGAAACCAATTTGGGGATCAGTTAGCTGTCATATTTGTATAGTACCATCCCAACGTCATTTCTTTGTATTCGTCTGAACCTTCATGAAATTAACAGTTTTTTGTTCTGGTTGGCTGTGTGAAAAGTGAAAAAAAAAATTAGTCAAATGTTGAGGTGCAGCTGCACAATTCAATTCTAAATTGTCTCCAATTTTCTCTTTGCTTGAATTTCCCCTCTGAGACATAATTGTAATAAGGGGAATCAATAAGGGATAATGGATTCACCCCATCAGTGCACATTATGAAAGGGTGGGTGTCGTCCCATCCCTGTTGAGTGCTGCCATCATCTTTTCCTTTGCACTGTGTTCCTGTATTCAACGTCCTCTGGCTGCTCTGTTTGTCTCCAGGTGCCTCTAAAAAGCTCAGTAAACTCATAACTGGCAGCTGAGGAAACCTTTACAACCTTTGTTTACAATCTTTGCTGAAGGTCCAAAATAGCAGAAGGAGATAATAGACTGCAGACAGTGACATAAAAAACACCTCATTGTCTGCATCCCATGACACACTGAAACCTTCGCTCTATTTGCTCTACATATACACAGTTGTCCCATATCTTCAAGATAACCCAGAGTGATATTCCACCCATATAGATGCATTCACACATGCAGTCTGTATGGATTCAGTTGCAGCTACAGAAACACAAAGTCCCACTTTGCAACCGAGTTGGCAAGTGTTCCTCTGGTATTTATTGCCAGAGTGTAATCTCTTTTATCAACACATCTACTGTTGCTATGGGACTTTAACTCCACACATCTAACTGATAAGCCCCAAATATCATGTTCCAGCTTTAGGAAGGTGCACATAAATTGAGCTGATCAAGTACATGAAAATGTCAGTGATGTTTTCCACTGCCGTCAAGGTGGCAAAGATTATAGAGACCAGTACATGACTCCATTTGTGCTTATCGACCAAGACATAAAGTTATTTGTTTAGTTCCAGGATGTATATCTTTCATGGTGAATTGGTATTTTGGTAATGGGTAACATATTAGTCCCGTAGGGAAATTAGTCTGTTACAGTTACTCATTAAGCTGCCAGTTCTATGTAGGTCATGGCTGTTTTTGCACGTTAAATACTATGCTGCTGCTTTATCATCCATATATTATTGCCACAGGAACCAAAGACATCACCCAGACAGATACTTCCTCAATGTGCTTAAGTTAAACTCAGGGATGTTTGGAATAAACATATTAGCCTTGGATGCTCAGTTATTACCGTTATCATTTTTTGGAAACTCTGAGAAAGGATTTTAAGTCACAAAAATCAAAATCTTACCAAGTGTATTTTTTCTCATTTCTAGTCAAAATATCCCATCACACTTACGATAAAACATAATCACCTGAAGAGTAAGTTTTCAGTGAGATATAAGAACTTATTTTTAGACAATAGTTCTTGAAAATCATATTTCAAGAAATATTATCAAGATAATTGTCACTTTTTAATTTTTTTTTTTTGCTTAATTCAAGAATATTATTATCTTAATTTTTAGTTTAATTCAAGCAAAAAAATCTGCCAATGGAACAAGTGAAAATTATCTTGGTAAGATTTGTGGAAATAAGATTTTCAAGGTCTAATGTCTAAAAATAAGTTCTTATATCTCACTGAAAAGTTACCCTTTAGGTGATTATGTCTTATTTTAAGTGTGCTGAAATATTTTGACTAGAAATGAGGAAAATACACTTGGTAAGGTTTGGATTTTTTCCAATGTAGAGAGAAAACATGTGAAAGCAAGTGAGCACACTAGGCTATAGTTCTTCTCATGGGGGAGTATGTGTAAATAATCAGCAGTGTTTAGACTATGGGTTTGTTTTATGAGCTGATGTATCTGGCTGTAAGGCTGCAAGGCCGAGTGTGCATGTACCTAAAGGATTATCTACGTGTCTGAATACACTTTTATCGAAACTTATGCAAACATAGATGGTGTTTTCTGTGTTACAAGCTGGCACGGTGTGTTCTGTACATTTTACGCCTTCGTGTTTTTGCTAACACATGGATGCTGCTGACTGTTACGTCCTGAATGTGGGTGTTGAGAAGGTGCTTGAGTAGTCTGTGTGTGTGTTTTCACACAGCTGTGTTCATACCTCTTCCTGTCAGCTGTTTTGTTTTTCACTCTCTGCCTGCTCTTCCTGTTCTCAATCAAACTTTTTTCTTTCTCTTGCCCCTTAGATTTATTCTTTCGTTCATTCACTCCGCAGTTTTATCCATTTTGTTCTCATACCCCTCTGCACATTCCCCCAATGGTTTCTTGATCTCTCAATTTATCAGTGTGCCTAATCTTTATGTTCCACATCTCATCCTTCACTAGTCTTTTCAGTAAATCATCTCATCTATCTCCCTATTGTATCATATTATCTCTTGGTGTTGCCTCTTGGTTGCAAATTACAGCTTCCCATCAACATTAGCAGGAAACAGCTGAGGGGTCGCGCTCTCTTGTATTTTTCCTGTTAGGTTCTCAGAAAACTAAAGCAAACCACTAGGTACAAAGCCGCTATCTATGCTAACTGTACAGTGAAACAAGTCAAGCTCAGCAGGCTGATGTTGCGGTTGGAGGTTAGCGAGCTGCATCGTGTTTACAACGTAGCTCGATGGGGCTTTAAACGAACACGTGGTTTCGGGTAAATAACAAACTGTTTTTTGTTTTTCTGCAGCTGAGCTTTGAGAAAACCTTCCTCCAGATGAAGGGCGGATAATCAGCATCAAAACATCAATGTAGAAATCTTCAACAGTTCATCCAAACGTTGTGATGAAACAGTAGCTTAAGGTCAAAAACAGATTGTGAGAATTTGAGGATGTGAGCCTTGTGTTCTGGGGTTTGTGAAATGCTTCTTGCTGGGGGATTTTCATCTCCAGTCAGCAGAAAGCCGATGGGTATTGAAGCAAGTGACCTTCAGTCCAGGCCTCTGAGTATATGCGCGCGTGTGTGTGCGCGTGCGTGCGTGTGTGTGTGTGTGTGTGTATGTGATGTGGTGTACACAGCCTACCTGCTGTGTTTGTGTAGGTGAATGACCTGTCTACACACTATAAGCAGGTTGTGATTGATTCTGACTGTCCTTTTTTATTTGAAGGGTTCAAGCTAAATAAATCCGTCCATCTATGTGTTTGAACATATCTGTGTGTGCATGTGTACATACTTACACCTGTGTGTGTGTGTGTGTGTGTGTGTGTGTGTGTGTGTGTGTGGCCAGACCTCATGCAGAGGGCCTCTTGCTGAGCCAAGGCCAGGCTATATTTAGGTGGCTGGTTTTGTCCCTCTTTCTCTCGCTCTGAGTGGTTGAGAGCGTTGCCTACTGATTGGGAGAGGCCGACCACAGGAATATGTTGCCTCCATGTCTGACCACTGACTTTCAGATAACCATATGTGGGATGATGAAGACATCAGCAGTGGTTAGTGTGTTGGCTTATCATTAGGACCCAGGGCTCATTGGTATCAATGTGGCTGAGCACAAACATAATGTCACGCAGACACTCAAAACACATTTTGATTTTGTTTCTTATTGAGATGTGACGTAGGAGGAACTGTCGGCCCCACAGATAATTTTTTGCTACTGTAAATTCCCCATTGTTTTAAAGATATAATAAAAACACACCAGTTCGGGAACTTGATGTGTAATAGGCATCAATTTGCTGGGAAGTGTACTACAACATAATCCCCCCCCCCCCATTATTTCAGTTGGGCATGCAGTTTTAAAGTTCCAATAAGTAGAAATTAGCAGAAAAAAACATCAGGATTGAAGACAGAGTTAAAGTCCTACACCTTTGTGTCCAATTGGACCTTATTTTGGAAAACAAATTGTATTACAGTCAATGTCTAAAGACAGCAATTTTTTTGTCCTGCTTGAATCATGGCATCATTTATATATATGAAGATTGTCAGTTTAAAATATACTTTTATAAGTCAAGAAAGCCATAGTTTGGAGTGAAACAGATGAACTATTAGACTGTGAAAACATGTAAATGCAAAGACTATGCCCGCATAAGCTGTATTGAAACCGTTTCCCCACAAGTTCTTCAGAATTGCTCAGGATGCCATGTCAACCATAACCAGGCTTGTAACGATTTTCACCTCTTTTAATGTGTTTTGTCCTCGCTTTGAAAGACATAAGTAGAATGTACCAAGGCAGGAGTTGTTTTAATGTGGTGATCTGCATCACTTGTGATAAGGAATGCAGTTCATTAAGCTGTTTAATGTAAAACTACCTGTTTCTTCCCCTTTTTTTTTTTTTTTTAAATCACAAACAGTGACTCTCTTGGCTCCTAAAATTATATTTTAAACTGACAGTATGTTTAAATGGTGGAACAATTCAAACAGGATTAAACTATTATTGGTCCCTCATCACTGAGCGTGGTTCATATTTTTTTCTGAAGTTAGGTCCCAGGGGTCACAGTGAAAGGGGCAGGACTCTATTCCCATTTTCCTCCTGAACCTCTCTTGTTACTGTCCAAAGACTGAACACAATGTGACACTGTTTCATGCCTCTGTGTCAAAGCAGAGCTGAAGTATCACTGTTAAGGGAACTACCACGTTTCATCAGAGATGGGTCATGGAGTCTGTAGAGCAGAAATGCTTCTGGAGTCTTCAGTGATCATCAGTACAATCACTAATTAATATCTACTCATCTATCCAAAACTAGACTCTCTAAAGCCTCAAAACAGACCAAAAATAAAGTGCAGAAATTTGATTTCCTCTCAACTCAATTACAGTCTGCTGAGAGGTTATCGTGGATTTTTTGCTCATTAAAACCAAAAAGTAAACAAAAGAAAGAAAGAGTCTTCTGAAGCTTTAAATCCTTACAGTACTACAAACCCCAGTCCCTGTTGCACTAAAGAATTAAATAGTAAACAAATTCATGTTTTGTTGTCCAATCTGATTTAGAAAGCAAATGAAAATTGCCGAAAAGACTTTTATTATATGAAATTTCAGTTATGTGATTTGATTCTTTGTTCCCAAAAGGCTCATTAGGAAGCAAAGACAACTCGAGTTTTTATATACAAACAGTTGCCTTGAGATTTGATTTGCAGATGTTTTCTCACACAATTTTTCATCACGATTCAGCTCGAGGAGTTTCGTGTCTGTCCAGTCTTTGGTGCTCTAACTGGCAGTCATTAAACATGGTTTAGTGCAGGAAATAAAGTGGGGCTTTTCTTTGGAAACCATGGACACTTGAAATTACTTCTTTGGAACTTTATTGTCATTCCTCTTTCTTTCTGTCTCTTAAACCTTAAAAAACCACCCACTCTATCACATGAATCCCCATGAGACCCTTCACCTTGCCCCAATAAGGCCTGATGCCAGAGTCTGGATTGAATTCCTCCTCTGTGTGAGTGTGAGCTGACTGGTGACACCAAGCAGCTTGGAGGAGGGATAAAGATAGACAGAGGGCAAGGAGGTGAGAGGGGTGGCCGAGGGGAAATGGGGTGGGGGGTGTGAAGAAGTGACATAAGAAGAATCTAGGGAAAAAGAGAACATACAACCTGACAGTGAGATAAAGAAAGCGAGTAACAAGATAATCTAATTTTGCTTGAGGGAAGGAGGGAGGACATCAGGAAGCCAAAGTTTTCTGGAGATACACGGTGAAATGATACAGATCGGATCACAAGTTCTTATTTTACCCCTTTTCTCCGGCTCCCATAAAAGTACATATTAACACCATAGTCGAGACAGCAAAGGATACGTCTGGTTAACTGAGACACACTGATACTGCAGATGTCTAACCACCCATGAGCTGTTCATGCCGTGAGACACGTTACCTGACATTCTTTGCATGTAAAAGCTTGAACGCAGATTTCAATGTGACAACACACCTGCATGTTTGATTAAAGTAACAACACTCAACCCATATGACAGTTAAATAGACCCGTTCGACCTCAATTAACTGATTTTTTTTGTTTTTTTTCCTTTATATTTCTGTATTTACTTATTTAGGAATCATTGCTCTGATTGGTCAACAACATCCCAAGTGAGAAAATCTACACGGTCAACTCAGTTATACATACCACGTGTATTTTATTTGGTATAAATAAAGCTGCTAGGTCAACAACAACAACAACAAAAGCATATTCACGCCTTCCTGTTTGATTTAGGACGTGGCTTTTACCGCAAACCTGTCATTCTATAGTATCCTCTTCTAAATACAGTCAATACACACAGCATTAATGACGTGGTTGTCTTTGTCCTCACTGTCTTCTGTTTCATTCATTGTCCTTGCTTGGACGCTGATGGGAAGGGTGTGAGCAGCGGGGGCAGAGCAGATGTCAGTGCTGAGGATGAATAGTGCCCTGAGGGGAAGGAGAGAGAGATAGCTGGTATAGACTCTATACCCAGGAGACTTTTACAGGCAGGGCCGGGATCTGTTTCAAAGAGGAATCAACTTGTCCTTGGCTTCTAAATCACACACACTCACAAGGAACACAAACACAAGGACGCTAATAAAGTGGAAAGGCAGTGGAAAAACACGCTGGAATATCGCAGAGAGGCGGCCTCATGATGCAATAGCAGGCCATAGCTAACACACATCGACAATTTTGTTGACTTTTGCATGACTTTGCATGATCTTCAATTTGAGAGCAAACAGGAAGTCAAACAAATAGCGATTAATAGTGGCGTAAGTACCGAAGCTGTACGTGAATACAACTATCTCAGGACAACAACACACGTGTCATTTACAGGAAAGTATTACAGTGATTACAGTTCAGGCGGAAACTCTAACAATTTACCGTAGACAGACAATACGGGATGACGCTGTTTTGTGATTCCCAAAGGGGCAGGCAGTCCTCACCCATGTGTCACACCCTCTCTATGCTGAATATGAGTTGTAAGGACAGAGGTACGGGTTATCTTTTCCATTTTCTCAGTCTTCTTCCCAGATATCTTTTACACCCTCTAATACGGTTCTGTTAAACACATCCTGGTGATACGTGTGTTTATTTCTTGACTGGTGGTGATGTTTTGGAGCTCTGTCTGTCTGCCTTTGATTGTCATGTCTTTTCTATTGTCTGTGTAAAGACAATTTTTCACGAGGATAATAAAAGAAAGTAACTGCCATCGTGCTGCATTCACCGACTTTGAGTCAATGAAAACATGTTTCATTTTCTTTTTTTTTTTTTTTTTTTTGAGCTGAGGGGGGGCGCACTGGTGACCCTCTTACCTCCTGCACCTGACTTTGAGAACTGACGTACCACAAATACACACAAAGCCCACAGTATAAGGCGCATTTGCAAAAGGCTGTATGACTTAGGCAGCTGCGACACAGCTTTTGTCCTATAAGCAGAAGAACACAAACACACGCACACTCACTCGCACACTGCAGGAGGGCTACCCTGTCATCTTGCTGGCAATAAAGCGGGCCCCAGATGTCTGCCTCCCCCTGTTAGCAGGCATACAGGCTCACACTGTCACTCACCATGCCTTTGTTCTCAGACACCAACATATTGCTTGTACACAACGTTCAAACATAGTGACCATGTGTTACCACAGACTCAGAGGCCTGGTACAGGACATTTAACATCCTACTGTAATATATTTGTGCTAAAAATCAAACTACAAACAGCAATTCAGTGTATTTTAAAGTCAGTAGCATTTCATAGAGGTGGCATGACTTTGTTTACCGTTCCCTGCCATTACTAGTACTATTACTTGTCATACTATCAGTCATTTTATTGACTCCTTATCTGTTCTTAGGAATCAGCCACACCTTTCTAGAAGCTTCTGCTTAATTAAACTGTCTTCACAGTGTGACTTTGTTGCTATGTGAATTTGAGGGAAGGGTGAGAATATTACACCAATGTTTCATCAGTAAGAAACTGAAATGCTAATGCAATTCTTTGACGACAATTTGATGATATTCTGACATACTTTGCAATGGGGCTTGAATAAAGTGAATAGCAATGTAGCTGGTATAGTCAAGGGATATTATATACTTATGCATTTCACAGCTGAATTTAAATAAAATTCTAATGAAGTTCATATAATTATTTGGCTTGCCTAAGGAAAATTTTAATGATCTGAGGCATTAAAGGAGCCTTTTAAAAAGGTTAGGGCACATAGTGTGTATATGTTTTCAGTAAAATCAAGGTTAATCAAGATTTTAGCACATGCACAGCCTCTGCAATCCACTTCTTATTTTTCTGTCAAAACATCTTGCTCAAATGAGTCATTGCAAAACCTTGTCCGGGGAGAGTTGCAAAATCCTGTTAAATCTGGACCGTTTGTGCTTCTGTCACTTCCCCCCAAGATAATATTTTCATACAAAACAAACCAAAGTGGACCATATAGTCAGACACATCCCAGCAATCTGTCTTCTTTCTGAAAAAAAAAGGACATTTGAAGCGCTGCAAAAAACTACCTGTGAGAATTTATTGTGTGCTGTCAGAGTATCATTTTTACTACAATACCCACACTCCCTAGCTGTTAAAGGGTAGAGGCCTCATGTGAGCCAGTGTTTGAAGAGGTAAAGCCTGACTTAAACAAGAGCCCGGCCACCTTCCCTCTCTGTGCCCTCGCCCCCCCTTGCCCTCGGCTCCTGCTAAACCAGCTCTTCTCGTTCGCTCCTTTGTCTGTGTGTCAAAACGAGCCAAATGTTTTTCTTTTTCCGCCTGCTGCTAAGCAACCTAGGGGATTCAGACTGCTGCAAAGGAGTGTAGTCTTAATCCAAACTCTGGGTTTTGCAGAGTCAGCCGGTTCGGGTGCAGCAGTACTGTGCATATTTGTGCCCTGGCCGAGTTAGCACTTTTTTTCCAAGTTTTGAGAGGATCCTTGCTAACAGTACCATCTGTCGCATCCTATCATTAAAGTGGTGGAAGCATTCGCAGTCCCATTTGGATGAAGAACAGAATGCTGAGTCTAACTCCAACCCTCTGAAAAACATCATGTGAATGATCATTTGAATGTGAAATGATTGGATTTGCAGATCGGCGCACGCTACAGTCCTTCTAAGGCAAATCAGCAAAGGGCTTATGAAATGTTCCACAGTTACTCCTGAAATATGGAACTACATCAACATCACTGAAAGCCATCCAAAGCATAAGTGGAGAAGATTTTCTGGCTTTGCATGTTGGTGTTTGACAATATTTAAATACAAATTATAAAACCATTTAAGCACTGTTTCTTTTCATTCTGTAGAAGTGCTTAAAAAGCTGGATTCAGATTTAGTGTGGAATAATGTGCTTACAGATCATGCGACTTTAAGCCTGTCAATATTCAAAGCGTAAGTTCGACGTAGGAGATTCGTTCCCAAGTTCTTTCGACATTAATTCTGCAAAGCCTCTCACACTGGAAGTTAGATTCCAATCTTAATGTAGCTCATAAGGTAAAATATGGTGCAAGATTATCCTGTGGGAAAATCATGAAAGGCAAATGCAAGCATCTAACTTTGCATATTTTTACCCCTCAGTATCAAAAACTACTATGTAAATAATGACACAGCTCACAGTGGATATGATGCCAAGATAGGAAATCTTTTTATTACAGAGAAAAAAAAAACTTTTCTTCCAAAATATAGAAATCTGTACAACTTCCGCACAATCAATTTACATGAACTGTACAAATTTACAGCAGTTCATCACAACATACCCAAGGAAAAGAGACTGAACACGATAAAGATGTACTGACATGAGATCACAAGATAGACAGCTTTTCTTCTTGGGTAAGCTCAGATTTTTTTGTCTATTTTCTGGTTTTGTACGTAAATAGAAAAAAGGAAAAAACTGAAAAGAAAAAAAGAAAAAAAAACCAAAGGATACGTCTACACTTACAGATCATGGAAACTAATATTTTTTACCAAAACAACTTTGGTCCTTGCCAACACTCCCGTCACAAATGGCTTCACTTACGAAAAGCGTTATCCATGTTAAAAGATGAAATACAAAAGGAATACATCTAAAAACACCTCAGGATAGCAATTATTGGCACTTCCCATGTGTAATGTTATGTACTCTACCATTTGTTGTACAGTTACAATACATTCTACAATATGTAAAACACCTCAAATGTGAAAGTGGCAATAATTCAACTAATCGATGACAATATTGACGACAACAACAACATCAAAACTGCTGTTCCCTTCCTGTTTCATGTCTTAACATGCACAACTTCTCCATAAGGGTATTTATTGAATGTCCGAGGCCTGAGTTTGGCAATACATTCCAGAAGAGACTCCTCGCGTCTCAAAAAAATGTCACACAACTTCAACTTGACATATTTAGTGCATTTTATGTGCTATTTTACCTCTGACTACTCAAAGCACTCTCATGACAATTCTGTAACCTATGTGCGCACAAGCTGAATGGATGCCATTTAAATGATCAATATTACTGAGGACTTAAACCATTTTGGGTGGTGGTAGTACAGTTGAGGAGGTGCTGAAGAGGAATTCAGTTAAATTTTTTTTAGGATTTTGCAGGTTTAAAAACAGGTCTGTTAAAAGTGGGTTAGATCACCAGACTAAAAATCCTCTTGTTAAGAGGATGAAGAGTAGAAAATGGCAACGGCAGAGTGGAAAGATGAGATAGTCTACCAGTGTGACCATAAAATACATCTAAAGAAAAGTGAGACAAGATGATCATCTCGTGTCCGAAATATAGACCAATCTCATTAACTATTTTGTCACATGACATAAAAAGCTATAATGGAGCAGCGCTGATTTAAAACTGGTGTCCACCATGGAAACCAAAGCTCTGGGCTCCCATCCCAGTGAGCTCCTCTCCATCTGGCCAACATGGAATCACTGCTTTTCACAGATTGCTGAAGGGAGTATCAGCAGAGAGCAGGGGAGGGGGGGAGAGGGGTTGCAGTGCGTCAAAGGCTATAGCTCCATTACCCATGATCCTCTCAGGCTTAGGGGAGCTTAAACACCCATAGGTCTGGGGATGACTGGTGAACCAGCCTGCCGTGACAGATTTGGCCAGAGGCTAAGGTCCGAACAACAACCGAAGCTGTCCCAGCATCTGTTTTAGCTCGCTGTTACCACTCAGCCTCAAAACCAGGAGTGAAGTTGGGGTACGTCATCACATCCTTTCACAGGCATGTAAACAAAGTTGCTACTCAAACTCAGTAATTAAGTGCAGCGCAATCCAGTGAGATGAAAATAGAAAACAATATCCTAGTACCCTCGATTTTTTTCATCTTTGTTCCATGTTTCCTAGTTTCTCACCACCACCACCACCCCCCCTAAGTGCAGCTTGAGAACGTCAAGCGTGTGTGCTGGTTTTTATCCATCACTGCTGAGGGAGGGTTGAGGGCTTCTGGTCAAGGAGGGGGATGTTGAATAAGTCCAGAGAGGGGGCTGGAGGGATTTTAGCTGCCCTGGACAAAGGAGTCCGGCCCTGGCCCCCCTCTCTCACACTAGTCCCCCTTCCCTGCCTTCCTTACCCAGCTCCCCACAGTGATGGATGATGATATGTGTCACATTAAGTCTACCTGCATCCACAGGGGGTCAGCTAGCAGCATGCTGGCTTGCTTTTGGCTGATCAGGAGGTCTGAGCTCAGGGGTGATATGTGGCACTTGAGGCACTCTAACCCCCACCTAAGGGGGTGGGGGGATTTGAAGCTGCCAGGCTGGAAAGCGGACACCTCCAGTGAGGGTCTGGACAGCACATTGCACCAGGCTGGCACACATAAGCCTGATATTAGTTTAAAATCACGAATGGCTCATAATTCATGATAATGAGGTCTCCATAAGGCAATGCACCTCCAATGCACAAAAAGGTAAGACTCTCCCTTTTACACAACCTTGGAAATGTGAATGAACATCGAAGGCTGACAAGGCCTGGTGTTGTTTTTGTTTCAAGTTGAAATTAATCTCTGAACAGTCAGTGCTCCAGACCTCCCTTTGGCCAAAGTCTCACACAGTCATCACTTAGTCCAGACCTTTCAGACTAACCTTTGTCTCTATCAGCAACACAAATCACCATCTGTGTGTTTGAAGGGAAGAGGGGACTTGGCTCTGCATCCTGCCAGAGCGTTGATGAACAGTGCTATATGAACGGATGACAGAATGTTTCTAACATACCACCAAAAATACACTCCACCTAAAATCAAGAGCTCTGAAATGTTCACAAATACAGTGTAAAAAATGTTTTTGAAAACCAGACTTGCACACTCCCACTTTAATAGACATCAGTCTATCCCAACACGGGAGCTACAGTATGAACAAACGGCTAAAAATGGGGAGGGCAAAAAAAAAACATGGTGTGAAAAGATGACATTCGAATGGATGGAATGCAGGCAATTTTCTGTAAAAAATACACATCCCACACAATCTCACGTCAAAGTGCATTCAATGTCAATTCTAACAGGGCCACATGACCAAAATTTGGGTGAAACAGGCCCCCCTTTGCTACACTTTGAATTTTGGTGATGCAGGAGATGACAAAGCGGTGTGGGGGAAAAGGGGGCAAATTAACAACACAGGAACTTGATTGTGAATTTCAACAACATTCATTAATTACAGGAAGGGGGGGAAGGAGAAAGATCCCCACCCTTCCTTTGAAAGCTACACATATATGGGTAATGGGAGGGCGACAGTGCAATGAGACACACTGGTATCCATAGGTAACAGGTGCCACAACACATTTCAACTTGCACTTACATACAGGCCAAGAGCAGAGAGAGATGTTGGTTTTCTCAAGTTCGATGTTGATGGAAGAAGGAGAGGAAGAGACGTAAGACATGAGCCTTTCCTCCAACAGCTACAAGATAAAGAAATCTGATTCCCTGTGGTCCAAAAAGGGTTTTTTAATAGAAAATAGAGATGCTCTTATTGGGTGTTTCTTTACTTTGAGCTTATGTTGCAAAAGGCACAGTCTTAACCTCAACTTCCTCCCCACTCAGGAAACACAACAAATAAAAAATGAAAATTGAAAACCTCTGGATTTTGAAATTCGAGGGGTAGTTCCTGTTAAAAAATCCTTACAATTTAGGTTTTGGTGTTTTGTGTTGAACGTGTACCCATAGTAATCACAAGTAAGAAAAGTGCAAAGTCCATGCTGACAGCCCCATCAGGGATAGAGCTGATCACCATGTTGTTTACAGTCGGGGGGGTAGGTGGAGCCAGTCTCCATGGGGGTTCCTGGTTGGTTGGTTGGTATAGCTGCCCCAACAGTTCCATTTCCACAAAGCCTCTCCTAAAAAACGGAGTGCCCAGCTGATCCAATGACACAACAGAACAGATAATAATGGGGAGTTAGGGTAAAAAATATCAAACCTACAAGGTTTCCATCACCTGGATGATAGGCCACATCCTCTGTTTTATTTTCTTTCGCTTTTTTCTTCTTTCACTATTTCATTTCATATTCTTAGCTTTAAAAAGGCTCACCCTGGTCTGGTCAAATGATCTGACCATCCATGGTGTGACCCTGAACAAAAGTAGGCCGGGGTGATGTGCCACTTTAACTGGACACAGTCATCATATTGTAAGCTTTGGAGGGACTGGTTCTGCCCAGCACCATCAGTTCCTCCTTGCAGCTGATGTGACTGTCCACCATGGGGCTCACCGACCCGCTGTTTCCTGAGGGGGCGCCGGTGGAGGCTGATGCAGGCAACCCTGCAGGCACCCCGGGCTGCGACTCATACAGGACACAGATGGAGCCATCCTCGCCGATGCGGTAGGACACCTCGAACGGGTCCACCCAGAGCGTGAGCTCACTGGGCAGCAGCAGGTAGAGTTGCTGGATGGTTAGGCCGATGCGCTGGCCTGCCTGCCACACCAGTGGGTCCATCTTGTGGTTGATACGGATGCAGCGGTAACCTGAACCCTTGCAGGGTCTGTCTGGGAACCAGTGGTGCTTATATTGCTCTGCAGGGACACAGAAGGAAAAAAAATAAGAGAGTGTAGTATTGGTCAGCCAACTATCAGGCTACTGTCATATGAAGTTAAAAAGGGACAAACCCTTTATTACACTATAAAAACAAATGCATTAAATCAAAATACTTGGGAATGCAAAGACAGGAAGGGCCAATTCACAACACTGCTACCAGTTGTGTGTACCTGAAGTGACGTCTCAGACACTCTACATGACACTCAATCACAGAGACACTTTAGAATACAGACGTCACACAAGGCTGTGTAGGCACGATGTGCAGTGAACTGTAACTGAACAAAGGTTGAAACAGAAACTGTTGTGACCTTTGTCTGAGACAAACTGTACAAAGAACGCTGTGTTTTAATGACCATGTGACTTAGTAAACACGTTACTAGTGTAAAATAGCACATTGTAAATGTTAAAAACAGATTAAAAAGGTTAACAGGGTAAAAGCAACTCATTTTATGTGTCATTTATATAAAGTCATGCATGAGATTTATTTAACAAGAAGAAACAAGTGTCTGTTTAGCAGCAGAGGGAGTCGTTTCCAGAGATTGTTTTGTTTTTGCCAAGGGCCATCTATGAAAGTTATGAAATCATTTGATTAATGTCAGCAAATAAAAAAATGGATTTGAGACTGTAATCTGTAAAACTATTGATTAACTGCTTACATTAATTTTGTCTATTCCTGTGGAGGTTTTTTTTTTAAAGATTATAATCAGAAGAACCTAAATCATAGAATCAAACTAAAATCAGTAATTTACAAGAACCACAGGTTAGTTAGCGTTAGTCAAATACAAACACACCGCCTGCTGCTACAGGTCTGATAAGCAGCCATAAACAGGCAGTCTGCAGCACCCTGAGCCTACGTGACTGAAGGGCCACTGAATTGCACAATCCTGCCTCTGGCCGCCGTCGGTGTCACAAAGTCTCCCATGACTGGCTGAACAAAAACACCAAAAGCCTTCGTCTCAGCCAGCCATCTGGGATACACAACCCCGCCTCTTAAGGGGAGAGGATCCTAAATATTGTGTGTACATGGAAGTTTCTGAAATGCAGTGAAACCAGTGACTCAGAGTGACGACACATTCTGTTTGCTTCAGGCATTTCCGTGGTCAAGATGATGAGTGGAAAATTAAACGGTTGACTCTGATTTGGGTGCAGAAGAGAGTAAATATACCCAATTCTTTCCTTGAAAACTCCTCACTGGAATATGCAGACCTCACTTTGTTGAAAACAGCTTTGTTTGTTAGCCCTTTATTAGACAGTTTTAAAGTGTTTTTGTTCTGACTCTTCTTAAAGGAGCACGCATAACCCCACCACCCCATTTACTCTGACATGGCTCATCCATATTGAATTCCCATTGATGCCAGCTTCATTGTGACCAGTGAAAAACGGGAGGAGGAAGGTGGGGGTGAAGTAGGCCAGCATTCAGACCGGGGCCCGGAGGCCACCTGTATGCATCCACAGGATAATAACACCCCTCCCGTGTCTTATCACAGACGGCTGTATACTGCTGAGCTAATGGAGGGCCTGGCACTCATGAAAGAGCACAAGGGGCTGGATGATCTTTCAGCTTTGGACTTGGCCACAAAGACAGCCACCTACAAACCCTGGAGCAGCTGGGAAAGATCAGCTCAGCAGGGCCTATTCTTAAAAACCAGGGCGCAGGGGAGGGGTAGGAAACGGGAAACGGAAAGTAAGCAGACGAGTGTGCGCTTAACTTAAAGAGTTTAACGAAAGAGGGTTGTTTATTCCCTGTAGCTGACCTAAGACTCATGCAATATGTTATATATTCAGCTTTGACCCATTTTCATCAGGTGTTTGGGTTTTTTCCACCTCTCAAAGAGTCTTAAATCATCATCTTTCCTAAGCAGGAAGAATTGAAACCCTGCTAAATACATTTATACAACTATTGTGGTCTCAATCTAGTCATTGGGACTGATTTCCTCACTTCCCTTTGCACAAACAAGAGGAGCAAAGCATCCAGCTTTTCAGTACACAGACACAATAGTGGTTGATTGTGATGTTTCCAAGCACAAAAGAGCGCTGGCTGGCCTAGTTTAGCTGTGAGCCCCACGGGGCACTACCACACATTCACTTTGTTTTCACACATTTACCTCTTGGTCAGTGGCTTGATTTCAGAGATTACATTTTGCTTTCAATCGCTTAGTCTTTCACAGCTTATCTAACCATTTAACCTACATTAAATGTGTTATACAACACTTACAACATTATATTCAAATCACAAAGAATATTCATAATCTTGTAATTCACAGGCATTTCACGCAATTGGTGTTTCTGTTCACTAAAAACAGGACGTGAACGCTGGATTTCCCCTCCATTTCCTCACGATTATGTGGTTCTGCCTCTGCCTGTCAAGTCTTTCTATAGGCGCCCACCAAAACATCCCCTCCCCCACAACCAGGCCCCACAGCCGACTCATTCAGCTCCAACTTGTGACTGTTTGCAAACACAGAGATTGAATAAAGTTCTTACAGTTGTTAAGTTTAGTGGCTACTTCACCTAAAACAGATTCTTCAAAAATATCACTAAATACATTAGTTCAAACAGCTGTGAGACCCCATACTTTGCTTGTCCTCAATGTGTTTTGTTGTTATTGTTCTATTTGGACCCCCCCACCACCACCCCCCTTTCAGATAATAGTCCTTTGCCATCATAATCTGTTGTGTTTTGGTTGTTTTTTTAAGGTTTTCTCACCCTTTAACCGAAAATGCAACGCCTGTTGTATATAAGGGAGACCACTATAGGAAATGTAGGTCATCTGGTACTGTACGTCAGTGGTGAAGCAGATGTGTGGCAGCTTTAGAGCCCTGAGACTGGAATGTGTTTACAGCAGGAAATGTAGACAATCCCCGGAGCTTCACTGTTCTAACCCTCATGACACACAAATTAATCCTTCATGTAAACAAAGCAGATGCGCAAGTGGCAAATAAATTACAAGTAAAGTATAATGGTTTCATTTTCACTCATTCATTCATTCATTTATTCGTTCTATAAAACCAAATATATGGGAAATGGCATTGAGTTAAACAAAAAAAAAATGTAGAATGGAAACCCTAGTATCTGAATTAGGCGGTTTCAGTCAAAAATGGGGGAAAAATGTGAATAGTGTATGAATGGAAAATAAACTTAAACCAAACAAAGAAGCCAATCAGACTAAAAGATCATTTTTAACAATATAATATGAAGTCATCAGCTGAAAGGGTGAGAAATTCGTGTTTCCATTGCATATTATTTTATTTTTTGTATTATGAACCTATATCATTGTAAGCATTACGTAATTGAACAGCCACTACCAACACACTGGGGGCTGTTTTGCTCTAAGAGCTTTATCGACCGAGGCGCACTTCCTTGTTTGAGCCAAGCGTCTCTTCTTTCAACAAACTAACATATAAACCTCCCAGTTTTCGACTCTTTGCCTTAAAATATTCGATACCCCCCCTCCTCAGATGTATCAGTTTGCGTTTTCGGACTGTGTTTTATCGTCTTTTCCTTCTCTTTCGACGTGCGCAAACAGTGGTGCGCCTTGGTAGCGCTGATAGTGATACTTGGAGAACAAAGAAACGCTTCTTCGAAACCCTCCTCAGTCCGACGAGAAGCAACATCTAAACCAATGATAGTTCAAACAACCCCGAAAGGTGAAGTGTGAGTTTATTATGCGTAATATGACGGTGTTTGTGGTGCGTTTTGTGGTGCGTAAAAGCAGAATTTTGTGGTTTCCTTACCTGCCAAAATGTCCTGTAAGCTTTGGCTGAATGTTTGGACCTGTCGATCGTTTACGTGTCCTTTTACCCTCAGAAATCTCGACAGAAATCCGACGGCGGCGTTAATCTCTGGTTTCATCGTTCCCCGGGCACAAAGGGTATGCATTGAGAAAGGCAACGGCGACGATCCGTGCGCTTTTATTGTTTTTCTTTTCTTTTTTTTTTTCGTCTACGTGTTTGTCCGACTGTTCGTCTTTCTCTTCGCTTCTGAGCAGCGATCCTTATCTGTTGGCGCTTGTGTTGTTGTTTCTCTTGGCATTTATTTGTCGAGGTAGAAGGGAAGTTTTCAGAGAGAGTCCGTGTGCTAGGACGGCAGAGTGCTGGGAAATAAACGCCTGTTGTTGGTAAATACAGGGGGTTGGGGGGTCCCTGTGTGCCACGTTGTCCAACCCTCCCCGTTCACTTTCCTCCTCCAGAGTGAAGCCGTCGAAGTGGGGGACAGACTTTTATACAGCCCCCTCCGTCCCCTCAGCTCAGACACAAGCAGCTACAGCAACAACAGCTCACCAATCCGGGCCCTGCTGCTGTCTGACGGGCCACATATAGGAGGAGTGGGTGTACACGTCACAGCTCTGAAAATAAACAGAAGCGCACAGCATGAACCCAAGACGCGTTCGAGTGCAGTCTGAAACACGGCGCACACTCACAAACACAACTAAAGAGACATACTGGGTGTACTGAAAAATATTTTCTGTAGTTATACACCACTAACAGGAGGTTTTAGAAGTACTTTTCAGGCACTTAAAGTATTCAATCCCACTGGTTTGAGTTGTTGTTAACCCTTTTGTCTGACTGTAAAATTCGGTATGTGAAGCTAACACAGACACTGGTGGTTTCTCCTCTACATAGCATCTTAGCAAATATACAGTCTATGATCTTAGCACAGTGTTTTTCAACCTTGGGGTCGCCTGGAATTCAAATGGAGTCATCTGAAATTTCTAGTAATTGATTAAAAAAAAATACTAATAAAAATATGGTGAGTTCAGAGACAATCCCAATCCATAAAAGACATGACAAACTGTGAGTGTGAAACTGAAGCACTGTGGTTCTGTTTATCTATCAAATGTTCACTGGGGTCTGTTTCAGATGCTGCAGCTCCTTCATAATTCATAGTTTGAGTTCTTGTTTGTTCAGTATTAATTATCTCGTTGTAAATACAAGCTGGACTGACTGTACATATCCTGACCAAAGGAAAATCTAATTCTCCCTTTGTGCAGTAATCTACAC
>JAPTYQ010000005.1:17252571-17263669 GCA_029814465.1 Ostorhinchus cyanosoma | reverse complement strand
ATATTCTGCCTGTTACTTAATGTTTTGTGTATTTGTAGATCCACTGTGATCTGTAAGTTGTGATGTACATGTAGAAAAGATAAACTGAGGCAGAATATTGTTAAAATTGCACTTTTTTTTTCTTAAAAATTTTCAAGTTGTTCATGGTTTGTTCAAGTACGGTTCATTGATTTTTCGTTACATTTTCATTAGGGAATTTTCCTTTTTTCAGTCAAAAACACAGAGTAAACTTTGGAGTTGACATCATTTATAAATTCTAATCCTATTATCTATATTATTTTACCGCTCCGACCCACTTTATATCATATTAGGTTGAATGTGGCCCCTGAATTAAACTGACTTTGACATCCCTGATATAGTATCAGGTATTTCAAGTTACAGTAGTATATAAGGAGACAAGGCCCTATGCTTTAAGTTGCTTTATTATGTTAATTTTCTCTGCAGCAGTCATATCATGCAACATGACATCTCATGTAGCGCTCACTATCCGCACCTAGAATTAGTGGCAGGGTATAATTAAAGCTACATAGATCTGGCTTAGACACAACCTTTGGCCTCTGCTGGGCTCATAAGGCTCGGCTACCTGTCACAGCCTGTCAGAAAGCACTTTAAATTAATGGTGTGCGAAAAATGCCTGATATTGATCAAGGTATTATGCTCACGTCTTTGCCAACCAGCTGAGACAGGCAGGCAAACATTAACTTGGATCAAGGAAGTGAACGCCACATCAGCAGAGCGGTCTGATAGAAGGGACTCATGCCTTATTTGCCAATAACATTTAGCAGGAACTCTGACGTTGTTGCTACTTCAATACAAGCACGTTGAATGAATGTGGATGTAGTTTAGTTAGAAATCTACAAATACACTCCAGGAAATGATTCATGTGGTTATTAAGTTCAGCTTAAAATCAAGAGCTTTTTCTGCTTAAAAAATTAAGTCTGTTACATGTACGCATTGTAATCATTTGATACGTTTTTTTTATTACTTTAAGTTGGTCTAAATTAAAAACAAGGAAAACAGTCTTAACTTAGTAAAGTATTGATTTTGAACAGACATTTTTGCCTTAACTTTACATAAAACTCTTGTAAGTGTTAAAAGCTGAGTACAAAGCTGACATGCCTGGGCATGTTCTGCTGACAGACACGATTTTGCACAGAACTTTACTCAACTTTAAGGCTTGATAAGTATAATTTTGCTTTGTTTTATTCTATTCACAACAGCTAATAACTATTAACACACATGATAAGAAATCATTTTTACCCCACACTAAAATCTTTTCCTCAGCTAGAGGTGGTAACATTTAAGCTAGCAATGAAAGACTTTTAGTTAATTGATGTAGTAATTGTAAATGTTAGATTTTGTTTTACAGAAACCAAGTGGTGTTATGGTTATTAATTGGCTCCGAACTTCTGCAGCTGTAGTTTTAATTATGCAAGGACTGGATAATACACGTTTGACTCCTTTCTAATTTAAAATTGTAGTATATATTGTGGTGTGTTTGCCGCATTGCTTTGTGGGTATTGGGTATATTGTTGAAAATGGGTTATTTTAAGTGCAGGGGTTCAACAGGGTCATGGTGTTGGTGTTAAGTTTGAGTTAATGTGTGCAAGGCAATGTTTATTGGCCTTTTTTATGTTTATTTTTGTATTTATATAGAATTGTACCATGAGTAAGAGCCGTAGGCCAAACAATGCCTTTCCTGTTTATCGATGGTTGAGCAAGTGTTGTTCAACAAAAATGTTCTCTTCTTGTCAAAGTAAAAGTAAATAAAAGAGTAAAAGCAAAAGCAAGGTCTGTACTGGCAAGTTATATAAAGCCTTTTTCCTATCTAAGTCACATCCACAGGACTAAACATAATATGTACATAAATATATATATATTTAGGTTAATAATTGTGGAAAATATAGTGAGCTATTGAAGTATCAATCTATTAACAGTAAAGCAGGACTGTTTTAGCTTTAACCTCAATATAATGAAGATAATTTACTTTTATGAGTACAGCAAATGCAGAATGAGAAAGATGAAAAGAATTAAATTAAGTTGAACAACCACTTCATATTAAATTCAACCACCTTAACTTGGTCTTTTGGTATAAATCAAAGTTAAGATGAGGAAAATTAAACTAAGTTAGTCTAACAAATGAATAATTTAAAAATGACCTGAAAACTCAACCAAGTTGTGGCAACTTAAAGAAGATAAGTGGAAATTGTTATCTCAATTCATTTAAGTTAAAGCAGGGCCTTATTTTTTATTCAGTGTAAGAGCATAAACTGTGGCAACTATTCAGATCACACTCGACCAAGTCATGGTTATTTCAGATTGAAACGGTACTGGGACATGTCAGGACATGTAGAGAAACTAGTAGTTGATGATAGGGCTTTAAGTAGGTGGCGACAAAAAACTGAAGCCAATGAGCTCAAATTTCACTTTCAACCCCTGTGGTTATGATAAGCCTGTGATCTAAGACTCTCATGGAAGAGATAAGAGGATTTTAAGAGGCAGAAAATGTATTGTAATATATTCTTCAGTAGTACATAGCATGAGTGTGTGGAATAATTGTTAAGTGGTGTCAAGGAGGTCCTATCGTGGCTCAGCTGTGTTCTTTTTTTGAGAACAAAATGTTGTATTTGTGAGTTACCTCAGAACATGACGATGTGTATCTGGGACTTGACCCGACAGGATCTGAGGTGTGTATGTACGTTTGTGTGGGTGGATGAGAGTGTGTGCGTCTGGAGGCCAGGCTTTAAAACCATCTCTCTTGCTCTTTCTTTTTCTCAGAGCTTCTAAAGCAAAAAGCACAAAACATGACATTATTGTGAATGCGTAGATTGGATCACCCTGACATGTTTAAGCATAACACATCAATCTAGTGTCAGGCTGTAGGTTTCATAAAAAAAGAGACCCAGCAGGGGCTACAGTTTCTCTGTAAGCTGCAGCTCACTGTGTTCTAGTCTGAAAATTAAGGAGGCTATGTGCTCACTCTCATTAGTGTGTTTGTCCATCTGTCTGTCATCAGGATTACACAAACTACGGCGGTGATTTTCATAAAACTTGAAGAGTAGGACGAGCATCAAGGACAAACTCATTCAGTTTTGGAGCAGATCCATAAACAGGGGAATTGTTTTTCACATTCTTGAGAGTGGTTTAGCTATCCTCACTTAAAACCAAGTCCATTAAACAAATCCAAAGCTCTTACTAATGACCTCTTTTGTTAAATCATCTTTGATCTTGTTGCACTGGTGAGAACTGGGACACTTTTAGAATCCTGCAGACCAGTAGCCTGGCCAGCCATCCCATTTTCTCAGTATATTCAATACTGGGCAAACGGTCTGAAACTGCTCTATTCACTGTGAATTATGCCCGATCTATTTTATACCGGATCAGTCACAAGTCTTGGGGGCGGGTGTTTCGCAATGCATCATACGCACCGACTTCTTTTTGTCGCAAGTCAAAGTCAGTTCCAAGTCTGCAAATCTCTTTCCAACTGTTGGCAGTTATTTGATTCAAAAATAAGGCTTGAATTACAAATTACACCCTGTATTCTTAAGTTTTTAGCATCACATCCGTCTTATCTGTGATTGGTTAACCCAGCGCCTGTTAGTCCCGCCTTCATATTTGGATTCAAACCCTATGATTCCATATGGATTCCTTATTGAGAAAGAAGGACAAGGTGTAATCTGTAATTCAACCGTATTTTTGAATATCACATTAGATGAAGTGAACATACAGAGAAGAAACCTTTGTGGTATAAAAATATTGGATGTGTTGACTCAGTATTCCTTAGATTATCTACTCAGTCCAATACTCAAATAGGTGTGAAATCGTAGTAAGTGATAAGTAGTACTGAATTAGTGTACATGTCTTCATATTTAGTCTTGTGAATAAATCAGTCTTATACTGATGCTAGAGGCTGCAGACAGAAAAGCTAATGGATGTTGACAAGTAAAGACCCTAGGCTATGGCAGCAGAGGCTTTGAATGCACCAGATAAACAACAACACAAGCTTTTTTATAGTGTTATTTGTGAATAGTTTCATGCGGAATTCTCATAACATTGTGTAGCTTATACGTACGTACTGTAGCATTGGCTTGTTTCCAGAGGATAAGATACAATAAGACATACTATATTGATCCCCCAAGGGGGAAATTCAACATGGTTGGTAGGGTCTTTATGTTTGTGTCATATGGATAAAATAGTAGCATTATAATAAGAGCATGTTTTCTGATTGGTTACTTAAGGGCATGTTGTGGTATCCTATCTGTTTGCCCACTTTGGAATTATTTTTAAAATAGGTGTTTCTGACTCAGTAAAATGCTTAATTATATCTAGAAAATCATTTTGACCATTAAGTGTCACATAGTGTGATATGGTCTGTAACACTAAGTCTGGAACTCTTTTGTATTAATAGTGACATGATTTACTCAACTGGAAAGGAGGTCCATTAAAGCAACAAATACTTATGATCATAACAAAAACAAACATCTGTAAATCAGACATGTGCAGGTGATCAGCTGGGATGTTCCATTCATTTCTGCATGTAATAGATCATTTTTAAACCTTCTTAGTTTGCCTTAAAATTGAACATCTTTCCCTCCTCATAGATTCTAATGTTTGTTATATTTTATATATAAATATAGTTTGTTTAACATATTTCAAGCAATAGCATATACAAGGTGGGCAAGAATGTTATTTTAGATTTTAAAACTCAAACTGAATGATTTTGTTGTATTTTCCAACATGATATTCAAATGAGTTCAGGTCAAAGGTCATATTTTGTCAATATATGGAGCTGGACACATATTAAGGGCACTGTTAAAGTGTTATATGCATGAATGATATAGAAGTTGATAAAATTGAGGTGGTTTGATGTGATTTTTAGGAGATATTGCTGATGCAAGGTTACAGCAAATGGGTGTGAGTTCAGCTGCTGCTGTAGCAGCATCTGGAGGTTTAGATAGACATAGAATATCAATATATGGCATCATAAGATGGATCCTACTTGGTATCAAAAATGTAATTATTTCTGAGTAAGTCTATGAAAGTGAGCCAGGTAGGTAGAGAAAGCAGACAGACCCTTTGGTTAATCAACCCAAACAGAGCTGGCTGTCAGATGTCTATCCAGCTACAGATGTTCTCAGTGTCATTCAGTGTGTTGTGCAGCGGACTGAGGAAGACTGAAATCTATGTGGTGGAATCAATTAATTGTGTTATGTCCCATTTTAGACCACTTCAGCTAATTGTCACATATGTTCCTATGAAGCCTTCAATGGGACACAACAGTCTTCTGCATTGACTAATCACAGCTGGTTCTTTTAGACTTTGTTCAGACTGCAGGCAAATATGGCTCAAATCCAATTTTTTTGCCCATATGTGACCTGTTAAAGACAGTTTGAACAGCACAAATACGATTTTTTCAAATTTGACCCAGGCCACTTTCATATGTGGTAGAGATGCACCAATACCACTTTTTTCCAAACCGAGTACAAGTACAAGTACTTACATTTGAGTACTTGCTGATGAGCACTGATGCGAGGACTTAATAATACCATTACAGTTCTTAGTTCCTTTTGAAAATGTGTTTTATTGTCATTGTCATTAGTCTGACTGTAACAAAGTGCTGCTACTAACATTTAATGCGTTGGAATGAGCGTTTCTCAATCAATTCAACAGAGGGCGCCGCTCTTAATTAATCATACTGGACAAATACCATGAAGAAGAAGAAAGTTTTTTGAGAAGAAGAAGAAAGTCAGTAATAACAAACATAATACTATATACTATATACTAAAACTAATGTGGATGCTGATGTTAATATTGATGAAGGTATTTGTCATAAATGTGTCAGTAGTTTTTCACTAACTCACTCAGTTTGAAAAGTCACTCTGCCTCCATGGTTCCTGGTGGTACTGCTCCATATTCTCCATCTGCGTACGCATTTGTTAGTTCCCAAAAAACAGACAGAATTGTGTGTAGAACGTAGGCAGAGGACGGACAGAATGCTCCGTTCATATCCGTCTGTCTTTAATGTAACATTTATTTGGAAAAATCTGCTGACATTAATCCTTCACCACATACCTGCTGCAGTATGAGGTGAACATCATGCTGGTGTAAAGTGGTACCAGTTTAGTTTTATCAAAGCACTTTTTACCCATAAAGACCCAAACAGCAGCTCTAATCATCTACTAATCTAAACTGTTTAATAACTTCTGAACCATTAATCCTATCAAAACATATAAACAATTGGCGTAAAATGCAATTTGTCATCTTTTCATGGTCATCAGATATGACCCATTTTGACGTTCAAAGGCTCTGTAGTTACCGTGGAAACACCGTCATCTTCTACATTGATTCACTACTAAAACCCATGGTGTTGGATCAATGACAGTGGATGGAGATACATATTGTTGTGTTCAGTTATGGATATCTTTGTTTAAAAAGAAACTTTTTTCTTTTATTTTCTCAACATAATAACCCTCAACTTAATCTGAGTTTCCACAAACATCTACAATTAAATACAGGAAAACATTATTTTCACTGAAAAAACACCAAATTCAGAGGATAAAAGGAGACTAAAAGGTGATAAATCATTTTAAAAAAGGTTAAATCTAGAAGAAAATTTATTTGGGACCTGCCTTAAGTCACACCGGGTCTTTCTGGGTTAAGAGTATGAGTAGAAGTACACACACTCAATATCGGACTGATACTTGATACTGGTGCATCCATAATATGTGGTCCTACATCTGATACATATCTGATATTTTGCACTGCAACTTCAGTCTGAACAAACAGGTCGCATTTATCTGACCTTTACGTCACAATGCGACAAACATCACAATTCTGCATCCCAGGAGGAACGGTGGGAAAAACATAGTGTGGTCACATATTATGTCTGGACATCTTTAGCACATGTGGGTCACTTCAGGGTTGCATTCAGTTCATATTCAAAACTGGAAGAAGTTTAATGTGTAACACAAAATAATTGGATTTCACCAAAAATTCTGAATCGTGCATTAAAACCTGCAGTCTGAACATAGCCTTAGACTCATTACATGACTTCAGCCTGACTTTGTCCATCCAAGCCCAATCCAATGTGATATCCACCAGTGTGCAATAATTGGCAAGTGTGTACCCAGCTTGGTAACATACATAAACTATAACTTAAGTATAATGTACATAAAACCGCATAAGGAAGTAAAATGACCACAACCAACAGCCACCGACTGGTAAATTAGGTAACATTCAGTTTAACTAACCGATGGCACCAACTGATAAAAAGGAGCAGAACACAGGTCATAATTTGTGGTTACAGCTTATGTCTGTGGTGTAAGAATACCGTAGAATGAGAAGACAAGTACAGAGGTCTGTGCTCTCAATTCACATTTTTCAGGAACTAAAAAATACAATGTTAATAGACGGGGAACATGTGGCCACAGTTGCCATGGTGATGTGTCCGGGATCCTGCACCCATGCTCAGAGTGGGCTCAATCTAAACATCAGGAAAGACGGAGAAGCTGTGGCTGAAACACACAGGAGCAATCACAGAGAACATTCCAGTGGGAGGCCAAATTAAACCAGCAACCAATGTAATCACGTACAGACTCAACAATGGGGTGTGGTGACATTAAAATAAATGTCATATGGCCCCCGAGAATAAAAACTTAATTGAACAATCCTCTGGTTTTCCCAAGAACAGTTTTAAGGTTCTCTGTGTGTATGTTTTTTCTATCCTTGAGTGTCATGTCACATATTACTTATAATTCTGTAAACCTTAAATGCACGTCACCTCAACATTTCTGAACTAAAACATTGTATATTTCTTATCAACATCTCCAGTTACAGTTATATCAGTGTTAGTGGTTTATCTACTCCCACTGCTTTTCACCCTGTCTCTCAGAAGTAACAGTCATAGATATATTTTCTGTGGTACAAGTAAACAAAAATGCAACGACAATCTACCGTGAGTCATTTTGTTGTCAAATATGTTTTATTGAAAAAAAAAAAAGAAAGTTTAAATTGTTGGAGGAAAAAAGTTAGGATTTCATTTTTTGGAAAACAAGACTAGAAGCAAAGGCATACATGCAGAAAAAGCAGCTCTAAACACATTCACCTTCTCTTTTATTCTGTTCATGAAAATAGTATTTTATAAAGACTGTGATGGAACAATAATGCAAGCAAGAAAAAAGAAACATTTCACTAAGGCTGATCTTTTGGTAACAGACAAGTGGCGACACAATCTTAGCATGTGACTTTGTTCTTCAAAAGGAGCATTATTTTTTTTCAGATGAATGATAAAAAGTAGAAACTTCCTTGTTTTTCCAGAATATCAAAAGACTGTAGGAAAGAATTTGCTGCTGCACTGTAAAAAAAAATCTAAATCTTACCAAGTGTATTTTTGTCATTTCGAGTCAAAATATTTCATCACACTTAAATAAGACATAATCACCTAAAGAGTAACTTTTCAGTGAGATATAAGAACTGATTTTGACAATAGATGTTAAGAATGTTATTTCAAGAAATGCTACCAAGATCATTTTCACTTGTTCCATTGGCAGATTTTTTATTTTTTTGGCTTAATTCAAGCAAAAATAAATCTGCCAATGAAACAAGTGAAAATGATCTTGGTAGCATTTCTTTAAAATAAGATTTTCAAGATCTATTTTCTTATATCTCTGTGGAAAGTTCCTCTTTAGGTGATTATGTCTTATTTTAAGTGAGATATTTTGACTAGAAATGAGAAAAATACACTTGGTAAGATTTAGTTTTTTGCAGTGTACTATTTCTTTAGCACAGTTCTCATGTTTGTTATTCTAAGTATGATATAAAACACAACCAGGTTCAATGTGGATGTGGAAAATTTCAGAAAAAGCATTAAAAATGTTTGTCCAGTTTTACCCTAATTTGGAGCAGAAAGCAAAACCTGTGAGTTATTTTTAACGTTGCACGTGTCTATAGTCTTCTAACGTTAACTGAAGCACTTTTACTGTCGAAACCTAAAACCTAACAGGAGTTGTAATATTAACTGTGCTCTCTGGTGGCAAAGTACTCAGTTTGGTAAGTCTGGCAGCCAAACATGTCTAGAGAATGGATTACACATATTTGTGTTTTGGAGAAATATACAATGGTGAGCTACAAAACAAGTACAATGAACACTGCAAAAATCATAATCTTACCAAGTGTATTTTTCTCGATTCTAGTCAAAATATCCCATCATACGTAAAATAAAAATCATTCACCTACAGAGTAACATTTCAGTGAGATATAAGAACTTATTTTTAGACAATAGATCAACAATAGATTGTTCCATTTGCATATTTTTTTTTGCTTAATTCAAGATTTTTATTTTTTGCTAAAGTCAAGCAAAAAAAATTTGCAAAAAAATCTGAAAATGATCTTGGTAACATTTCTTGAAATAAGATTCTCAAGATGTATTGTCTAAAAATAAGTTCTTATATCTCACCGAAAAGTTCCTCTTTAAGTGATTATGTCTTATTTTAAGTGTGATGAGATATTTGGACTAGAAATGAGAAAAAAAACACTTGGTAAGATTTAGATTTTTTCCAGTGATCACAACGATAAAATACTTTCTTGGTTATGTTAAAGCCAGTAAATGCTCACAAAAAAGGTTGGGGATGTGGTGAGTAAAAAAAAAAAAAAAAATCATAAAATCAAAGGCGTTCATGCAGTATTCTGACCATATGGCTACAGAGTCTCCCAGGACTGCAACAAAGACTGCTAATCTCTAGCTGTCAGCTCAGACCCGTATAGAAGCTATAGAATATGACAGGTACTGCCCTCCCCACCGCCATCCCCTTGGACAGCAGGAGTTGTGAGGAACCACACTGATCCACTCTAAAGCTCTGACAGGCCCTGCCTCCCACCTCTGTCTCTGCAGTAATTAAATGAGTGCCAGTGGTGAACAGCACTCAGGAAATTGGCCCTGTGCAGCTTCTGTCGGTGCTGTCAGTGTTTTCAGCAGGCGGGTACAGGTGGTGGAAACAGAGGGGACAACGGGTGTGGGGGAGAAAATAGACAGAATGAGAAAACGAGTGGGCAATGAGAGTAATGAGGGAGTGAGAACAAGGCGAGGTGGTATAAAAATGACAAATCAGGATGCAACTGAGAACGACGCCTCAAAATATGAGGGGAAATGAATATGCGGCAGGGAAGGTGTGAATGTCACAGCACCTTTCCTCTCCCCCTCCCACATGTACATTAACAAGAGTATTAAAGTGATGTCACGTCCCGCTGAAAGCCTTCAACTGTGTGTTTCCAAACTCCCATCAAATTGTTCTTTAAAGGGTGAGTTGAGGATAGTGTAACGGTGAGAAGGACCCAGTGTCATTGCAGAATTAGTGAGACAACTGCAGCAGGGAAAGTGATATGGTGTCAGGGTGACAGACAAGCCGACACCTAGCGAGCCCTTAAAGTGTCAGAACAGACACAGATCGTATACAGCTTCAGATGAAGCTGTTGTAAAAATGCGCAGTAAAAATAAATGCCTTTTAACTCAACCAATAAATAGTTCAAGGTCATAGTTTAAAGAATAGCTCAATATAATGATGCAGGCTCATACTGTGTAACAGAGTGAGATAAGAGATCTTTATTTATGTATCTATAGGGACGCATGAGTGTGTATAAAGAAAGAAAGTAGTTTTCAAATGGGACAGAAATACTGGGACACATCACATCAACAGCTTCTAGGACTTCCCATTCCTGTTGATGTGAAATATTAGCACAATAAAAATGTTGATGTCAGTTGTTAATAATTTTCTCAAGAAATATCACAATCATTTTTAACTTTTAAGGCAGATTTTTCTTCCTCAATGAAAGTCAGAGAAACCAGACTGTTACCTATGGTTTCAAATTATTATTTATGGTTAGAATGTGACAAATATTTAACAAGTTTAGAGGTAAAACATTTATGAAAATTGTAGTGATAACAAAAATGTCAACAGTACAAAGAATCTTTGAAGCATGCTGTAGGTGTAGACTGCAATAGAAGCAAAAATAGACCTAAAAACGATGTAAAAATCCATCCATCCATCCATCCATCCATCCATCCATCCATCCATCCATCCATCCATCCATCCATCCATCCATC
>JAPTYQ010000005.1:17232259-17251309 GCA_029814465.1 Ostorhinchus cyanosoma | reverse complement strand
CATCCATCCATCCATCCATCCATCCATCCATCCATCCATCCATCCATCCATCCATCCATCCATCCAGTTTCTGAACCATTTAATCCTCATAATTGTTGTGGGGTAAAACTGCATTGAAATATAAAATTATATCATAACATTTGTTATTCTAAATATAGCATAGTATATTTAGAATAGTGTATGAGAGTATTCAGAATATCGAACTAAGAGCTTGTAACTTTAAAATATTGATAAAGATATTCTAATTTTAGGAGCATCGCGCCTCACACTCACCATGAAAGGCAGTGACTATGATATAAAGATGAGGAGATTCAATGCACAGTCATGAAGCTGATTTTCATTTTTATCATATGAATGGTGTCTGGTGTAAACTTTTCCTTAAACTGGTGCTCCTGCTCTGGATGAAGACCCTCTTCACCCTCTGCTGGATCTGTGCCCAGTTCTGCACCTCAACATAGAGAATGACTCTGAAGGGCCAGTATAATACTGAGCAGCAAGTGCAAGTCATCATATTTCTTCATATTGGATTTTTTTTTTTGCTTTTCTAGAGGGCTGGAGGTATGTGTTACTCTGAAATTAGATTCCTGGCTTCAGTTTGTACATCCTTCAGTGATGGTTCCACTTAGCTGGAAGGTGACAGAGGAAGTTAATTGGCTTCTTTACTTGCAGCAGCAAAGCTGTTGATCAAGTGTTGGCACGCTGAACGCCCAGGGAGGCAAGACATATTCACACCCTGTGAAGATTTGCTGATGGTATCTGAACAGACCACTCTGTGCTATTGTTTTTGGTGGTTGATTATCAGATAAGACGCACATATTTGTTTAATATATTCAGCTTTAATAGGGTACATTTGAAAAGACGTCAGTGGTCATGTCAGTTGACAAAGGTTTACGGGATGATTAAATGCCAAGGTCACTTGCCTCAGGAATATAAAGTCCATATAGTGAAAGGACTGTGACGACAAAGACAGAGAGCAGATTTGAAAGGAGATAGGAACAACGGTGCCAGGAAAAACAAGTTCAATGGCTTACGTGGCTGGTTGACAAAATTCTCTGAAAGAGAAAATGACAGCGCTATGGGCAAACCAGCAAGAGAATTAGAAGGATGTCGTTTAGAATAGAGGCCAAAAACTGAATAGGAGGTGAACGTCTGATGGTTAGCAGATAGCATGCATATTATAAATGACAGAAGAGTTAGTGGAGAATAAAAGGTAAAGCCAGGGCAGGTTGGCACCCTGTGTCATGTGCAGGTCAGGGCACAGCAGCCGGTGTCATGCCACTCTGCTCTGGTTACAGCAGCTGTTCAGTCGGCACTTGTTCTTGTTTTCGTCCAGCTCAGGTTGGCTCGTATCATTTGCATTAACTGATAATCTCCAATCCTGTATGCCAAACCTTTCTTGTAAATGATGCCAGAAGACTGTGTTCGATTGTATAATATAAACCCAGTTTCATGTACATTTATGTGTAGCTATATGCCCTTTGACAGTAGGTGCAGTGTATGTATTTGCATATGTGTGCGTTTCTGCCAGCCCATAGAGTCAACAAAAAGGAGGTGAAGGTTTGTTTATTCTGTGTAACTGTGTGAAGCTCTGCAGGGTATTTCATCAAGGTCATAGACACATAATACTCTAACACTAATATTATATTTGGTTCAGATCTCTAAATCACCCCTTTCTAGATGGTGCACATCACTTTAACTATGACACACACCACAAATGTACGTTATGTTCAAGAGGACACCCTAAGCCTTCATTTCAGCAGCCATTTCTCCTCTAAAAAAACAGTGATCTAAGAGCTAGATTGTTTCAGTAACCACATACTGCAGTAACGTTTCTTGTATTTAAACACTGTAATACACGTCATATGCCTGTGAATGTCTAGCCGGGGTTTAGCGGGTTATCAAGGAGATTTCGCTCATTGTTCGTCAGTTTTTGCAAAATTGTTGTTATCGGCAAAGAAATGTAAAATCAAAAGTTTCTCCAAACATTTATTCATTACTTTTATGTTATTTATGTTTTTATCAAGCCTTTTTTGTGTGGTTTTCTTGTTTAGTTTTGTATATATTGTGAGTAAAGCTTTTGTTGATAGAAGTTGTTAAAGGTAGGATTAAAAAAATACAGGTGAAAATGTTTATTAAAGGCTCCATATTGCGCAACATATGACTGCTATGCCTTTATGGGTTTTTTTTGCTCCTTTTCTCTTTGTATTTTATTATGTATTTAGCTGTTTTTATTATGCTTCTATTACTTTATTACTTATTCATCTGCTCCAGCCTATTGTGAAGCACTTGTCTGTGGTAGGTGCTATATAAATAAATCTTCCTTACTTCTTACTTACAGTATGTTATATTCTTGTTGACCCTATACGCTTATATTCCATCTTTCTGGAAACATTTTGTTTATTTTGAAAACCCAAATTCTCGTTTCCATTTCCAGTTTTAGTCTTAAATTCCATTACCTATAATAAGTGTACCACATACACCACATGGACACACCTGTCACAGCAGTCAGACACAACAGCAGTCTAGACCAGATCTGTCATCGCCCAAAAGAACAGGGTTCCTTGTTCATGAGTCCAGCCAGACTTGAGCCCCTGTATTTATGAGGGTATTTCCTACTTTGTGGTATTAAGTTAAGGCAGGAACAGGGTAGTGGAGCGTAAAATACCTCCTTCATGTTTAACAAAGCTGTTCTCTGAAGATTAGTGTACTTCATGCAGCTGAACTCCTTTGTACACACTATTAAAAGTTATCAAAAGTACACACTCAGCAGGACTTCATTGTGTCCTTGTTGTATATTGAGCATGTTCAATCAATGAATTTATGTATAGTTTAACATATGTGTTATAAATGGATAATTAACATGGGCAAAAAGAAAGAAAGCTGATTTTAATTGACCGAGGCAGTGGTATTCCAGTGTCTTGACACAAGAAACTCTTTGATCGTGGGAAATCAAGTGTGTCTAAACATTTTTGCCTGAGCAAACACTGGCCCTTTCACTGCAAAAGGTGTTTCCAGTCACATTTTATTTTCTCACCAGACCAAGTTATTGCCTGAACTGTGCTGCAAAAGTAATTCCCATTAGGCTATGAAGAATAAAGAATGTTTTAAAAGCAATTTATATGTTCATTACAAAACAAAATGAGACAGCAGCTAATTAACCAAAACCACAAATGCTTCAGGCTCATATTTGTCACATTATTTCACACTAAGAGAAAAGGAAACAAGAAAATAAACAAAGATGGATGCCCAAAGAGAATCACTATCTAAAATATTACATGATATCTTGATCCCATAAAGAGTACTGAACTGCATAAATGGCAGCATTTAAAAAGTTGTGCAACACAAGGTAAAGAACAACAGTAACCTTACTGCTCCAGGCTGATGATGGCACTGTTAGGATCCATTCTGATCTCTCAGCAGATGAGAAATGTTTTATCTACTCTCGGCTTCTTTAGATTTATTAGTATCTATAAAAATGCATAAAAAATAATCACTGTGACTAAAGGGTCACAGTTGGACTTTGAGATATGTTGGAAAAACAACCATTAACCAGCTGTCTGATTATCATTATGTTTAACTGTGGCACATCTCCAGAGGTTCAGTAGTCCAGTAATTAAAAAGATTATCTTTCACCAGAGCAACCAGATAAGGCTAGTGAATAATCTAATATACTCAATAACTAATACATTAGAACTGTAACTACACAATATAGCAATGAACTAACAAATAGTTTATTGCACAGAGGACAGAATGTTCAAATAATAAGAAGCAATAACAGCAGGTTAAATATTTAGAGGTAGATGTATAACAGATGGAGTTCAATACACTGTGAACACATTATATTACCTGTACTCGGCCACACACTGAAACACAATCCTGCGTTAGGAGTGGTCTGGCCAGCCAAACAATTTCAGCCATATGGGGCAGTCGGCAAGCGAAACCACAGCATGTGTTTGTAAAAGATAAAGCTGAGCTTTGTGGTGCTGCTGCCTTCAGGGAACACTCTGCAATTGTGGCTCACATCAAAGATATGGCTGTCAGGAAAAATGTCACATTAACAATGGAATAAATACATTTTTATTTCTTTATTGGCATTTCAGTGCAGTTTTTGACTCTGAGTGTGACTGAGGAGTCTGAGCCAAATATTAGACTACATTTTACAAGAACCTTTTTTTCAGACACACTGTTTACCATGCAGCACAGACGGGCCTTGCGCTAATTGTATTTTAATACTCAATTTGATGTAATCTGTGCATCTTTTAAGCATTCCCAAGACCTAAACCATCCTGCCTACAGCTAGTGCCATGGTAACATCCCAGAACATCCCAGCTTCACCTTCAAGTGACTGTATTTTCCTTTTGTTCTTGGTAATTAAAATGGATTACTATTTTTTTTCCCCCTGCAGTGCATTTAGGCGTACAGTCATCGCTTCATGTGTTGACAAAGAGCTTTGAACAGAGTCATTATAGAAGAGGAAAGTCAAGACAGACAAACAGACATAATGGCTCATTGATTATCAAAGTGAGGGGTTATAATCCACAATGTCCCCTCACCCTGAACCATATGAAATATGATGGTAAATATATGGATGGGTTCCCTCTCTGTGTTCATAATGGCAGAAGTAGTTCATGTGGAAAATCTAGCTAGTTTTAGGAGAAAAGCGCATAAAATAATATTGAAATGACAAACCCAGGAACTTGATGTGATCTTTCATCAAATGGAAACATTTTGCAGAAATGACTGAGCAGCACTGCCCAAAATCATGTCTACATTTGTCCAGATTAGTCGCCTCATGATTGGTAAATAATCAGACATCTTGCTGAAGCTTGAAAAGTGTAGATTAAGAATTTATCAGTATATGTTTTACATATGACTGAAACTGACCTTCTGTTTTTAATCCATCACTAATTGAGCACGCAAGAACCCACCACACACTGCAGACCAGAGGCAGTGGGCTGCCATGGCAGGTGTACAGGGAGCAAATGGGGGGGGTCAAGTGCCTTGCTCAATGACATATCAGCCAGCAATTTATCTTCTGCTCCGGGGAATTGAACCGGCAACCTTTTGGTCACAAGCCCTTCTTCAACCTTCTATATAACAGCTGTCCCTGTTAACAAACAGATATTTAGCTTATCATTGACAGTAGTTGCAATATTTTTACGATGATATTTTTCTTTATGTAATGATCAGATTAGAAAATAGATTTTTCTAAAAAACAAAACAAAAAAACATGATCTGTTTCGCAGAATCGCTCAATCACCTCATCATCAGGCATGAAATGTGATGCATCTGCTTCAGTAGAAAACATTCCTTGATTGTGATATTTCCCCAGAAAATGGATATTACACTCAACAACACTGAGATACTTTGAGAAAACACATGCACGTGAGGTGACGTGGGTCACAGTACAATTGCAGGATCATCCATTTATACAGACATATAGATGCATGCTTGGAAAGACAAGATGGTAAAGTGCTCAGAAAGAGCCAACTTTCAATCCCTGCTGCAGCTATATTCTGTCAAAGTGTCCTTCAGTATTACACAGAGCCATATTAATAAGAGCATTAGCTAACTGCCTGAATTTGTGTATAGCAGCTATCAAAGAGATGTAGGCTGGGGTCAGCCTTATGTATAATTTCAGAAGCTGTGCAAAGGAGTACGGTGACAGTGATGGATAACCTCAAGAAAGGGTAAAGGCAAAAAAGGAGAAAAGATGGTTGGATGGACAGGGAAAGCAGAAGAAAAGGTTTCTAGCTGATATGGTGAGCAAAGCAGACATCAAGAGGAGGATGAAGAAGGAAGTCACAAAGGGAAAGAAGAAATTAGCTTGAAGCGGAGTAAGTATAATCAAAGCAGCAGAGTCTCATCTCTCTGGCTTTTGGATAGGGATTACATATGGAACAGCGCCAGGGAAACAGAGAAATGTAGAGAGGCACAGAGAGAATGGGGCAACGGGAAAAAAAACGAGTGGGGGTGCTGACCTACTTTGAATGGGAATTCTAATTTGGCATCTGAATCAGTGAAGAGGAGAAAAAAAAGAGGAAATAAAAAGAACAAGATGATAGAGGCTTCTTCCTAATAGAGGCTCCTCCAGCAGTGATCCTACCACAGACGACTGTGCCGGCCATTGTCTCCGGGCTCTTTCAATTAATCATCTAAATCAATAGAATCTGAAATGACTGCTAGTCAAGTCACAGCTAATCAATCTCTCATCATAATTTGTCTGCATTAGGTTGTAATGGAAACAACCTACACTAAACCCATTTGTCTTCAGACACTGTGAGATGCCGTATAGGATACCCAATAATACAACCTGAATTCTTAATCCATTTGTAATTAAATGTCATATATTTTAAAGGACGGGAGATTAATAAGTGTGAAGGTGAGAGGCGGTGGGCAAAGAAACAAATATTGACCAGAGGAACGTACACAGACATACGGGAAAGCCACAGGGACCAAAAGGAGGGATTGTGCATCTCTGTTATATTTGATAGATATGACAGTGAGATGAATGGTCTGAGCTTTTTAATCTTAGGGTTCAATGTGAGTAAACGTACATGCACCACTCCTGCTGTCCAAGTGCCATATGGCTGGAAGGGGATTTCCACGTAGACCGACAATTTTCCTGAGTGCACAAAGATGATAATCGCATAGAAATCACAGCCATATGTATATAGATTAGTCTAATACAAAGAAAACAAACAAAAATAAAAAGCACACATACGCAGTGTTGGAGTGAAAATGAAAAACACCTTATCTGAAACACATGACATTGACAGGAAACAATTTTAAATACCGTGCTTTTAATCGAATTTGCAATAACCTGCTCTACCTCCCACTGCTTTTATTATTTGATTATTATTATTATTTCTCTCACACAGTACTCTATTTTACAGTGTGTATTTGTGTCTGTCTGTGCAATTACTGTTTTTTTATGTGTTTACATTTAGTTTTTGTTCATGTCTTTTTTAAAAAAACTCCTCGACTCAGGAAAACGTGCAAGAATTCCAATGTGCGTATACTGCAATATATCTGTGCAAATGGCAAATAAAGTCTATTCTATTCTATTCTATTCTATTCTATTCTATTCTATTCTATTCGTCTTAAATGTAGCTTGTATGTTGTTTTTTCCAAGGTGTTTACAATATCATCAACACTGCACTAAAATGATATTGTGCTGGTTGTAGTTAATACCATCAAAAAGTTGGGTTTTACTAATATATACATTCACTGAACAACAATAAAAAATGGTAGTATTTTTTTTTATCTTCGATCCTGTCATTTTTTTAAGAATACATATACTTCTGCCACTTGGGTGTTTGCTTTTTTTTTTTTTTTGTCTTTCTGTCTTTCCAGCGTCCCTCTAAATCTGGCGCCCCATTGTGCCAAAGCAGTGGTGACTTTAAAACAGGAGACACAGTACTGATGTCCATCTCAGGGGACATTATCCAGTGCATCTCTCCATAAAAAGGTTCAAGGGCAGGGTTTGTAGTCGCCCAACACCTCTGGAGCTGCTTCAGGGTTTTAGATGCAGCAGCAACACAACACTGACTTTTGTGTTGAAATGTACATTTACAAAAAACCTACACACATACGATTGTAATTAATGATTTTAGTGTCTTTTGGTGCTTTTACCATCCATCCTATATATATTATTGATATTCCAATCTCTCAACAGCAGGAGGATGTCAACTACCAGAACACACTCAGGATTAACAAACTCACTAATGAATCATTTATTACTCACCGAATAAAGTATGAAGTTCATTTAAAGCTCGTTTAGTTTTTTTCTTCAAACAAAAACTAATCATCGGTCAAAGTAATACTGTGTCTTATAATCTTCACTTCATTAATATTGCAGGGTGGGTGAAAAGTAACTAGGCATTAGAAATTGCTTTTAAGGTTTTCTAGTATCACTGCGATCATGACCAAAACATTTTTTAAACAGACAACACTAAAGGGGATTTCTTATTTTTTATTCATGGATTCAGGAGGTTCTCAGTGATATCCCAGATGACGTCCTTCAGAAGGTTGTTCAGTCCACCCCTGGCCGTTTGAGGAAACTGGTTGACGCCACCAGTGTTTATGTTGAAATATGAAGATTTACTTTCATGTTCCCATGTAATAAAGAATATGTGTCATTTGTTTCAATAAATTTGTAATAGGCCTATGGATTTTAGTACCATTTTTGACTGCCTAGTTACTTTTCACCCACCCTGTATATCTCTTATGGCTTAGCTCTATTTTTATATAAAAAACAACCACAATGAAATCACGTCTGTTTACCATACAGTGTCTTCACAAAAGCTGCACTAACGATATGATATGAACTGTCACAGTTTCGTCTGAGCGGTGGATCAACAAATGGTAAATTTACGATTAACGATAATAACATCACATAACTTTATAGCTTTATGAACCTCATAATCAAACTCACCCGTGTAGTGGAAACTCTATTCAAACTTTGTGCTTTTCATTTATTGCTGTGTCCAGAAGTGAAAACAACATCAGAGCTTCTAGCTTTGATTACTTTGTCTCTTTTTTAAACTCAAAAAGTTGTTTCTTCATGGTTCTCATTCCACTTGATCACTTTCTGATGCTTTGGTCAAAAGCCCAATGGTGTTAGTTTTCCTCACCATGGGAGACTGGATGTGTGACTCACTACTCCCTCTAGTGGTCACAAAAATCTGACACTCGATCGGTCTCATTTAGGGTTGGGAATCTTAGTCGTAAGGCCGATATGATATGCATCTGGATACACCACCTTCGATCCGACATATTAAAGATATGTTGGTGGCATCTTGTGATACGATATGATACGATACGATGCGCTACGATGCGATACGATACGATTCGATTCACACCCAAATCACGACACAGAGCGATTTAGTACATTCTGATTCAACACATTCATTCTGGTAAAAAAAAAAAAAATGCAGTGCAATTCAATGAAGTGGATTATTTATTATTTGTCAATTAAGACCATGACTCTTTTGTGCAATTTCAGAACATGTGCCTCACATACAGTCTGTGAAAAGGGTAGGACTTTCTTTCCAAAGTAATTTCTCTGCACATTTCTAACATTCATCTTCTTGCTTACTCACTGAATCAATTTGTAATGTAATGCATTTATAATGTAGTTAAAACAGAAATGGGTTCTGTCACTGTAAGAGACATCTGTGCAAGGTATTCTGGGATGCGCTGTTCAATATGTATGTCACTGTTTAAGGAAGTACCTACTGTATGTACGGCAGTATTCAATACAGTTGATCTAGTAAAAAGTACTCGTTCATAAACCACATGTGCTCTCTCCCTTCTATGTCTGACACATTCAGATACAGACATGATAGTGTTCATCGGCGCCTCAGTGCATCCACGGAGCTCATACTGTCATGTGCAGTGTACACATCTGCGAATCTGCGGTGCACGTTCACGTTGGTTTGCAAAAAAGAAAACTTTACCCAAATAAAGGGTAATACTTTTAAATGCATTTTATGGATACAGTCAATAACCGAGGTATTACGATATCATTCCAAACTTTTCATTCACTCCCAGCTTCTCTACTGATGCATTTGGATCGTGCATGTGCATGTCAACGTATCGATACATATCAGATAATCTTCCCATCCCTAGTCTCAGTATATTCAGTCTATATCTCTACAGTCTTTGGTCTAACTTCAGAGCTCTTTATTCCAAACACTCCGGTAACAATTATGTATTTCTTTACATTTGAAAGTAGCAATACTACATATAGCCCCTTTAAAGGTTCATTATGTATTTAGTGGCATCTAGTGATGAAGTTGCGGACAGTAACTGAATACGGCTCACCCAGCCCTCCTCTATGTCAGACACTGAAAAGGCTAACAGCTTTAAAGGCCCTCATTAGAGTTAGAGTTTGTCCATTCAAGGCTTTTGATTTATAGTAGAACATCTACGCTATCCACCATAAAACTGAAAACGAACATAGATAATCAGGTCTGAGCTGCTGTATTGCTGTGGCACATCGTGGTGGACTCAGTGACTGTGAGCTGCTCCCTCTTTAGATATAAATGGCTCATTCTACTGTAACAAAAGCACGATGGTTCTTATTTTCAGGTGCTTCTACACTTCTGAAAACGTGCCATATTCCATTTCTGCAACTGGATCCCACTAAACCTTCCTTCCTGACCCACACACACATAACGTGAAGAGCCTTTTGAATTTTCTGTAGGTCAAAGCTTTTATGAAGATCTGCAGAGTGCAGGTGGTGATACCCATTTGCCAGATCACATCAGATCTCTTGGGCACAGAGAGACGATGAGCCTGGGGTTGATGGGAAACAGAACAAGATGTGCTCACCCAGGATGAGTCACCCAGCACACACATACTCCCTCAGAATGTGCAACCTCACAGAAAACACACAATATGCAAAAACAACTACGAAACAAAGACGGAACATGCCATTCTTAACACAATTTGCTGTAAAAACACAGGAAGTGAATTGTTCGTTGCACATATACAGTAAACAGCCTTTATTCAGTTTGGTTCTCAAGATTATAGACATTTTTCTCACATTTTATTAATATTGTTATACAGTGTAATTTTGGATTTGTTGCATTATGTTTCTTATGTAGAAAATATCAACATTTGCGTCTGCTAATGTCACAGCCTGATGTTATAAAAATAGTTTTATTTTCTAAGCAGCCAGAGTATCCCACAGCCTATTAAAACACCCTTCTGTCATTAACACTCAAAGCCAATTAGCTCTGAATTTCCATATGTTGCCAAATTTCATACGGAAAAGAGTATTTATAAGGCTGAAAATAAGCACAGCTGCTAACCCTTTACACCTTCACCAGCCCCCTTTCCAACACACACCCACAGTCTCATATTCATTAGCTCGCCCTAAGTGTCTGAGAAGCTTTTCTGCACGCACTTAGTGCTCCAATGTAATTGTCTCATAGATTGCCTGTCCTGCCTCCAGCAGACTAATGTGGAAACTTCTATGCTAGAACAAAACCCCGTATACTGCTAAAGCCTGTGAGCATGCACGTATATATGGTTGTGGGTGGGGTGGGGGTGGGGGGGTAAGACAGGTGAAAACGAACATCGACAACGCTCCCTCCACATGAAAGAGGATCCCTCTGGGTTAAAGATTTCTCTCCCCTACTTAGCTTCCTCCATCAGAAAAAAAAGAGCTGAGAGGAGAGGAGGGTGATGTCATTCTTACAATCAATGGAGGAGTCGAGTTGATGTGATTTCTGCTAAATTTATTAGCAACATAGGCTACAGGCGCCCCTGGGGTAAACCCGAGTGGCAGCAGGGGGGATAACATGACTGATTATCTTTCCCACACACATCTGTACACGTATACTCGCTCCTTTAATAAAAGGCACAGTACTTTAACCAAGTGTCAATCCACTAATGGAGCATCATATGTTGTTGTTACAGTATGTGGCCATACTGAGAAATCGACATGAACCAATCACTTACTGGAAGGTCTGTGAACCAAAAGGTCGATTAAATAAATTGTTAAAAAAAAAAAAAAAAACCCAACCAAACAGGTAAAGGAAAGCTCTTTTAAGAGAATGGATGGGTTCAAATCTTTAAGTCTCTTGTGTGATGACCTCTAAGTCTTATAAATAAGAGATAAACCCATCAGACACTTCAGAGCAGGCAGGAGGTGGAGCAGCTATCAACAGTCCGGACCAGTGGGAGGATAGAATCCATCTGAGCTCATTGTTTGCCTCTCGCTTTTTTTCCTTCATGTCTGCCTGAAATGCCACAAAAAAAAAAAAAAACTATGCGTAAATGAAAAATCAGACTTGGCTTTGCATCAGAGTAGTGTATTGTATGTGGTTCATATACAATATAAGCTGTATGTATATCAGATTGTGTGTATGTGTGACAACATTTTAATTCGCTGTTTACAAAGGACCAAAACTATGACATGACTCTTTCCTTGCACTACTCTCACAAAAGAATCCACAAAAACTCACTTGTTTACAGACGCTTGATACGTGGAAGAAATGACAGATGGAAAGAAAAATGAAGGAGCATAAGGGAGTGGAATGCTATGATGACTATACTGCCTCATAAATGGCTGTGCCCAGCTTAAACTGGATGTAAAAGAATTCACTGGAGTGTGCAGCCTATACATGAATCACACATGGACGCACTATTTTAGAAATGTATTGGTTCACGCAGACACACTTGCTGGTGCTTTACATACTTATGTAACTACATGGGAGAGGATAAAGTGAAACTATGAGGGATTTTAACCATGAAGCCATGACGGGAAGACAGCCTGAGTGTACAAATGTCAAGAGATTACAAGGATTCAGGGCCTGACCACATCCCAATGTCACCCAGTGTGTCTTAGCTACAAGGATAAATGGGGGCCTGGTTCAGGGAATGCAGGCTTCACACTGATAGCCCAGAGAGACAGATTAGTTTTTGGTGTGATAGGGTGGCCATGACCTGCTTCTGAAGACCAGCTGTATATGTTTATGTCTGAATATATGTGTTTTGCACACTGCGTCTGGTGTTATTCCCCCTGCACAGAGGTCATGTGTTTATTGCTTTACTTCAGCACAGATGACCTTTCACAGCATCATGCAGAATGTGTCACACTTCATCAAGCCTAATTACATGTGGGAGAGCAGTTAAGACTCAAAAACAACCTTTGTGGCAAATAACAAACTCAACCTCCTTGACCACACACTCATACATATGTGCATGATACTGCATACAGATGCATATTTATGCATGCTGCTATGTGCACATAAGTGGCTATGTTACAGTCCATAAATTAGTATGTTATGCAGTCATCCCTGATGGAGGAAGGTTAATATTTCCGGGAATAAGCAAACAAACAAACAGCAAATATCCCCCTTAAGCTATTCTCATTTGATTGTCAGCTCTAGGTATCACATGACAGAGATGCTAGAGGCTATAAACCATGTAAAAGGAGGATTGTTCAGTTTAGCTAGATGTGTTTTGTTAGAAAAACGGTTGAAAAAAGCTGTTTCCTGAAGATATTTTGAATATATGAATGTAGAAAAATGTTATCTAATTCCCTGTTACCTCTCTATTAAATTTCAAAGGAAGCCATTTCTTCAACCTTAATTTACCATTGTCTGCTGCTGTACAGAGATAAGTGCAGTTTGTAGTTTATCTTGATCCTGGGTGCTGCCCAGAGTGGTCAATAACAGTGTAGTGTAACCACAGGATGAGACAATGCACACGGTCTTTCTCTTCAGTCCGCCAGGAGACGTCAACAGAGCCGATTGTACTACAGGGATCGGTGACATCATTCATTCTCTCAGAAGAGCAACACACAAACAGACACACACACAAAACCCCTTCCTGAGCCGCCCTCTCCACAGGCCAGTGGCTCTAAAAGGAGCCTCTGACAAAGCCCAGGGTCAAAAAGTCCAATGAGCAGAGGCGGGCAGAGAACTCCATTGACCTACATCACAGACATAATCAACAATGGTCATTTGAAGAGTCTCCACAACAACTCCTGCACACACGCACACACAGACCCACTATCACTTTCCAGTAAACACACTACACCACAACCTGCATCTGTCTTGGAGTCATAAAGGGCTGCTTGTTGTAAGCAGTTCTCCCGACCCCTGAAGAACTGTCTGCTGGGGCCCCGCCGGTTCAATGGGCCTCTTATGTCTGCAGAGAAAGAGCAAATGCCAAACAAGACTGGCACAGAGAGGGAACAGTGTGGGCACGTGGGAAAAGCATGGGCAATCCACAGCTCGTCTCGTGATCCAAAACAATAAGTTTTAAATGGGAAAAGACAGGCGCGGAAAGCAAAACTGATGATGAACAATTCTTTTCTGATCCCTTGAGACTGTTGTGCTGACTAAACCCAAAGATCTGGATGGGTTGTGCTCAGCTGTGCTTGGAGCTGAACACTTACATTTTGCTGAAAAATAACAAAATGTCCAGGGTCACTGGAGTTATTGAAAACTAAGGCTAAAACTGCAGCTAGCAGTGAAAGGTCATTTGGGTAGCTAAATTAAAAATATAACACAAAATCACAAATGCAAACAAAAATACAGTGAGCACTGCAACCAAAACTACAATTACTTGTAAAATAGGTTTTGATTTTGCTCATTAATCCATATTTATAGCAGGGCTGATATCATACTTCTACTACACCAGCTGATGTCAGCCTTATTGGCTGATATTTACCTATGACCTGGGTTATACTAAAGACTTTTGATTTGTTTCCTTGGCACAAAAAGAGGAGTAAACAACATCCATAGTAAAATAAACAACTACAAGAAACATTGATATTCATTGGCCAAATTGTGCTTGTTATGAATACTAAATACATACATATATACACACATACATACACATATTCATACATACATACATACATATATACACACACATACATACCTACATACACACATACATACATACATACATACATACACACACATATACACATATACATACACATACACACATAATGAAACAGTGAAATAAAAGAATGTAAAACATTAGCTGAAAGTCCAATGTCAGCCTGAAGCAAGGGAATAATATATTTCTCATAAAGTCGGCTCCTCATCTCAGGTCACAGTAAAAAAGCAACAACAACAAAAAAACAAAACTCTGCAGTTCAATAATGAAACCACAGGGGTTGGACACCAAATCAGAGATTGTATATGAACTTTTCTGAGCCTGAAATCTTACCACAGGCTTCACAAAATGGCCGACTGGGATGCAGATTACCCAGTCACATGAGGGGGAGATATTATCTTATGTGTTTGCATGTCCTGCGGGGTATGCTGTGGAACAAAACAGCCCAGGGACAGTCAGTCTGTCAGAAAAACACACAGGTGACTTTATCACCAAGGACTAGTCTCTAACCCAACAAAGGCAAACTAATGACAGCAGATTCAACTACATTTAGTGTGTCCAATGTTACCAGATCTACTGAAGAACAAAGTGTGTATCTGAATATTGTCTGCATGACAGAAAAAAAGCTAAATGCGTATGCGTGTGCACAAAGTGGCTTGTGCATTTGTATGTGTGACTGATAAGCGTAAATACTCTTCTCAGACTGTAGCATTTGCTTGTGCTGATTACATCTCCTTTAGCTTCTCCAACCAAATCAGTCTTGCCACTTCTTGCTTCTACACAGACACGCAAACATATAAACACAGAGATTAAACTCCAGAACTCGAGCAACCCCTGTAAAGGCATGCGATATGTAAACACTTCAAACAGTAGATCTGAACCATTCAAACTTCCCCTTTTCACTTCACTGTCAACAAACAGGACATTTTGCCCATGCAAATTTAAAACCCCAGAGGTGGGAAGATGGAAATCTCGGACAATGATGAACTCATACTTTCCTGTGCTTCTGTATGCTAATGAAAGACTTTATGTGGATGGGTTGTCAGGGGATTTATAATTACAGGGCTGCAGAGGAGGGCTAAGGAGCCGTAATGAGCCGTGCAGCCTGGTAGGTCCTCTGACTGGAGAGCTACAGGGTAAATGCCTCCTGTAGATCTAAATTCAGCAAGTGGGTTTGCAGGAGTGTGTGTTTGTCTGTGCAGATATGTCACTCTATGTAAAATGTGAAGAGATACTTGTGGGAGGGCTAATGCGAGTGTTATCAAGTCAGTTCACATTCTCCGTCTGCCTTTTTTTTTTTTTTGCTGAAATGAGTTTTTTGAAGTTGGATCAATGGCATGCTAGTTTACTAGATGAGAATACTGAAAGGAAAACAACCTGGAGCCTTCACAGTAAACAAGCAACAAAGTATAAGCTATTTGTCAAAGTTACCACAAGATAATGGCTTGTGAGTGAGACAGGCTTTTGGGTTAACTATGATTGAGCTTGATTAGTGTTCAGGGAGTGGCTTCAGTCCCAAAAAACAAATGTGATGTCAGTCTGCTGTCTGCTTCTCTGGAAGATGTTCAGGGAAAATTCAGATGTTTGCATGCCAGTCAAAAACAAACAAAATGCTGTGAGTTTAGAATCATCTTGTTCTGCACAACTTGTTAGTTTACTCTGCAGTATGTGAATCTGTAACTCTGCCAGGTTTCATTCAGCACAGGCTAAACATAGCTGCCTAGTATTTTCTCCCATGTGATGAAATCACTGTTTATGAAGCTTAAAAATGTGAGTAAGTGTCTTGTGGCAGCTAAGCATCTGGTGATGTGCAGCTGTTACCGTGGAAGCCATGTTGTCCATAACCGGTTCTCTCTTTATATCTACCACTGTGGATATGTGACCTATAGGCCTAAAGAACCATAAATAACTAAAGAACTAACACTCCACCAGCCTTTGAGTTGGTAATTTCCCAGCCTTTAACATATACTTCTTTGAACCTTTGTGTAAGAATGTATCAAACAACGCCATCCTTATTAGTCTGCTTTATTTTTATTTGTTTATTTATTTTATTTGATTTTTTAGTTTATTTAACAGGGACATTGTACATTAATTCACACTGCTGTGAATCCACCAGAGTTAACCTAATGGCTATTTTTCATCAGCAGTCCCTGGATTGATATTAACTTGTTACCTTAAAAGGTCGCACATGGCTATAAACATGTATAAACATAAAATACCTAAACACAGATGACTACAAGACAAGTATTTATAATAATTTATAATGCATTTCACGTCAGACAAAGTAAGTAAAAAATTGTTAAAATACACTTTGCACTCAGACATAAAAAAAATACAACAGAGACAAGACTTTAAAAAATCTAATGTTGTTATCATCTCTTGTACCGAAAAAAATTTCACCAGGGTATTTGTCACTGTAATTTGGTAAAAGTTCTAACTAATGGGGGTGTTATTATACATGAGAGCTGATCATGACTGAGACAGAAGGCAGACATGGAGGAGGAACACAGGAGCTCATTCACTGTCAGGACACTCTCAGCTGCTTGTGATTTGGCCTTTAACATCTGTTGCGGACTGTCTGACCTTTGCACTCCAAAGGGGTTTGTTGTTTGCGACCGTTTGGCTGCCAAAAGCCTTTTTCCATTACATGGCAGTTGGGTTAACAGTTAGAGAAAAAGATCCTGCCAGCACACACTAATATAGACTTAGGGAAGTAGAAATGAAAGTGTGAGTTCACCTTCACAAATAGAACTCTGTTTTTTTTTTATTTACCCAAACAACAAAGCAAATATAATGCTTTTACAAATCCCCTTCTGTCTGTGTACTTCCTTTTTCTCTCACATCCACATCTCACAAATTCTCCCCTTCTATCCATAAGTGACATTACACCACAAACCACAGCAGGATCACTGGCAGAAAAATTCCCCTGCACTTGCCTAAAAGAGGAAAGTCTGCAGCTTCAAAATGTCACCAGATACACAGAACTACCACGGCCCTAGAGATGAAAACAACCAGGCCAGCAAGTTTGGATGCAAGCAAAAGGGGAAAAGTACACACTTTAATATGTACAAAACCATCTCCTTATGCTTCAGTGAGGATCTGCAACTGGTTCTTCAAAGGGTGTTTAGAATAATATATCACAGTCCTAATATCTGTCAATGCAAACACTGCATTGCACAATAAGATAATGCATTGCAGTTATATGTAACGTAGAGGGAGTGTGGAAGCAGTGAGACAAAAGAGTGGGCTGCAGAGAAAAGCAACAGAGATTTAAACCTCTAGATAATTATTTAGTTTTGTCATTGTTCATACTTTGGCTTTGGATGAACATGTAGGAATGGATTCTCTGAGTTAGAAAAAGTATCTAATGAAAGGAGGCAACAAATCACAAAACACATCTGGAGGACTGAGACTGTGTTTCACCACCTCATATTAATCAACAAAAAGGCTCCAGACATTCCTCAGTCTGACCAGTAGGGGGCGTATTTATGTTTCAAGATGTCATTGGATACTTGCATATTTGACCTCACCATACTGGTAGGATTTATTTTTGAGAAAATAAATAGACTCATACATATTTACTTTGATTTACTTGTAGTATTTTGGTGTATGTTTTTAAAGAAGATTGTCATTAAATCATTTTGTCAGGCAGGAAAATATGCAAAATCTTCTTTAATATAATAATAGACATAATCCCAAATAATGCCTGGATGTTTTGCAACTGCTGGTTTTTTTGGGGTTTTTTTACTTTATTTTCGGAATTGATTGCTGAAGGAGTCAAGAAACTAAAAGGGTTTCACCATCACATGCTGAAACAGGAAACACACTTAAAAATGACTGGAAAACACACACACACACACACACACACACACACACACACTGCACATGCTAAAAACATACTCTAAAATCAAGAAATGAAAGCCGGAGTGTCAACATAATCTTATTTGAGTGATTCATTTGAGTTTCCGAAGCTTGTGTCACATATGATAGAATCACATTTGTAATTTCGATTCCTCTTCACTTGTTCTTGGCAATCAGCTCTATGACCGGATCTCCTCTAGTGTCAATAATAGCCTGATTTCACAGAACAGCATTGTAAACCGACTTACACATCTTCACCTTGCTCCAAGGACACTGTGTAAGAAGGGTTTTACATATATTTGAATACAGAACGCCTTAAACCTGCAGAAATTTAAGTCACAGAGTCATGTCATTGGGGTGTATTGTGATGACAGGGTGTGTTCTGTTTTTCTTTCACCTGCTACACAATACCTTATGGATTACATTTGCATATGTCCCCTACAGATACTATTCACCAGCAACAAATGAGGTAAAAGAAATCCAACAGGCTTCATCAGGAGGGGAGTAGTAATTTGTTTTTCGGGGTTTTTTTTTTTTTTTTTAGAGAGGTTTGTTGCATACAAAACACTGCATATACATAAGACACATTGAAAATAATCTGCTGTCTTTTGTTTTTAAAATGAAATAAATATTCATATTTAAACCTTACAGGTACATTGTAAATTATACACTAAACTGCAAAAATCCAAATCTTACCAAGTGTGTTTTTCCTCATTTCTTCTCAAAATATTTCAGCACACTTAAATAAGACATAATCACCAAAAGAGGAACTTTTCAGTGAGATATAAGAACTGATTTTTAGACAATAGATCTGGAAAA
>JAPTYQ010000005.1:17215038-17231188 GCA_029814465.1 Ostorhinchus cyanosoma | reverse complement strand
ACTTTTCAGTGAGATATAAGAACTGATTTTTAGACAATAGATCTGGAAAACCTTATTTCAAGAAATCTTACCAAAATCATTTTCACTTGTTTGATTAGCAGATTTTTAATTTATTTATCTATTTTTTTGGTTAATCCAAGCAAAAAAAAAATCTTGGTACAATTTCTTGAAATAAGATTTTCCTGATCTATTGTCTAAAAATCAGTTCTTATATCTCACTGAAAAGTTCCTCTGTAGGTGATTATGTCTCTTTTTAAGTGTGATGAGATATTTTGACTAGAAACGAGAAAAATACACTTGGTAAGATTTAGATTTTTTTCCAGTGTAATTCAAGCTGTTTGTCATCTGATAGAAATATTAAAATATTTATGATGAATTGCTATTTCATCATGGCAAACCACCTTTCATTTCATTTCATTTCATTTCATTTCATTTCATTTCATTTCATGGTTTAAGCCATCGTTGCCTCACAAAACCTTTGTAAACATTATTGCCAGGGAGAGGTCTACAGTAGCCTTTTGTGTTTTTCTGTTTACCCTTGGGATATAAAGTGCAGTATATTGAGCATAAATTGACAACACTGCGACTCCAGGGCCAGACATTTTCTTCTAAGCTTTGTTTTGGCCGAGCAGCAGTGCCATCGATGTACTGTGACTCGAACTTGGAGCGTCTGGCAGCATTTTGCAGCCAGTAGCAGTTGTTCACTTTCTCATCCGAGCCAAGAAAAACATCCAGGCCGCACTTACCGCTGCTTCATAAAAACTAATGCCACGCTGCCTCTTCCAAACTTGAACTGTTACAGCTGTTAAATACAGTAGATGGAGAAAGATCCAGAGAACAAACAATGCTTTCTTTCTTCATTACTACCTCACTGACATATAAAGTGACTGTGACAGGGTTTAGTTATTTTCCTAAAGGTCGGTTTGCTTTTTCACGCTGTGCAAAAATTAATATTGAATTTTGGGTCTCTGCTCTCTCAGATGTGGTTCTCTGGGATTATCAACTTTTTTTTTTTCTCGATAAGCGAAGGCTGTGTTGTGAGTGGAAGCAGAAGAAGAAAAGCACAGAATTAAATAAAGTCACTGTTATCAGTTCAATTCTACACAGAGAAAACACACACACAAAAAAAAGCTAATTAACAACACAGAGATTCACTCCATTAAAGACGCCGTGACTGGTGTGTAATAAAACAGGGAGGAGGAAGATGGATAGCAGGGGAGAGTTGGGAAAGGCAACAGAAGAAGAAGAAGCAGACATCACCCATTAGCTCATTACCATTTCTCTTAGTGACTCTGGAATTGATGAATGAAAGGGTATGATAGCAATTTCATTAGAGGCAGTGAATGGGAATAGAAGGGGCGGGTGGAGAAGAATGGGAACTTGCACAAGAAGATAAAAAGCATTGGGTAAACATCAAATAAAAGCTATGCTAAAAGTGATTTTCCAACATGGAAGTGAAAAACATCACCATTTTGTCTTCATTTACCCGTTTGCAGTGTGTTATTTGTTTCGTTTATGACTCCTTGCCTTACATTTACGTCATCTTACATGTAAATCTACAGTACATGCACTCAATTATGTCTGCTCATGTCTCAACTCTGATCAAACAGTGAGAATAAGCCACCTGCAGTTCTTTTTTTTTTTTTTCCTACAATTGCACAATACAAACATTATCTGCTTTCCAGAAGGCCAGGCAATTTTCCTTAAGCAAATTAGATACATTGTTTATTCTACCAAGGTAATCATTGGGAACTGACACCACCTGTTATGCATTGTATGAACAGGGTTATGGAAAAAAAATAGTTAGCAAATCCTCATATTGAACCTACCTACCGACTAGTGCATTTCATAAGAAGGGCATTGAGGTGAATGATAAAGGAGTGATGATGATGAACGGGTGTAAGAAGTGTATGTGTGTCACAGTGATAAAAAGACACACACACAGAAACGGAGGTGGATGAGCCAGAGGTCTTAAAACCTGATGCCGATACACACTCCTCACAGCTGTGATAGCAAAGGGAGCTCAAATAGTGTGTTGACTGAGTGACTGACAGCAGATCTATGTTTAGGAGTCCGGAGTGATCCTAAGTAGGCAGATAGCGCAGGCATATCTCCCTGGAAATGGAAACATGGGTCTGAAAGAGCTGATAAACAAACAAGACCTTTTGTGGTCATCCATTAAAGATAGGATTAAAACTACTGGCCAGAGGTTATCTTTTTTTTTTTTTTTTTTTTTTTTTTTTCATTTGTGTCTCATCCATCAAAAGTATCTGTATTGGAAAAGCCACGAAAGGCCTGGTTTTACAGACTGGCTAAAGTTGATGACATGTCAGACACAGCCTCCTTTGAGGATCTTATTGCAAGACTGAATTATAGTAGGGCCAAATTCTACCAGATCTGCTCCCACTTTCTACATTTTATTCCATTTTAACTGACTAGTGCCCCATAATAAAAGTGTTATTATGCATAAATCTCACCTGAAATTGTAATTATTTGTATTCATTTTTATTCTGAGTCTTATATTATTTCTATTTTATTCATGATGTGTTGTTTCCTCTTTTTTATTTTATTGTATTTTTATTATTGTAATGTAATGCTTTTACTGGTTTTCTGTTTCATTGCCCTGGCTGTGTAGTGGGTGTGTATAGTGCAAAGTGTTAGCTGTTAAAATAGTATGGATGCAAAAATCTAAATCTTATAAAGTGTATTTTTCTCATCTCTAGTCCAAATATCTCATCACACTCAAAATAATACATAAACACCTAAAGAGTAATTTGTAACTTGAGGTATAAGAACTTATATTTAGACATTAGATCTTGAAAATCTTACTTCAATAAATCTTACCAAAATGATTTTCACTTGTTCCATTACCAGATTTTTTGTCTTGAATTAAGCAAAAAAAATATCTGCCAATGGAACAAGTGAAAATTATCTTGGTAAGATTTCTTGAAGTAAAATTTTCCAGATCTATTGTCTAAAAAAAAGATCTTATATCTCAAGTTACAAGTTACTCTTTAGGTGATTATGTCTTATTTTGAGTGTGATGAGATATTTGGACAAGAAATGAGAAAAATACAGTCCGAGAACAGAAATCAATCAATAATAATAAAAGAGAAGCATCTGTAATTTTTAGATGGTCACCTCTCCGCCTGTTTTATATGAAATGTTCTGTATGTTAATGTTTACAGATTTATATATACAGGTGTTGGAATTTATGAAAATCATGGTTAAATAATTTCTACTGCTGGAGGTCTCAAAGTTGAAACAATAATAGAGGATGTAGCTCGATGGAATGTGAAGCAGCATGGGATCATGGGAGTTGTTCTTTAAGATATAACTATGTTTTCAGGAAAGGCAGTGCATTAAAGTTTAATTCACATTAGATCTAGTGATGTATATTCCCATTATGTAATTTAATTTGTTGGGAAAGGGGATGTGACACCACTTAAAAGCAATCGAATGAAATAGGCTGTTACACTGCATCAACGTTTGGATTTCTTATAATTTGATCGTTGTTGGAAACATTTGCTAATATATGTACACAAGTCAATAAAATATACAGGGTGTATAAAAAAAGAAAAGTAGACTCTCTGAAAAGTATCCACCAAAGTTACGTTAAAGTTATGTTGGTCTGGACATCCTGCTTCGGTCCAGACCTACATTTATTACATAATTTCATGCATGACTGAACACAGGCTCATTTTATGGCTGGTCAAAAAAAATTTCCTCCAAAAAATTAAAGGGTTAAAATTAGATGAAAAGTCTTAAACTATGATGCAAGATGTCAATTTTGGCTTTTCTCCACCGTGATCCTCAGATTAACCCTTTGTTTCTTCCATTTACACTGTTGCAGTGGACAGCCTTTCGTGCTTGAACAGGTACATTGAGATGCATTGAACATGCCAGAGGGGCGTGGCCTGTTTTTCCACCTAATCACCTGTACGAGGTCCGAGATTGGGGTCAGATTGGTTGTGTAACCAACTGAACACAGGCCAACAAGAAAAACGACAACCACAAAAAATGACAAGCACCGTGTGACCCTCCCACACACTTCCACACACCCACTGCCCCAGAGCAAAGAGCAGGAAACAAATGGTTAATCTGAGTATCGCAGCGGAGAAAAACAAAAAGTCACCTTTTGCATCACAAGTCGCTTTTCCATTGACCCTCAAATATCACAAATATAACTTGTGCATAAAAATTCACCTAATGGAAAAAGGAAATTTTCGACAAAACTCTCGTTTTTTGCTTAAAAGTTTTTGCGCTGGCAAGAGGTGTTTCTTTGGACGTTGTGAAATTGGTATATTACACAAAACTGCAATGGAAAGACCTTTTTTCACAATTACAGTCAGGTGAATTAAAAAAAAAAAGAAAAAAACGATGTTGATGGACGTTTCAACAAGCAAAGAAGAAGAGTTTTAAAAGAAACATGGTGCAGTATGTGCAGACACATCAGGAAACTGAATCATTTTTTAATTTAGTACAGGATAGAGAGGAAATATATAATAATAATAAATTTATCTGTAAAGCAACATGATATTTTCGTTCGTTGTCATGTTTATGGAATGACTTCTCTTGTCATCTCACGATAAAAAACAAATCATTGCATTTATGATTTAATGGAAAAACGGACATTACACACTTCTATTTTTTCGACAGTAAATATCAGTAAAGTTTTGCGCATATATCCAATGGAAAAGCGACTACAGTTTAAGACTTTTCATCCAATTTGAAACCTTAAATTTTTTGGAGGAAAACATTTTTTTGCCCACCAGAAACTGGGCCTGTGTTCAGTCATGTACACAATTAAGCAATAAATGTTGGTATGGACCAAAGTAGGATGCCCATACCAACATATGCAAACAAAGACATTTCAAGAAAAAGGTTCAGTTGTAAATTTGATGGATACTTTTCAGAGTCTTTTTTTTGGATACACCCTATATAACATCAGTCTGAATGTTTTTATATATGTACTGCACAAACAGTGTTACAAATATCATTCCTTAATATTATAAGATAACCGTCTGGATACAAGGTCATATAAACCATGTTCGTTTCTTTCCTTTTGTATCATTATGTTGTGTTATGTTTGATCCCTCACGTTCCCTGTTGTTCCTGTGATTCTGCTGTAACATAGTAAGCCTGGATACATCGTAGTAACAATGAGCTCCAGCTGCAGAAGCCGAGCCTGAGCTTTTTATTTGGCCTGTAATGATGCAGTTCTGGCTCGCTGACACCTGATAAACTCAACTCCTTAAGAGACAAAAACCTGAGCAAAATATAAGGTAAGAGCTATCAGCTTTCTAATGTTTGCACATTTATATATATATTGTGAGTAGGGTCAAACCTTAACAAGAGAAAAAGAAAAACATTCATTTATATGTGACAACACAGCCGAATACTCACATTTATTGGACCAAAAGCCACTAAGCTCCTCCTCACACTAAGTTGTGTTTTATGACTGTAGCTGAGCCCTTCCCCTCTCTGCAGGTTGTGCGGTAAAACTCTTAACTATGTCAACATTTGCAAAACACAACTTAAAGGTCCGCTGTTTCGAAGGGAGGAGCGGCTTATGTCTGACAACATGGGTCATGGGTCAAAGTTTACTGTCAAACAATTAAATCAGGCCGAAAGGCGTGTCTAAAGGTAAATACATTCTTTACTGGCACCCTAGTAAAACCAGGAAAGTACGCTTTTACATCATGAGAAAGAGGAGATGGATGATTGCCCCACAAAAACTGGATATGAAAGACTGATTGCCTCCCATTCTGCCTGTAATCAAAGTATACTAATGTTTACAGCTGAACAATCAGGGATTATGTGATGAAGTATTCAAGTGGATCTTAAATTATTTAGCGAAGTACAAGACAGTATTACACTTTTTCCACGACATCTTCCCAGCCCATTCTGGGATATGAGCCAATGTGTTTTCAATTATAATCCTCTTTCTTTAACCTCTAGGCAATTGCTGCTTCCATATGACAGTGGGATACTATAAAGACATTTTTAGTCCTGCGCAAACAAACAACACATCTTTACTTCTCTTCCTCTAAGGCATGAGTCACAAACTTAGAAAGTTATAAATAGGAATATAAAGGCAGTAAGAGGAGTGCCAGCAAATGTGCTTGCTTTATTTATAAGGGGCACTTACTTACTGAGCTTTGATGATTATATATCCTCCACATAACAAACATTTTTATCTCTTAGACTTAAAGTTTTATTGCTCAGAGATCGTTCTGTCCTCTTGCCTTTGTAATCTAATACTGCTGCACCATAGTAACAATACCATATGCAGAAATCCACATGTCATTTGTTGTAAAATGATGAAGTAGTGTGTTATGACAAGGGGAGGAGAGCAGGAAGACATGAGGTACGTATGGGATTTTAAAGTGCCAGACCTTGTTAAGTGAAGAACATGTTATCTCTGTGATTAAATGGCCTTCTAAGTAACAGTCTCTGGTAAAGGAGAAATGCGTCTTTGTTGCTTTATACAGTTCATGTGTCTATAGACTGTGTGCATGCATGGGACATAGTGGTGTGTGTGTGTGTTTGTGTGTGTCTCATTCTCTAGTGTGTCATCAATCCATCCCTAGTGAACTCACCATTAAAGGATGGCAAGAGTCCAGCCATTAGTGTAACAGGATAAGACCAATGAAAACCTTAGAGTGCACACATGCATATGCTGTGGCGTTAGCTGCAGACATTCACTTGGTGTCAAGAGAATAGACATACATTCCCAGAAAAATATGCACGTCTCAGAAACTATTACCGCCGTTCCCCTCACAGTACTTTAACTGTTCATATGAATGCATGACTGTTTTAGTGAGCAAGACAAAATTGGATCAAGTCATGACAGCAGCAAGCATCTCCTTCTTGATATGAAACAATGAGGAGCAGCAGTAAACCAACATGTAGTCCTGCATTCCATCTCCCACAGGAGAAAAAGAGGGAGAGAGAATGGTGATAACTCTGTTTTTCCTGCTGTTTTTCCTACCCAAGAGGCAGCGCTCACAGCCAGCCACATCTTTTCCAGTAAGCTATAATTATCACCAAACTGATGCAGATTACTGGAGGAGGGAGAGAGTGGGAGAAACAGTGGCGAGGGTTTCGAACAATGGCGTAGAAAATGATAGGCTTGATATTGAGGTCACATAATAAAGGCAAATAGAGTCTAAATGAGTTGATTCTGTGGCGACACAAAACATTCTACAGACTGTGCCCAGCCAATAGAAACAGACCGGGTTTTGTTTCTGACTGCTATTACTACTTTTTTTACAATATGTGCTGTTTGTAATTACATTCGCCATTGAAACACATTGTGACGGTTGGAAAACACAGCAGAGAAAATGAGACGCATTGTTATCTGCCTCTGTTGTGCTCGAGTAATGAAATTGCTACTGATTGAATTAGGGACATGATGAATGATTTCTTGCGGTAACCTTCAAGGCGTGGGCAGGCGTGACCAAATGGGCTGCAGGCCATATTTGGACAGCTTTAGGCCAAATGGTGTTGCGTTTCCAACATGGCTCGTGTAACATGGGAGGCCAGTTGCCATTCAGAGTAGAGTTCAGAGATGTTATGAAAAATGATCTGTGAAGGATTGTGTCGGTGCTGAAATGAAACACACATGGCTCTGTGGTGGTGGACATACAAAGGTAATCATGCAGACACTGAAACCCAAACACAGCCTTCATCAAATGGGTCAAAAGATAAAACACACATGGAAAATATAAATTATGTGGAATGACTTTGGCACGACAGTACCTCTTTCACAAAGCTAGACACCTTTTAGAGTGTTTTTCTTCTTTTCACCTTATCAGTCCTGCTGAACAACACCCCTTTCTGCCACACCCTCGAACACACATTCACACATACACACACATGTTTTGTCAGTGCGACACCACACCACAGCACCTCCCTCCTTTTCTCTCACCAGGTATTTCTGGATTCTCATTGGTCACCTGCAGAGAGATGTTGCAACACCCTCTGGAGGTTCAGTGACCTCTGCTATCTTTGTTAATAACAAACATCAACATCTGATGAATGACTCAGGGGGAAGTCAGCCGCAGCCACTAAAACTATTTTTCTGGGCGATACTAAAAGTGTTGTCAAGCGTACTACTCTGCAGCAAATCCTATTTCATGCAATAATCATGCAAGATAACAAATTTTGTTCCTTTGTAGTATTTTGCAGTGCATTCTTAGGTCAAATGGTGTATTTTTCCACACAAAGCCTTCAGATGTGCTTTGTGCATGCAGGTATTTTTACATGTACTTGGACATAACATAAACTTATTACATAGATACAAACCAACTCTATGCTATGGAGACTCTGCTGACTGAGTAGTAGTTATTTTTATCAAGACTCACCTGGGAATGCAAGGGAATACAGCTCTTAAAAAGTGTCTATATGAGTGTGTGTTTGTGTGTCTAACTTCATTCCATGAGGTGTAGGTCCGGGTTAAACCTACACACCTGCATCCTTTTTATGGAAGCAAAACACAGCGCAGACAGTCCTGCATTTGTACAGTGGGAGAAACTGTGAAATACCGTCACCTCTACTATATACAGTTGACTTGGCACCCTCTCAAAGTGCGCACACACAAATGGTAAAGCAACATGACTGCCATTAGCGGACAATGTTTACTCAGTCTGCTTTAACATCTAGTTAAAATATCTCTGTATGGAAAACTATTTGTCAGCCCGGAGATATGTTGAAAAGTAAAACCACCGCAGAAGCAACACCAATTCAATATAGACGAAATATGTCACAAATGCAGCACAGACAATATTCCTTAAGATATTATAATATGGACACTAGTGTATGTGAAAATACTGAGCAGCAATGGGAGATCCAGCGTTATCAGAGGGAGTTTCAAATAACCACTTAGTGTATGTACTTGTGTTACATCTCATATCAAAACCTGAGCCTTGTATTCCCACCCATAAGAAATAAAAAGGAGGATTAGAAGACAATAATATTCAGCATGTTTCGCCTGAAAAGAACGGAAATTGTTCCGGTATTGCCAGGAAATCCTATTCCAGCGATTCAAAGCTTGAGCTCTTCAGTTTTTGTGACTGTCATAATAAGAAATGAATAGTTCTGTCTTTAAAAGTGTGCTGTTGAATTTGGAAACAAAACAAAAACCAGTAGTTCCAGGGACAACAAACTCCACCCCTTGTGCATACTGTTGCTTATTTTGGCATTGATCCAGCTGATGTCATCATGTCTATGTGTGTGCTGATGTGAGTGTATCAGTTGCCTCTATATATGTGCCAAGTGTGAAGTAAATTGAAACAAAATGTATGTTTTTATAGATATTAGAATTTTTGCTCATTATAAGTAAATGTGGAAAAACAAAAGAATTTAAACGTTCATAAAAAATTTTTACTTTGACGTACTTTTTCCACAATGTAACCACATCTATTCTGGGTCACTGGCAATCTGTAAACCCAATTTGGTATGAATTCAACATATAATTTTGCCACTATAGTATTAACAAACAAACAAACCAAACCAAAAACACTACTGCTTACCTCCCATTCATTTATGTTGATCTAATGCATGATTTGACCAGTTTTAGTTATATTTTAGTTATTAGGCTACAAAAGCTTCACTTTGACAGATTAGACAATAGTTATTGTTTTCTCAGCCCATGTAGAAAACGCTCCAATGTTAAACTATGACTGAAAAATGATGTCAAATTTCCAATGTGAATTATTTTATGGTTCATTATTCCTAAGACAAGAAAATAAGCTGGAAAGAGCCTGGGATGGTCTGCAGCTCTGCCTCTGCATATGGACGTCCTATAAGTCGCTGCTTAGAGTGAAACCACAGAGCAGGGTTGACTTGTGGCATGAAGGCCCACCCTTTTCTGGGGGCTTCCCTGGACATTTATTTTTCATAACTCACACGGTGATGGTTCTGAGGTTACATGTTAGTTCAACAAGTTCGACAATATCCTTTGCTTTCAAACTGAGTAACATCAGAACAGAGCACAGACTGTCAACAAAAACAACATTTGGACAATTTCTTCCTTGATCTCAGTTAAAGCCCATAAAATTTTTCCTACAAGGGAAAGACTGTCTTTCATATTAAATGTGAAAAAAGGTTTGCCTTTAGGGTCTTGAAAAGCCTATGACTGATCCTGCTACTACGCAGGAGAAAAAAAAAAAGCATGTCTTTGCTCCAGACGGACTGAGCCTACTGTGATGACACAGACTCACTGGTATGACATACAAGCAGTTCAGAATTGCATTGCGTTGCTTATAATTATGCATCAGGTTTTATGATATACCACAGCTAAATATGTGTTGTGAAGTGAGGGAATGCAAGATGCAAATTGATGCAGTGAACTTTATGAGGTGGCTGTATTTATGGGAAAAGGCTGCACAGGCTTGCCAGAAAATATAGCATGATTTTATGCTTTCACTGTTTTCTCAATACCGGCTGACATAGTTATGGCTCTGTGCATAAGTATGTAATCATTCTGATACTTGTTATGTCACATAACAGGATAAGTCATGGTGAAGGCATTGATTTGACCAGCACAGCAACTTACATAAGCTACATATATATCGACTGGAATGGGCAAGATGACAAAAACCGCTCCCACAGCACATTTATAACAAACCGGCCTGTCTTTACAAATAAAAAATATGCATATACATAGAAGTGATTTAATACTATGGTGGAAACAAGACAGTAAATGCAATGTCAAGCATGTGATGCCACATAGCAGAATGTGGAATCACAGCTTTACTTGATTTTATTATTAGTCTTATTATTATTATTTATTTATTTATTTATTTATTTATTTTTTAGATTAGAAATGGATATAACAGTATGGAACCTCAACATACATTGATTCATTCTTTCTGTTCAACAATAATTATTCCTTATATGTCAAATATTACAAATTTATTACATAATGATCCGTGGTAAATGACATGTACAGAATTGCTAAAACACCATTTTCAAGCAAGATGAACTGTATAACAATATAATGAAGCTGATGATAGCTGAGAAATCAGATGATACGGCCAAGAATTAACTGCCTTTTTTCAGACACTATCTGAAGCTTTAATACCACATCGCACTCAAGGTAATTATTCAATGAATCTGGAGCTGAACATCGAACTAATGCGTTTTCACTACGACTCGACTTGGTATTTCCTGGAGAGCGTTTCCATTACAGGATAGTACTGACTTTACAGAACCTGAATGTCATAGGGGTGTGGTGCGTTAGTTCCGTATCGTCTGCTCAGAGAGTTACTGATAAACTCGCTCGTTGTGTGTTGTCTTATCTGAATTTTTACGTCGGCCACCAAGGACTGAATCTCCTGGAGTGACCATGGTGTAGTTTTGGGCTGTCATCATGTGGATTAATGTACCGCTATATTCACTGTCAACTTCCACATCTGTACTTTGTAAAACAGCGGGTCACAGATACAACTGTCTGACCAATCAGTGTCTGTGGGGTTTATACGTCATGTTTTAGTATCACTTGGAACCTTGGTGGAGGTGATACTAAAAAACTAGTACCAGGTACCAGATTCCAGGTCCTTTTTGGAAATGCAAAAAGGTACCATGTAGTGGAAACGCGGCAAAAATCACTATTATTTTCCTTCAAAGTCAGTAACTGATTACACTGGGGATGTACGAAAAACTAGATGTTTCTATTTTTCACAGACAGTGATTCGATCCACCTTAACGTCCTATCCCTCAGTTAGAAGCAATACAAATCTACTTTGAATGAGTGCTTTGCTCAAATGACAAGCTCAGAGACACCATATACACATTTATACTTAAACCTTTATGTGTGTGAAGAGTCCTATTGTTTGCCAGTGCGTACAGTATGTCATAAGTGTGAAATTTCGTTTTCGGGTTTCCGTGAATATAAGCCTCGGTGTAAACATAAAGAATCATGATAAAAACAGCATGCACAGTCATAACAAAGAAGCCGCGATACATGTGCATAACAGAGCTGTTCTGTCATATTGACAATAACACAGGAATATAGGGATGTGTGAAAAGATCCATATGATCAACTATTGATCTGGTCTGCAGCCTATGTTTTGTTTGTGTGTCTGCTGAGGTCAGCAGGAAGTTCCCACAGACCAAGTGGGTGTAAACACAGCTGTCTGGATCAGTGTGTGTGTGTGTGTGTGTGTGTGTGTGTGTGTGTGTGTGTGTGCGTGTGTGTGTGTGTGCGTGTGTGTGTGTGTGTGTTGGGGAGGTAATTATAAGATTGGAGGTGGGGCGGAAAGCAAGGGCAGTGAGGTCATTGCAGAGACTGAGGAGGAAGCCGTTGCGAGTGGGGGTTGAGGAACCAAAAGAAACAGTTCTGGAAAAGTTTTGAGGGAGTCTGAGGGTTAATGCTGTGCTTGAAGTAAACATAAGGGCTGAGCAAATGTTTTTGCTGGTGTCCAGTATCAGATAAGAGGCAGATTATGGGAGTGGTTAAAGCATACACACAATATACACACACAAACAACTGTGTTTATGTAAAGAAGCAGCGGGCCTTATTCACGTCACATATCGTACAGATCTCAATCAATCACCCTGAATCTGAACATTCTGATAAGAATGTTATGAGGACATACAAACAAATAAAGAGATGGACGATTACATTTTGCCCTTGACAGAGGTAAAAAGTAATGAGACGCACAAATAAAATTGCTTTTGGTAAAGTTTATTTTAAATATAAACTCTCTTTAAACAACCACTCCAGGACTGGTGGATATATTAGTGATTGAAGTATTCATTCATTTTCTTTACTTAACTGAGCCTATTATTTCCATAAAGTGAAAATACTGCACTGCAGGTAAGAGTTCTGAAGTCAGAAATGCATTTAACTAAAGGTATGTAAGTATTTCCAACAAAACAGATGAGGAAGTCATCGTCATGGTGTAGTACAATGGTCCCCGTCAGTCTTTTAATTTTATAAATGGTGTTTTGGGTTTAGTATTCCAGATGGTTAATGTTAAATGTATGGTGCGTTTTACTGCTGTTGATGTTTAACACTGAACTCCTTTGACTTTTAAGTACTTAATTTAATTTTAGGTACTATATTCAATAAGATCATCATACGTTTGTAGCCCCCACCTTTGTCTATAGGTCGCCCGAATATGCTCTGACAGCTCCATGACCTTCTCAACAACTGAGCAGTTCAGAAAATGAATGAATGTATGTTTGTAGCACCGCTGTCTTGTGAGGACCACATGCCCCTAAAAACAGAACTTTCCATAATCTCAAACAAACAAACCTACTTTCAGCCTTGTGATAATTCATTTTCTATCAAATGAAAGTGAATATTTAAGCAGTTTATTTAGCTCAAGAAGGAGAGGATTTTTTTTTTTATCTTTTATAAGAAAAGGAACATTTTATTCTTCAGTTCATCACAAACATTCAAAATAAACTGATATGTTTTTCACTAGACACTGCAGAGAAATAAAGTGAACAGTACAATATTCACATCAGAGATGAAATGGAGTGTAAGTATTCATCTGCATAAAATGGAAAGTACCTCAAATTTGTGCTTAATTTTTTTTATTTGAATAAAAGTGCTTGGTTCCATTCCACCTCTGGACTCAAGCAATTTAATATTGTACTTGGCTGAAAGTCCCCAAATCTCTTTATCCTGCACTTCCCATAATGCAACTTGACAGAATGTACAGTTACCAGTCTAGTAAAAGATCAAAGTTTCTCAAATATCTATCCAGAGTTTGTCACACATCTGTGATAAATTTACCAACTTTAGACTCTTGAGACAGTGATGACATCTGATATCCAATGAAAGATGGAAGATGTTAATATAGATGTGAGAACGGCTGATATTCTTGTTCCTGTTTGATATAATAATGTGAAATAAAAGGAGTTCTTCAGAATGCCTGCAGTATTAAGCTCAGTGCTGCCCCTACTGACCAGAAACTGTACTGCAAAAACAACCGCACTGAGCTTTGGCTGAGAACTTACATGGAGTTAATAACTTGAAGTAACTTCTTGTGTGTGTTTCTGCAGAGACGTTGTTTGACAAAGGTCAGGGCTCAGATGTTAAGGCCACTGGAGTTAGATGAGTTGGAATGGGTTTGCATGGTGAGATGTGATCTGCAGAGGAGTAACAACATTCAGTCACAGAGGGAAATATTCCGAGCAGCGCTGTGTAATTAATGCAACATTTTTTAAAATTTTTATTTATTTTTTTATTTATTTTTTTGCCAGTTTTTAGTATGTAGATGAGGATGGTGTTTTCAAGCAGGTTTTGGAGCAAACAGAAGCTCGATAGGGATTTGGTGGTGGGGTTAAAGGGCAAAGGGCAAGTGTCAGACTGAGGCAATAAGAAAGTTGAGCTCTTCAGAGTTGCTTCAAAATCCAAGCACCTTTGTTTAGTTGACAGATTTATTCTGGGAAACATGCAGAAGTGAAGTAAAAAGATCTGATCTGAAAACAGAGACTTTGGGCGTCCTATGAAAAAAAGCTCACCCGCCTCTCCCATTTCGTGAGAGCATGTTATCCTTATCCTGCTCCTGTGTTTATACAGCTTTGCCCTCAAGATCCCAGGGGATGTCTCATCATTAGAGGTTTATGAGATAGGAGAAATTCATGTTCATACATAATGCATCATATAGCGTGTCTTATATAAGATGAGTTGGAGACAGTTTCCTCCTACTCCTCATCTCTCAGTGCAGGAACATGGGAACTCAGAGGATCAGCCTACACCAACACCAACGTCTATGCACTTTTAGAAGCCATCACATACAAAAACACATAGATCTCCATCTGTACTGAGAAAAATCATAAGAAAAATAATCACATAATGCTACACAAAGCCCTCCTAACAGGCCACATGTTAAAGTTTATACTGGGATGACAAACCCAAATATGCAACAGCGGCTGTACAAACGCTTTCCCGTGGAAATTGAAAATGTCCCTTCAGATGGTGGTACAGTGGTGATTTCTCATTTAACAGGAATAGGGAAGAGTTCTGTGTGGAGGGGAATTCAGAAGGTCACATTACTGGCAGAGGGACAGACCTTGAGAAGAGTCATGCGTGTCCTGTAAGTGGGAGTTTGTGTGTGCATGTGAGTGTTCACAGGTGAAAGTGAATGTCAGAATCATTTTTTTATCGTTACTATCTGTGCACCGATGTACACAGACAAGTTAGGCAAGGAGAAAATGTCCCGTATTATATATGGGCTGAAGGGTATGTTGATATAAAATCCAGTAACAGTGCAGTTGTACACATTTGTGCATCCACATACTGTGAACGTATAGAATGGGCCCCAGTGGAGCCTAGGTTTCAGGTATGCAAGGAGAAGCACGCAGTTTTTACACTGAAATTAAACCTTTATGTAAAATTAATAAAGCTTACATTTACTACAGTGCACAATCACTGGACTCCTGTACAAAATAAATACAAGTGAATAATAGACAAGTAATCGACTATCAACACATACTGGGAATAATCCACAGCATAGGGTTTTACAAAGTGACTTAAGAAAGCCTACAGCGCCATCTGCCTGTCATTAAAAAAATAAATAAAAGGGACTGCACAAACAGCATATTTAAAGAAGACTGTAGAGAACAAGGCTCACCACTCACACTTACTGTCTTACAATGTTGGAAATACAAGTAATGAAAGAAAATGCATATGTTACTTATAGAATAATCATAATGGAATGTACAAACACAATGATTTGAATTGTAAAATCTCAGGACTGAAAATATAGATTCTCCAAATGTGTATCTGCTCAGAAGTTACAATACTGATTTATTACCCCACCCCAGAAGGAGAGGCAGGGGGACTGTTTTTGGTTTGGTTTGGTTTGGTTTGGTTTGGTTTGGTTTGGTTTGGTTTGTTTGTTAACAGTCTAGCTCAGTGGTTCCCAACCCTTTACAGCTTGTGACTCCATTTTAACATCACAAATTTGTGGCGACCCCAGATATTCAAAACAGAGACATTTTTTGTTAAAATTCATTTGTTTTTGATCATGTAATAATTTACTATATTATGTTGCAAATAAATGTTAATTTTAGACTACATTTAGTCTATATAATGTATATTATTATGAACGGAGGCAGAAAAGCCAGGTGTAGATTACTGCACAAAGGGAGAATTGTATTTTCCTTAATCAGGATATGTACAGTC
>JAPTYQ010000005.1:17150315-17168146 GCA_029814465.1 Ostorhinchus cyanosoma | reverse complement strand
AGGCAGCAGAGGAGAAGAACCCTCTTATGTCCACCTTTACTGCCTGTTTTAATGCTTTTCACCCAACAGATTTAGTTGCTTTCAGCCTCCTGTTGGTACAAAGCTTCCCTTATTCTTCATTTTTTCCTTTCTGTCATAGTCTGTTTTCACACCCATCTGTAAAACCACTAAATACATACAGACTTGGGTTTAAAAACAAACCCGTCATTCCTGTGTCTAGCTCTTGCTCCTCCTTACCTCACTCTGTTTCATTGTGTTTATACACAGCAAAAACTTTGCTACACTCTGTGTCTTTACTCAGCCACTGTGAAACACTGCCACTTTTCAGTGTTTGGAAACATGAAGAGGGTATCCAACAATAGATTGCAGGCCTCAAACGCTCATTTTGTGTCAGTTGAAAAGAAGAGATGAAATAAATATGGCCATTTGTTACGTGGCTTTCGTTCATATGAAAAACTCTTTATATTAGTGTGGTTCGCCCATTTTAACGGACTTGCATTTTATTGTTTTCAATTCATGCCTCTTGCTGTGATCTGCTTACAATATAGGAACATGATTATAGTTTTGCTTGCTGATTGCAGATTTTTACAAAAAGATCATTTATGTTGCTTTACATTTGAGGAACTGACAGTTAATTTGATGTGGGTGAGTATTAACACTTAAATTGCCTTTTTGTCTTTCAGTGACTTCCTGATTTTACCTGGCTTCATTGACTTTACCTCAGATGAAGTGGTGAGTAAAGTCATGCGTAGCGAACACATTTGAGACTACGCAAAAGCTTGTTTGTTTTCAGAATATTGTCTTTAGGAGGTGTCCTAGACGGTTGATTTCCTTTCCCCTGCCTCAGAACTGTAGTGTACTTCCACAATGTCTGATAGAGAGTAACAAATGATGTGCACTGTCAGCAGATCAAACATTTCCATCAGAGCAACTTTCTTAACCATCAGCCATATTATACTGCTGCTCAACCCTTGACATTCCTGACTTAATTTTATAATTACACCTCTCACAAAAATAGTGTTTTCTTCCTCCGCCCTTTTTTTTAAAAACCGTCTGGATCTTTTTTTTTTTTTGCTGCTGCACTTCTATTTTTGCCTAATGTGGTCACCCACTGGCTGCTCCATCACCCTTGTGTTTACATCTGTCTGGTCAGTTGATCGTCCACCCCACTCAACAGATGACAGGAGGGTTAATCTCAGGCTTTAGATGAAATCTCTCTCTTCTGCTCGGTCCATCTCAGGGGGTGGTTGGGTGGGGGTTTAATCGAATTGATAGCTTTAATCTGTCCCTATTTCCTGCATATTTAGAGTGCACTCATGTCAGTGTTTAGATGCTTGTCTGACTCGTCATGTTGCCATGGGTTAATTGTCTCCACCCAGTCTTGGTGTGTCCTAGTTTTTCCTGGATAGTGAGCCTATTCAAGCTTCATTAATGCGTCCACATTTGGCTTTACTCCCAGCTTTCAGTGGAATAGCTCATGTTATGGCTATAACCTTGCAGGATAGACTTAAAGTGTAATATCATAGCTCATGTGCACAAGAAGCTGTTGTGGGAAATTCTTTGGGGTTGTGATATTCCTGAAATGTGCTTTGCTATCTCTCAGTTGAATTTGGCAGGTGAGTGCAGTTGCGCTAACTAAATTGAGAGGGAGTGTTAGGTGATTTCTCTTGCCTTTGCCATGAACTCTTGAGAAAAGCATCCCCACAGCCTCTAGTTTATGTCTGTCCTAGATAAGGAGGAAAGCTCTGGCAAAGCCAAGAACTCATTTGTTGGTTTCCCATGTGCAGAGAATGTCATTATTTTCACACAGCCAGCTGAAGGCAGCTGGTCAGGTTCCGGCTGTTGTAGGAATCTGCTTACAGAAAAAGTTAAATCTGTTCTTCCGAGATACAGATTTATTGCTCATTTACATTTTTCCAAGTTGTGTCAAGTTTCAATCCTTAAGAGGACACGCTGCACTACAAGGTACCACAGAGTTCATTTAATGTTGCTTTGCATGTCAGATTTAGTTTAACAGTTAGTTAGCGGTCATCTCTCAGCTTTCACCTTTTTTAGGCTTGAACTGGTCATACTGAGCTTTGTCCTATAAGGTTATATCCTTTCTAAGAAAGGGATTCATGGCCATTAATCTCATGAAAATACCACTTTGCTGTAGATCAGTCTAACCAAGTATGCCCCCTGGTGGATGATATATTGAATGCAACAAAAACGTCTCCTGAATTTTGACTCTTAGGATTTGACATCAGCACTGACCAGGAAGATCACTTTGAAGACCCCTCTCATCTCCTCTCCTATGGACACCGTTACAGAGTCAGCTATGGCAATTGCTATGGCGGTAAGACACTTATTTTCCAAAGTAGAAAAAAACTGAGGAATAACTCAAAGAATATTGAAATGGTAAAATTTACACTTATCTCTTTAATCTGGAAGTTGATGGGAGGAATTGGCATCATTCACCACAACTGCACACCAGAATTCCAAGCAAATGAGGTCCGAAAGGTTAAGGTAAGTAGCAGTAATAATAATATTTTCTATTATAGAATGAGGTTTCAGTATGTTCAGAAGGTTTCTGGTGGTTGTTTACCAAGTCTGAATTTTTGCATCTCTTGGTACCAGAGATTTGAACAGGGCTTCATCACAGACCCAGTTGTGATGAGTCCACGCCACACAGTTGGGGATGTGTTTGAAGCCAAGGTTCGACACGGTTTCTCTGGCATTCCTGTCACAGAGACAGGAAAGATGGGCAGCAAGCTTGTGGGCATTGTCACCTCAAGAGATATCGACTTCCTCTCTGAGAAAGACCATGACAGACCTCTTGAGGAGGTGTGTAAAGAAAACAAACTTCTATGGTTTTAAGATGGTGTTCATGACTATGTTTTGTACTTTTTAATTGTGCTGTCGTCTTGCAGGCTATGACGAAGAGGGAGGAGCTAGTTGTGGCTCCAGCTGGTGTCACACTGAAAGAAGCCAATGATATACTGCAGCGCAGCAAGAAAGGTAAACAGAAGTGGATGTTATTGATGTTGTATTGATAACATTTTGGTTGAGCATCAATTAAGTTTTGGTCTGAAAGGTTCCCATTTTGAATTCACATTTCACTCTCTCTAACCAGGCAAGCTCCCCATTGTAAATGATAATGATGAGCTGGTAGCCATCATTGCCAGGACAGATCTGAAAAAGAACAGGGACTACCCCTTAGCCTCCAAAGACTCGCGTAAACAGCTGCTGTGTGGCGCCGCCATTGGCACTCGGGAGGACGACAAATACAGACTGGACCTGCTGGTTCAGGCGGGAGTGGATGTTGTTGTACTGGTGAGTGTTTGTACTCACAATATGTATATTATCATGGACATTTGCGTGGGTATTAAGTGAGAGCAGGGTTCCCGCAGGGTCTTGAAATCCTTGAATTCACAAGTCTCCATTTAATGCCTTAAAGTCTTAAAAGGTATTCAATTTGATTTAGTTGGTTCTTAAGTAATGTTGCCATAAACATGTTGGCTGTATTGTGTTTAAATGTGTCTATTAATTGTCCAAGCAGCAAAGAAAGTAACGTTAGTTGACTGAGTTTCACCTGTTCCAACCCGACAATTTATACTGAAATTAGGATCCACTTATTGCTAACTTTGCAGCCCTCAGTGAGGAATGGAAATGGGTATATTAAATTCTGTTCTAAGTAGTCGTAAAAAAGGTCTTACATCTAGAAACCTGTGGGATCCCTGTGTGTGACAAAGTGGGATATTGCTTCTTTTTTTTTTTACTATGTGCTCACTTTACATATCTTGGCCTGATTGATGAAAACAGCAACTTAAACTTAATTTTTTTGCCTTTCCAGGATTCTTCACAAGGCAACTCTGTGTATCAAATCAACATGATAAATTATATTAAACAGAAGTACCCAGACTTACAAGTGGCAGGAGGAAATGGTGAGTCTGTTTGGAAATGGTAATCTGTAAAGTGGTGTTACTTGTTCTTTATAAATATGTACACATGTGAAGAAATGATATAATGTCAACAAAATGTAATAGTTTATGCACAAACCCTGACAGTTCTTTAAATTTCCATCCCACAGTGGTTACAGCAGCTCAGGCAAAGAACCTGATTGATGCTGGAGTGGATGCTCTGAGAGTCGGCATGGGCTGTGGCTCCATCTGCATCACACAGGAAGGTACTCACTGTTGTTACATCCCTGATTATATCTCCATAGTAACAGCATAGTTCCTCCTTCTCACTGATCACTGAGAGAGCGGGTTCTTAGAAGTATGTATACACGATATAATAATAAACAATATGCAGGACACAATAATAAGATTTCAAAAGGCTGTGTCATGAATCCCTGGTCAACCTGTTCTGTCAGTGAGGTACACTGAGAAGAAAAGCCTATCAGTTGCTAACGGTAACAAATACCTTGAGACCACTCCTAGTTGTCATGGTGATCTGGCATGGCCCCGTTCTACGTTGCCATGGGGACTGGCCTCTCATGCTCAGACTGGGTCATGTTTATCAAGAATAAAAGAGGCAACGTTTCAGCTAAAAGACATAAACTTAAAAATATCTCTGAACTGTAAAAAGCTGCTGTGAGTCCCTGTTTGTCCCCGGCTTTGAGGACATTCTGCGATTTGTTGCCACAGCAATTTCATGTCAGATGTGTTTTCTCTGTCTTCCAGTTATGGCATGTGGGAGGCCCCAGGGGACCTCAGTGTACAAGGTAGCAGAGTACGCCAGGCGTTTTGGTGTACCGGTCATTGCTGATGGTGGCATTCAGACCGTGGGACATGTGGTGAAGGCTCTGTCTCTTGGGGCATCAACTGGTAAGACATCAAAGATTGTGACACAAAAATGCTGGGAATAAAGTTTGTGAATTCATTACTTCCTATTGCAAGTTGGTAATTGTTTTAATTCAAAACAAGACCTAGTCACAAGTATTTTTTTATCACACTGATGATTGGATAACATGAGTGTAAAGAAATAACTCCCTTGTATCCAACTCCAGTGATGATGGGTTCGTTGCTAGCAGCAACCACTGAGGCTCCAGGGGAGTACTTCTTTTCAGATGGTGTACGACTGAAAAAGTACCGTGGTATGGGCTCCCTGGATGCAATGGAGAAGAGCACCAGCAGCCAGAAACGATATTTTAGGTAGGTTCAATTTGCAGAGTAAGAGGGTGGGAAGCCAAATCCAATGTGCATCTTCTGCAGTTTGTGATCCTGTTGAAGTCATATTGATTAAGTGATATTTTAATACAGTGAGGGAGACAAAGTGAAAGTGGCCCAGGGTGTGTCGGGTTCAGTCCAGGACAAGGGCTCTATCCACAAGTTTGTACCTTACCTGATAGCTGGAATCCAACATGGCTGCCAGGACATCGGAGCAAAGAGTCTCTCTGTCCTCCGGTCAGTATCGTGGGTTTGTCACATCTACATTTGTAGTTTAACTTGTCATGGCACATTTGGTCACATTTCATCTCTTTATTTTTATATTTGGCAGCTCGATGATGTACTCTGGAGAGCTGAAGTTTGAGAAGCGGACCATGTCGGCACAGGTGGAGGGGGGAGTTCACGGACTCCACTCGTAAGTACAGAAATGGACACAAAAAATGTTTTTTTCCCTATTAAACTATGATCACTATGGCCAGAATCTCATTTCTTCTAAGAGACCATTTCTTATGCTTGACAGAATATATTACAAAATATTTTCTCTAAACTAAATAAAAAAATAGCTGATATAAAATGACCACATGGAAAAGCCTGTTTTTCAACACATTTTGAATTATATATTCCACAAATATATGGTTCAATATTACACCGTACTTTGTGTATAGATACAGGTCTAATGTAAATATTGGCAAAAACAAATATGAATGCCCTTGTAAAATTCTGAACTAGGACTGATGTGTGAAATGAAAGTATGGTAGAGTTAAAGCAGCAAAAAGATGATGTAACTTTTTTTGTTGTCCCAAGATAACTTCATCATTATGTTGCTAGGAAACAACTTGGCTCCAGTATTTACTTAGTGTGAGGTGTTGATATCAGCAAATGCTGCAATGCAAACTGCATCATTTTGCTTTGTCAGTTTTTACTCCTATTTTCAGTTAGGTGAGAAAGTAGGAGTAAAAACTGTTGGTCATCTGGTGGTTGGCTCAGGTGACCGAATCCTTCTGAGCAAAAGTAGTTAGTTTTAGCAGGTTTGTAAACCACAGAAGTGGTTTAAACAAGTCTTATAAGCTTGCTCATTTATTTATTTCCCTTCTCACCCCCACAGTTACGAGAAGCGGCTGTACTGAATGAGAGGATGGAGTGCAGGCGAACAGTGCATGATGTGCCCAAACTAACAGTGACCAAATGTTGAAGTTCTGCTAACAAACATACCTCCCCAATACTCCCTCTGTATCCTCCTCCACATCATATCCACCGTTGCTCTCTCTGATCCCGACCAGCTGCTTTGGGAAGGAAAGAGGCATCGAATTGAAGTGAGAATCTTCATACTGACACTCTCTGAACACCTGGGATATTGCACTCAAGAAGCGGTGCATCAGGGTTTTCAAAATAACATTCACATGAATCTTGAGTATGCAGCTGATCCCAATTTTGTGCGTGTGTTGACGGTAGTGAGATAATGAAACATATGTGAGTGTGAGTGTGTGTGTGTGTGTGTGTGTGTGTGAGAGTGAGTGAGTGATAGGGTCAGGGTAGTGTCATTGTGTGTGATATAATTACAAATACGTGGTTGGATGTAAGAGAAGGTGCATCGTTTTTGTCCTCTTAATATTAAGTCTAAAACAGCCATGGTGCAGATGTAGATCCATCAGTATCTGATAGGACCAGTGGTCCCTGTTGGAAACCATACACACCCCAGTCCTGAAACACAGAAACACACCAGTGCACAAAAGCAAGACAAAATTTGTAGTGAGTACATGATGTGGCAATTTTACCTTTTATTTTCAGTTGTCAAAGCTATGAGCTACTTAATAATGATTAGCATCTAATATTGTTTACTTCTTTATTGTGGATCCTGAAGTTGGTGATGCAGACCATGACTATTATCCTGTTGTCAGCCACAATCAGTAAGCTGAACTCAGACCCACAGACTTGAATGCTGTGGAATTTCATTTCCCCTTCAAACGCATCTTGAGCCAAATAATTAGTCCCATCTCAGTGCATAGTGTTTATATGTTAAGCACAGAAGGGACCAAACCCAGAAGATCAGGAATGTTGTTTAGAAATGAAAAAAAAAAACTATATATAATGTACCAATCAAGAATGATTTCTTTGCCCGTAATTTGAATTCTTTTAGATGGAAAAATAAACTTTATAGCTAACGTGTATAGACCTGGGGGCTTTGAAATGAGCATGAAGGGTTTTTGATATGCATGTTTTTTTTCACAAAGCCACAACATGGCTGTATTTATATTCTGCTTTCTTGTAATTGCATACATACTGCCAAGTGTATATACACTTCCTTTGACACTTTTGTAACTTCAAAACCAAAATTGCCGCAACAAGTTGCTTTTTATCTTGTCCCTTGTTAACACTTGCGCTCTGTGTGACATAGAGTCTCTGTGATAGGTTTATTTCATTTTTGATATCTTTCATCTTTACCAAACGTATGCCTTGAAATGAGGATGGATTAAAGCTGCGCGGGACAGCTCAGTGAAAATGCATTGAAATGCATAATGTTATACACTTTCTTGCCTCCTTTGTCTTACTTTGAAACCGAATAGATGTATTTGTTTATAATTTGGCTTATGTTGGAGTAGAGTTTTCTAACATTTTCATACTGGATGTCCTTTTAATTTGATATTTTCTTTTTTTATTTTTAATGTTCTTGTTGGTAAGAGTTGAGTTGCATTCGCTAACATTCTTATGTACTTACCCTTCACAGGGTTCACTTGACTAGCAAAACTCTTGCAATCGGCCAGAATTGCAAGAAATCAAGAAATTGTACGTTAAATTATATGGAGAAATATATTCCTATATTAAGTTGGACTGCTGCTTGTTTTCACTTACCCACCTAAAGAGAGAATTCAGGTTTTTTAACTGTTACTTGTTCAGTTATTGTCTGCTGTGTCCTGTTAGTCCATCTAAAAAGCACAAATATAGTCATATTATGTTTACAGTTGTGTTTTTTTTTGTGTTGTATGTGTTCTCTTCTAGCCATAGTGTATTGCAATGCAGCCACAGTTGCCAAAACACACTGGTAACTTCTGAACCCATGTATTAAAATATAAAATGATCAGCAAATGCTTTTTAGATGGACACAAAAGATTCAGTGGAGATTTTGAGTAAATTTAGATCATGTTTACAGTAAAACACTCAACAGAAAAGTTGCTTTTGCTGTTCAGTATGTTAAAGAATAATAAATAAATCAAAATATCCGGGCTACTGTCTTGAGTTGTAGAATCACGTTGCGGGCAATCAGTGGGAATATTTAAATTAAAAAAAAAAAAGGCAAATCTTACAAAACAAACTTTATTAAACAATGTGAGAGCAAAGTTATGTTTGAACATAAATAAATTAGTCTGTTATAGTTGTCTTAGTCATTTCTTAACAGCACAACATAATGAACAGTAGTGACAGGGTAGCGTATTTGTCCATTTTACCAGCAGAGGGCACTACAGCACCATGACCAAGTAAAATGACTGGCTTATTGTATGTAGATTTAAACTTTGACAAACACAACTTCATCCCATTCAACATGGAATTTAATAACAATATTATTCTGGTAAATTTGAGAGCATATGACTTCAGTAGTATTTAATAAGTGCTTAATTCAGTCACAGTACTATATATTGGAATGTTGGAATGCAATAAAAACATTTGTACAAATAAATTCCTGCTTTTTCTCAACTCAGTAAAATGTTACTGTACTTTTGACTGTATCAAACTTCAGCAACCATTATCAAACATGTAAAAGTTACAAATTACCTTTTGGCTCTTGACATTCTTGGCACTTGGACCCTCATAAACATTCAGTATTGACCAGAAATGAAAGCTTATCAAGCCTCCAAATAATGGGCAGCTAAGTTTATTTTTATGGTATACACCAAAGGTTTTCTTAATCTAAGTTTACATTTTCTTGTCCAACAGAATTCATTGCCATAAAGCTTTGGAAGATTGGATTTTTGCTCTTTTGGCACCATTTTCACATACGTTTTAATTAGCTATTAGCCATTTGCACTGGAAAAGTTTGGATTTACAGGAAGCATGTTTTTCAGTTGTTACAAAATGGATTATGGATAAAACTTGCAAAAACAGTGTTTTTTGACTATCAACGCCATACAAACGGTTATGGTTAACAATTGAAACTGTCAAGGCCAAATTCTAAGAGCAGACCATTTATTTTCAGAACCTCCTAAAGCACTGCGCTCCCACCCCCACCCTCTCAGCTTTAACTTGCCTCCTTCAGATGTTCATTAAGATGTGAAACTTACATTATGAAAACCTCTGGTGCTACCATGCTCTATCAAATAGGCTATCAAATAAGCTGCTAACGTGCTGCACAGAGCAGCCAGTCTCCTTAAGTCCTCAGTGTTACCCTTGTTTGACCAGACTGTCCTTTTATAGATCAATAGTCTCACTACAGATGCTCAAAGCATCGATTTGTCTGCAAACACTGATGAACTCCTCCTGCACGGATCGGTCAGCCTCAGACGACATGTCGAGGTCTAGGCTTTCCTGTGAAGCTGCACCCAGTGTGTGATAGTGTTGCTGTGGATCAGCAAAACCCTGGCGGGAGGAGCATGATGGCTGACCTGTGCCGCCTTGTTGGAGAGGCTGCTGAGCACGTCTGTCTGGGCTCGGGCAGAGAACCAGTGAGGAGCCACCGAGAGAGGTTCGGTAGAGGGAAGAGGAGGAGGAACTTCCCCTCCAGCGTTCAGGGGATGAACAGGTGGAGGAGGAGGAGAGGGAAGGAGATGGAGGAGCACCCACAACAGTCTCTCCTTTAGATTTAGTGCTCACAGGCTGGGGCTTCGGGGCCATCTCCACACAGGAAGAGGTCCGATAAAGGCCAGAGTCAACTGAGAGAGGATCGCAGAAGCCGTTGCTGGGAAGTGTACAGTGGTTGTTTATGGAGTGGTCACTACAGTGAATAGATCTAGGAGGACCAAACAGGCTCATGGGAAAGAGGGCCTCACTGAACAGTGCCTCATCTATACTGCGACGCAAGTTGATGGGCGAGGGTGGATGCAGGTCTGTGGTGGAGTCGCTGGTAAAAGACGATCCACCCGATGGTTCACCACCTCCTCCGTTCTCATGTTTTTCTAAACCCCTTATGTCTAAATCTAAGTCCAGGTCTCGATACGCTAAGGCCCGGTTGCTGTGGTAGAGCAGATCAAGGCCATTCAGGCTGCTTCCAAGCCTCTCATCCATTAGAGTGTAAAGGGGGAGGCTCTCTGTCTCTCCAAGCCCAACTGTGTCCACAATGGCCAGCTTTTCCTGCTGGCTCAGGGTCCACTGGTAGCTTCCAGGTAGGATGGGTGACTTGGATGACAGCAGTTCAGTCCAGCAGCTCCCAGCAGCTGGAAGGTGGTCAGAGCAGTAGACTGGTTGTGCCACCACCAAGGCTAAGGTGAGACAAACCCCTAACTCACACAGTCTGCAGCTGAACTGAAACGCCCACCACGGCCAAGGGTGGAAGACCTCCTCTCCTCCAGCGACACCCATAGCATTAAGCATGGCATACAACTGCAGTCCTGCACATGCTAAAGAAAACAATGCTGAAATACAAACAGTGACAGCTGCACGATCCCAATCACGGCTCTCTGCAAAGGGGCAGCGATTGTAACGCTCAGCAGGTGTTGGAGATGTGTTGTTCAGGTGGTAGATGTGCTTTGAATCTGCCCGGACATAGATGTAGAACACAAAATAGGCAGCTGACAGGAATGTTGCCAGGGCTACAAAAGCTCCACGAGAGATCAGTGAAAGAAAGAGGCAAAGGGGAGGCTTTTGCTGGTAAAACTTGAGTAATGTCACTGGACCGAATGCAGCAGCAAAGTGCAGTACAACCAGGCAGGCCAGGAAGCAGGGTCTCTGAAAGGCAGAGTAGGAGAGCTGCATTCTTGAGCGCATGGAGAGCAGAAGAAAAACTAGACCAAATGCCGCAGTCAGACAAGGAAACGGTGCCTCATAGAGCATCAGCGAGGCCTCGGTGGAGGGTAAGCGGTCCTGATGGCCATAGGCATCGTACAGGAGCGAGAACGACCTGGTACAGCCGGCGGCGAGGAGGAACAGGCTGACCAAAGCAAAGTAGCCACATCCAGAGGGGCATCGAAGTGGTAGACACAGCAGGTTGAGCGCCGAGGCTAGCGTTAGCATAGCAAAGACACAACCAAGGCCGTACACGTGGACCTCCCAGGCCATGCCCCAGGCTGCCATGGCACTGTTCCAGTCAGTGTAAAGGGGGACCAACATTAGTGGAGCTGGGATCAGAAAAGGGTTGTTTGATTGATTCATGGCAGTGTTGTTTAGCGTGGTTCTCACATCCAAGGCAGTTGTACTCTCCCAGGTGTCCGTGTTGTTACAGATCCCAAAGTGTTCTTTATTACAGTCTGGAAGGAAGGTGATGTCTCCGTCCTCTGGGTTTATCATCCAGTCCTCAGTGGTCATCTGAAGACGGGGAGTTTCTGCGGAAGAAAACCGAATTTCAGTTCTGATATGTTTTGCATCACTGATGACAGGAGAAGAGAACAGAAAACAAACCGCCTACTACTTTAATCATCCTCTCATTAGAATACAAGGAAACAATTTAATAATGTTGAAACTACTAGTTCAGGAAGATAAATTGGCTCTCATCCATGATGTTGAAAGCGTGCTTTACTGCTAATGGGATAATCCTGTTCAAAAGCCTGTAAGAAGGGCAACTTCAAACTGGGCTGGACCCAGAAACAAGGCGGCAGGGGAAGTGTGTGTATGTGTATGTGCGTGTGCATGTGTGTGTGTGTGTAAGAGAGAGAGAGAGAGAGCGATCAGGCCACTGGAAACCACAAAACCAATTTCTCTTGGATTACGTAAGCCATCTGGAGTTTCCATGCAAGTACAGTTTAATTATGATTGTGTTGGACATGTTTTAGCGCTGTGAAGGAAAAGGCTGTTTCAAAGCGGTTTAACTTTGGAAATTAGAGAAGAGCTGCGTATGTGTGCTTCTGTGAACGTGGACGACACACCAGCTGCAAAACACATTACACAGTTTGTGCAGTTCAGTCAGCGGCGTATGACTCGAACAGTGCACGAGTAAATGCCTTACACATGGGTAAACAGAAGCACATTTTTCAGTTTCCTTGTCTCCACATCAGTTATCCACACATCATGACGCTTGTTCTTTTCCATAAAACATGGCTTACAACTGTGTGCGTGCTATCGTTTCACTACAGAACGAAACATACAGTACTGAGACCTTTAATCTAATAATAGCAGCTCCCAAGCCTTATTATAATTGAACAAAAGGTAATCAAATGCTACAGAAGGAAAACAGCAGCTAATTGCATCTTCTTCATTCCACAGACACACAGACTTATCAGTCATCTTGTGCCCTTAGACAATCAGTCCTCCATAAAGATCCGGGCGCTGTAATAGACCTTAGAGAGGATACCCTGACAGTACAGTTCATAACACAAAAGGCTGGTTTAATGAAGAATTTGCTTGCATTTAAGAGCATCATTGTGTGTTCAAATGTCCCTAAATACAGTTCTGCTGCTTGTCTAAAACAGTCAAAATATGTTTAAATATGTTGAGCAAAGCCTGGAGAACACATTACATTAAGCACTACTGTTATGTGCCAGTTTAAGACTTCGTGTGTGCGAACGTCAGCACCGCAAACCCTCTGAATCTCTGCGTATATAGATTGAAGATACACATTTATTTCTTACTTAAAACATAAGGAGGAATACATGTGGCAGAACATTTTTTTTTTTTTTGAAGTTCTTCTGATCTATCCTTTATAGGCTTATTTCTGTGTTTCCCATCCCACCCTGTCCTGGTCCCCTAATTCACTCTTTTGTTTATGGTTTCCCTTCAACACCCTCCACAAAAAAAAAAAAAAAAAAAAAAAAAAGGGAAACTCCCATAGGTGGGTTTGTTATTTTTACACTGGGACATTTTTCTACATTAAACTCTTCTCTTAGACTGCCATGAATTTCACAGATTTCCTCCTATCCTTTATGTTTTAGTAGCTCTTCTCCTTCCAGAAATATCCTTATTTGACATATGCTTCCTCCATCATCTTTAATGTGGAGTTCTGCAGCTTTAGGGGAATAGTTTGTACTGGTGGACACTGTACGTCAGCATTTAACGCTCTAACTTTGCTGCCTTGTTGCTGAAATGCAAATAATCTCAAATTTTTCTTCTTCATATCAATGTTCCCTGTGTGTGTATTAGTTCATTTTGCCGGCTCAGCATCAGCATTAACGTCTCCTTTGCTTTATTGTTGATAAATTCTATCATTTTTCCTCATTAATCTCTTTACTCGTGGAACTGAATCACAGTCTGATGTTGTGATGAAAATGTGAAGCTATAGGAAATCTGACTCAACAGCTGTCGGCTGGTGCATCTCTTACTTCTTCTACAAAGCACTTTTATTTCACTCGGTTAAGCTGCATTGAATCATGTCCTTCACATGATTAAAAATACAGGTACTGGAGGTGTGTTTAAGCATGAATGGAACTTCAAATGCGTCTGTCCTTTGGCGAATATAATCGGTACATTCATACATATTCTAGGATTTTCTGAAAGCACTTCAATTTATCAGACAAAGCGATTCATTTCTTTCACTAATGCTTTTCACTGTCGGCAAATATGCATATATTTTTTCTCCTTGTTGGTAAATTTAGTTTATGCTATTCTTTACACGATCTAAATAAACTTCGAATTCAATCAGAACTTTCATTGGAAATAGTGGTGCGACTACTTTTTAGGTCAAACTCAACATATTACACAGAAACAAATGCCTTCATTGGTTCTGTAGTGTTAAATGGAGGAACTGAGGATTAATTGTGTCTAGTTTGGTAGAAATCATGACATTATCAGTGTAAAATTGGCTCATTAAATATATCAAAGCTTGTTGACTATGATGACATCCTATCATAACACACAGCCCCAGTGCAGGACATCTGTCTGGATGGTAAACTGTAAAACAAACAGACTCTGTAAATGTGGGGACCACTGATAGTGAAGGTGGGGTTCAGTCCGCTGTTATTCCAGAGACTCGTCTGTCCATTTGTTTGCTTTTCCAGGGTGATGGTTTGGACGCCACGAGTCAGGCAGGGTGGAAAAGAACGTGACCGGTGGCTGAATTAGCGACATGTTTTGCTGTGTAGCTCATGTCAGTGTGGCCTAGCTGAGCAGAATGGACAGGGTTTGGTATGTGGCGACTGCAGAACGAGGATGGATCAAAGCGTCACGGTTCACTGTAGGCTGCCCTGTCATCTGACACATTCCAGCAGGAGAAAGTCCCTCACTGCTAAGAACAGGAACTGAATGAAAGGAACTGTGTGATAACGGCACATCACTTTAGCTTTTAAATGTTTAAATGTCATCTTGAAAATGAAAGTGTTTAAGTTTCCACATCCAGCTCCATGGGTAATGTTTTATGAAGAATAACTTCCTGTAAACAGTGTAAAAGTATTCAATGGCTGTATTTGTATTGTTTTATTCCTGAACCCTTTATCAGGCAGGCAGAGCTGGAAAAAGTACTCACATTCTGTTTTTAACCCTTTGACGCAGGAATTATGAGAACCTTAGTTAAGATTTTTTTCCTGAGTGAAAAAAAAATCGGATTGAATTTTTTTTAATGAAACTATTTTTTATGGAGTTACAAAAATGTCCACTCAGACCACCATTTTTGAAGCAAAGAAACGTGTGTTTAAAACGCAATATCAAAACGTGATGTAGTGTGTGAAAACTATGAAATAAAAACCGTTTTAATGCAGCTCACATTTTCACACACTCTATTACTAGTTATTACTAAGTTCATAGAGATAATACAAAAAAACTGTTAATTGCAGTCTAATAACAACTAGCAATTGATTTACTCAAACATGTTACTGCAGATCAGATTTATTAAGAACAACAAAGTTACAGTAATTGTATGAATGACAGTGTAGAACAGGTGTCCACTGTACTGGAGTGACCGCTATGTACGAAAGGGTTAAGTAGAAGTACAGCTACTAGTGCGAAAAAATACTCACATAAAAGTAGAAGTACTGATTCAACTCCTTTACTTCAATAAAAGTTCAAAAGTACAACTTCTCAATTGTAATAAAGTACAAAAGTAAAAAGTGCCATGAATGAAACAAAACTTATTTAACCAGATAAAATCCTAAAAGTTTAGTAATTCTACAGTGAATGGTATTGATCAGAGTCCTGCACCAGGTCTAATACCTGACAGCTAACCCGCAAAAACATGCAGGGACGAGTAAAAAAAAAACATCCATTTAGTTTGAAAAAGTAACGAGCCTATTCTGAGAATGTAAGGAGTAAAAAGTACAGATATTTATGCAAAAATGTAGGGAGTAAAAGGGAAAAGATGGCAGAAAAATAAATACTCAGGTAAAGTCCAGATACCTAAAAAAATCTACTTAAGTACAGTAACTAAGTACTCAGTATACTTTGTTACTTTCCACCTGTGCGGGCAAGTGACTATTTTTGGTAATTTCCTCAAACCTTAAATATGGGGCCAATCTCACACCTCAGTGATTTCCAGAAGCACGTTGGCTTTTCTAACATTATACAGTGATTCAGACAGACTTTACAGACATTCTGAAGCTGTAAACAGTGAATATGAGTCATTTTTCTCCGTTTATGATCTTATAACAGTTGTTTTATTGCACGTATTTACTTTCCGGTAAGTGCTGCTCAGATGTTTTATGGCAAGAGGAGGTAGATGACGATGTCCAGTAACACACTAAGGATGAAATGTAGAATTTCAGAGTATTTCATTGAGTGTCCTGTAAAGGGTTAAATGGTTTTATTTATCCCCAGGGTGCTTTAACCTCTCCAGGCCTCCTCTGATGTTAAATGAAACACAACTCCACACTCTTCTTTAATTGGCTGCGTGTTGATTGTGTGTCGTAAAACTGGGAGCTCAATGTACTTTTAATCTAGTTGCCTTCATTTTCAATTTGGCTCACCTCAGAAAAAACAATTTAATCCGAGCTCACGGTGTTCAGTCGTCCGTACTGAGGATGAACTCCTGGTATGTGTGTGGGGAAATGTAAGACTGATGCAAAAACACCTTCTGTGGGTCCATTAAGGTAACCAGAGCAAAGTGTGTGTGTGTGTGTGTGTGTGTGTGTTGCTTTTGCCGAAGGGTGGACATATTTATTGTTCTAATCTCACCCTCGTCACACACGAAACCAGAGAGCCCCTTAGTGTCCCGTCGTTGGCAAGTGGCACATTTGACGGATCTATTTTTATAATTCACATGACAACATTTGCTATTCTGGTCGAGGTAATGTGGGTTACATCTGCTCCTGTGAACTGGGATACATGTGAATCTTTTTTTAATCAGCTATTTTACCAGAAACCAGTTGAATGATGATCAGATAATATATATGTATGATATTTTGGAGGTTGATATTACATCACGTTTGTCCTGCTCAGATATGAACGGACCTGCATATTGAATCTCTAATCAGGACTTAAAGAGCCTGTGATTATATTTGAAATACAGTCCATTAGTGGATATTGTGTCGGCTGTATTTTTAACCCTTTCTCAGGCAAATGACTATTTTTGGTCATTGATCATTTTCACATAGATTGCAAGACAGTGACATCAACAGTTCAAGTGAGGTCAATCTCAGGTCCATTGTGGTCTCCAGGGTCTGTAAGGTCCACCTGTGCATGAACAGTGAGTGGACCTGCTTTGAATGAATGAATGAATGAATGAATGAATGAATGAATGAATGGATTATTTTGGTTTGCATAGTTATCACCGCACACAGAACAACAACCACAATAAACACGGAAACCAAAAAAGGAAAAGGCCCAAAGCAGAAGCTTATTTTTTGCCTTTCCTTCTCACCTGACACACACCTACACTTACATTAAATTTAATTTGTATATTATCGAGCATTTTCATCACAAAAGGATCAATAACAACAAAAACACATCTAACGTCTTCACTTAATATTCCTGAATAATCTTATACTCAAGACATCTTTTAAACTTTGTCAGAGAAGTGAACAACTTAAATTAAGTTTTATGTCATCTCCGTTTATTTATTTATTTATTTATTTATTTATTGTTCAGTACCAGGAAGTAATGGTACTAATGTAAGGGATGATGTTCAAAGGGGTCATGTGGATGTTGATGTTGGTGTAATGTTCTTAAATACATGTTCCTTTCACCTTACATGTATTTGTCTTGGTGTTTTTTTTGTTTTTTTTGGAAATACACTTCTTGGATTTTTTTGCCACTTACAGTTAAAGAACCAAATATGGTAACTTCACTGACCTTGATTTTCTACATAATAATTTAAAAAAAAAATTATTTCATGAAAGTAAAAATAGGGCTGTCAAAATGAACGCATTAATGCAGATTAATCCATCATCATGATTAATCAGATTAAAAACTGTAACTCAATTCACCCGTTTGCAGCACAGAATGACTCTGAATGTCTCTGGAAGCACAGTTTTGGCAGTTTGTCACGCATGTGTAAATGGACAGTAGATCCAGTAGAATGACAGACAACAGAACCAACACATAAAGATCGAAGACGCTAAACAAAAACGTTTGGCCTCTGGATGAAAATATGAGGACAAAAAAACAAGACGGAACAGTTGTTTCAAGCTGTTTTGATAAAACTGTAGAAGGTGTTAAATAAACACATTCAGTGCATATATA
>JAPTYQ010000005.1:17133503-17150215 GCA_029814465.1 Ostorhinchus cyanosoma | reverse complement strand
TCGATTAGAAATATGTTTTTTGAGAGAAATGTTGACGTGTTCAATACTTATTTTCCCCGCTGTATATATATATATATTCCCTTCTTCCTTGAGCCTGTTTGCTCATGCAAAATGTAATGCGATTAATACAGATTAAAAATGAATGATATTTAATATGATTAATCAGAATGAATCCACAGTAACCATGTGATTAATCTGATTACATTTTGAATCGTTTGACAGAGCTAGTACTAAAGTCCTGTTATGTTCTCCAATAACACACGAAGGATGACATTTTAAATTTCAGAGTATTTCTACGAGTGCCCTCTAAAGGGTTAAGGCAGATATTGTGGAAAAAGTGATTATTACTTTGAGTTACAGTACAGAAAATAGTTTATCTTTGTATTTTCATGTAGTTTCAGAGCGCGTTTGGAAATCGATCCAAAAGCACAGCTTGACTGAACCGCTCTCTTCTCCCTTTGGAAGCAATTACTGCCTTCAGCCAAAGGATGCTGAGTAATTGTTACTCTTCATCCTCATTCCAGTTTACAGGTACGGAAACAACTACTTTTACAGAAGAGGAAGAACAGCTTATGAAGCAAATAGCACAAAGTCCTCTTCACTATGTTTGTGGCAGGAAAAACCCTTCTGCTAAAATAGAAAGTTTCCATCAGTGTTTGTTTACATCTTTAAGAGTGTACTTCCTTACTTGTGCTCCTCAGCAGGGATGTAGTTATCAGCTTGGCGGATGGCGTGAAAATGTTTGTCAACCTCGTGTCTCCATCCTCGTCTGCTGCCGAGGGAACCACACCTTCCTCAGCCTCATCCTCCTGATCCTCTTTAGCCGGCAGCTCTGGGAAGACACATGCAGTTTAACCTCTGAGTGATCAGGAATACAATTAAAGTGGAGCTCCAAAGAAGTCTGAGGAAAACAGATTAGCAAACGGTAATCTGGAGCCTCCCAAAGCAAAGTTGAACCCTCTCTGGTCTGTTCTGCACACATCTAGGACTTTACGCTGCAGAAAATGGAAAGACTGTATTTTTAACCCAGTTCTGTCAAATGGATCGGCCTTTATCGTTCACATAGTTGTACTCAGTCATCCATAGCACAGTAGTCTGGTTCTCTGTAGTCTAATTAAATTGACAGCCCTTTGTGTGTGTGTGTGTGTGTGTGTGTGTATAGGGGCAGTGGAAGCCTCGTTGGTACATCGTGAATTCAGACCTCTCGTGCAATCACAAAGTGGAAATAAATAAGGAAATGACATTTTATATCTTACTCAAAACAGAGAAAAAGGACAAAGAAAGGAGGAAGAAAATGACAGGAAGAAACAGAAAGTAATAAATACATGATACAACCACATCATTTTTCTTTCCCTCTTTGTTACACTCTGAAAATCAGCCCTCTACCCAGGAATAGTGTGTTTCCTGAAACAGTACAGCAGTTCTAAATGAATGATGAACCAGCAGAGATTTGGGGGAATATTGAGTGAACAAAGCCTTTGGGAAGGAGTGAGTTATGAAGTAAGGGATGCCAGACGTGTGTGGGTTTATTACTACACGATGAATATTAAAAGAGAGCATGTCATCGGACTTGCGGGAGAAATAATAATTCAGAAAAAAAAATTCTTAATGGCTCAGAAGTTTCGACAGCGGCTCTTTATAATCGAGGTTCACACAAAGCTTGTAAATCTGAACATTGTCGGTTCACAACCTGCTTCTCTTCGTCCATGTCCACGCTGCACTTTCAAAAGAGATGGAGAGTAATGAGTGACGGAAATAATCCAACACTCAGCGGACTTAAATAGATTATTGGTGTGTCCAGTAATCACATGACCAACAAGTAGCATGTAATGTCAATGAACCGCATCAATCATGTCAATGTGATTGATGACCCTCTTTCTCGCCCAATTTCCTGACTGTGTTTCCATTATTGTTACAAAATAAAAATATATAAAGGTTTGTTTGTTTTTTTACATTTACAGACTCTTATTATTTGTTTTAAAAAGTAAATGTGATTTAGTTTTGTATCTTTGTTGGTTATTTTGAGTTTATTACTTTGAGCTCAGAAATCTTTTTCGTTTGCTTTTTGTTTTTTCTGCTTCTTTTCTTTTGTGCCAACATTTTTTTGCTGCATTTTTAATAAAGTGGTCAATTTTTTTTTTCTTTCTACAAAGTAACACCTAAATATATTCTTTTCTTCGGGAAACAGGTGCCTTTTAATAATCAAACACAGCAACGATTCGATATTGTGCAGTACTTAACCACATATAATCATTTCTTTTCTGATTCTACATCATGATTAGAGTATTTAATGTCTAATCATTTGTGTATGTAATTCTGATTCCATGCCGTCTACAAATACTTTTGAGGTTGGAATGTCTATAAATTTACAAGCATGTCAATATGTTCCATTTTTATAGTGGATCCTAATTAAGCTGCATTTTCTTCAAGTGTATGGAGTGAATTGAAGACTAAGGCTGTTAATTGCATCCGGATCATTAGATCATCTTAAATCTTCAGCACAGACGCACTGATGTGACTGACTGTTACATTAGATTAAAATACAAAGAACCATAAATGACATATACTGTAAGGACAGAATGGTTTAATCGCTGACTCATATTCAGTAGAGGAACACGTCTCTTTCGCACATCACAAGCAAAACTCCTGATGATCAGCTATTTAAAGAGACGCTGCTGACAGAGTAAAACAATGAGCTGAGCAGGACGAGGAAATGTTACTGAAGCACATTGTTTATTTTGGAAAGCTCACAGCGTACGATCTTTATTTTATTGTTTAAATAATAGGTAAGAGGATAAGTGTGTATATATATATATATAAAATATCTCCCCATTATAGTTTTTTTCCTCCATTGTTTCTTCTCTGTTGATCTCAGTGAAAATGACTTTATTTCTTTAGATCTATAAAATGAAGGAGTCCTCAGTTCATCTAAGAGTCTAGACTAAGTTCAACTTAATGAGCACAAATGTTAGAGAGAATTCAGTTCGTTTTGATGTTCTTCACTGCTTCAGAAGCTCCTTATTATCCCAGGTTTTTGGAAGTAATAAACAAAAGATAACTCTGCACTCCATTACACTCTGCCTGGAGTGAGTTTAGGAGATAATATATGCAGAGGGTTTTTTTTTTTTTATCAAACATAATGAAAGAACTGCTTGGTGGTGATCTGAATGCTCTAAATCCAGATCATTTTAATGATGTAATGACTGGAATTTTTTGAACGTACTTGCATGAAATTGCATCATGTTGTTTCTAATATAGCTCATAGTTACTAAGGGATTTATAGCACATTCATATTGGGTCACAGAGTATTAATCATATTTATTCTAGCACAGATGTGCGTTTTTAGCCGTCAGTTATTGTTGTTTTATTTAGTATGACTGCTGCTAAGTTTCATCTACTTTTTCTTCGGTTCTTTTTTTTAAGGAGTCATTATAAGATGAACTGCTGTCATCATAATGTGCCCTATTTACAGATATTTTTAGAAGTCATTTTTCTTTCTAAATTTTGCACAAGGTTATTTAAGATGCATGTCACATACTCTGTTAAGAAACATTTCCATAATCAATTAATCTATCAGTGGCTGCACTTTGGTACGTGGATCACTGAAACAATACATCCCTGCAGGTATTAATGTAGTGTGTTATGGGCCTTGTTTCGCCACAGTCTATTAGCACAGCTTTCAGTAATGGGAAAGATGGGAGGAGGGGAAATAGAGCAGGATAAAATAGGGCTTTCTGGAAGAAAAATTACAGCACTAGCTATCTGATATGCTTAGAAAACCTATATATTTTTTTTTACCCCCACATCTCATCACTCTAAACCTCTACATTATTTTCCCCTTACATGCCTCTTTTTTTCCACCTCTGTTCTCATAACCGTCCTTGGTATTAGATGTTAGAGTGTCCCTGTGTAGAGGATGCGACACATGCAATTTTTTTTACCTGACTGTCTTCTCAAGGGCAATGCCACAAGGTCTCTGCATCAACAAAAACCCAACGATTTGTTTGAAATGACTCACTCTATGCAGAATTCACGCAAACTGTGGACCGATACAAAGCTCACACAGGGATAATGTATGATAATGTAGGGATGCTGTCCTTTCATTTTCTTGCCTCCTTCTTTGTCCTTTTTGAGGTATCTATGAATTTAACCATTGGAATATTATATCAAGTAGACTGAAGGTGTAAAATAACCCTATAGCTGTGGTTTTCTATCCCTTTTTTTTTTTATGTGACCAGAATCTTCTCTGATCTGTCAGGATATGTTCAACCTTGTGGGCAGCCATGCATGAATCCTCTGTCCATGGCAAAACAAAAAAAAAGACATGGATTTGTGTTTGTGTAGTGGCAAAAAAGATTGCAAAAGGAGGAGGGGGGGTACCAGGGAGGGTGATATGGAAAGGACTAAATGGCAAGAAGCATGCTCAGCATCCATGAACAGCAACTGGCGAGCGGATGGTCCCAAAGGAGAGGTGGTGGTTTCGCTGAGTGTGCGCTTAGAATACTGATACCCAGCCAAAGCAGCCCCCCCCCACCCAGGCCAAGCCCTCATCTCTGTATGCAGCCACACTGTGCACACCCGAGAACAAGTGCAGACATAACACTGAGCACTGCAGACAAAACACAGCCTCTATCAGCTGAGCAAATTGAACTGTACAGTCAAAGATACAAGAGCTAGTTTGGTTGAAAAGCACAAACCGTGACTCGTTTTTTTTTTTTTTCGAGATGAATTTAGGAAGAAACTAACCTAAAAAAAGGAGGGTTTTTCGCACTGAAAAGATAATGTATTATAAGAATGATTGGATTACAACATAAACTTGTTTTGCTTGATGTTACATTAATAAAAACTATTTAAAAATCAATACTGCCCCATATTGGTAGTAATTGTGTTAGAGTTGAATGGAAGCTGCTCTAAATACACTAGTTGAATAGAACTGTGTCTTGCAGAAGAATATTACAAATTCTAATATATGTACATTATTTCAACATCATGGTATTGCCTCACAGCCAACAAAACGAAGCAACCTGCTGAGAATAATCGACTCATCATTCCGTGGCTCAACCTTTAGCCTTATATGATGAATGTGTCTGTACTTAGAGGAGGATGTTCCTCTGAAAACTCATTAGGCATACAGATACCAGACTGCCATTGGTGTTGGGGGATGGGCCAAGGAGAAAGAGGTACTGCCTCAATGTCAAGTCAGGAAATTTTCCACATTTCTCCAGAAATCTCTTGGCTAAAAGGTTTCCCGTTTTTTTTTTTTTTTTTTTTTTTTTTTTTATAGTGGAGACTAAAACTCCCACCAAGTAGCATTCAATCAATCAAATAGTCTGTCCTTCCACTCAGTGAGGTAATGGCTTATGCAATGTCGGAATAAAATTACTGCTTGAAAACTCATTACAGCTGGATTGTCAAGACATTTTGACATAGGGTGGTACAACGCACTGTACTAACCAGGAAACTCCAGATGAATTTATGTATAGACACCCTAATGCACATACTAACTGTTTTAACTGTCAACCACAACTGAAGCTTTTTTGAGTTTGATGATGTTATTACTAAATTAAATGTTTTATCCAATTATGCTACTTAAGCCACATTTTGTTTTTACAGGTGTACTTGAGGCAAACCACCATTTAGATGAGCTTTTTTTTTTTTTTTTTTTTTAAGACCAGATGCTTAAACTAACCTCCATACTTTACTGCTGCTTTAACACTGAATAACACCACCTCATGTCAAAATGTCGCAGATTTAAGTTGTCGTATGAGTAACTCACATTCATTGTAACTGTATCTATTCTTCAGGGATGACAAGGTGCTTACATTGTCTTCAAATATAATACAAATGTGCTCCCTTTGACGACTTATCGCCAGAAACATCATCAATCAGCCAGAACTACCTGCAGCCTTTTGACAGCCTATTGAACATTGAAAACCTGTCGACTCATGATTGATCACGTCTATTGAGTCAGTCCAGACGGTATTGATTTCCTTAACTTTGCTTACCTCCTGCTATTGGGAAGGTAACCTTTAGGCTCTCAGTTGTGGATTCCAGCACTAGTTTGTCATCGATCCTCGTCGCAGTAGTGATGACCTCCTGCTGTTCCTCCACCAGCCCTGACTTGGCCTCAGAGAAGCCCAGGTCAGCCTCTGTCGTGGTAGGGTATATTTCTATCACTGTAGTCTCCTCAACACTGACACTAATACCCAAGTCTTGATGTTTAGTAACAAAGGTGTTTTCTGAGGAAGTAGAAGGAATGGTAGGCCCTAAAGTGTGTCTGCTCAGCGTAATCTCCACCAATGCTGGGTTTACTGTTGTGGTCTTGGCTGGTGCCCATGTCAAGACAGTGGGAACTGTAGTTTCTGGAGCGATCGTCAATGAGGCCTTTTCTGAAATATCTTCTGCCCCCATTTTATCAGTGTGATCTGATGGGAGGTGTTGTGCAGTGGCACTCATGCTGGGTCTGGCTGCTTCCACAGTGCCCAATGGTGTGTGGGTATGTGTTGCATTTTGCTCAGGAGCGTTTGTGCTGGCGCTAGTTTTTGTGAACAGAGTGTTTATGGTAGAACTGGTTGTGGGAGAGTAGGAGTCTGAAACAAGTGTATCATTGTCACTCTGCGCTATGCTGCTGTGTGGAGCGCTTGATGACCCAGTGGGAAGTCGCTCTGTTCGTATCGTCGTCACACTGGTTAAAAGCCCCTGAGTCAAGCTGGTGGGTGGTTCAGAGGTTTCAGAAATGCTCCCTTCTCCTGAACCCGACTGGTCTTGCAACTGATCGACTGTTTCCGTCAGCCCTTTGGAAGTTGTGGTTAGTGCAGCTTCCTCCTCATCGCTGTTCGAGCTTCCACCCCATTGTAATGACGACAAACTGAAGGGCAGAGAAGGAAAAGATGGGAACTTTGGTAGAGAAGGTTGAAACCAGTAAGAACTGGGTTTATTTTCAGGTGGGTTTTCTCTGGATGGTGTGGCTTTAGGTCCCAAGGGCGCTTCTTCATCAGCCACCGACTGCCTTTGAAGTAGCAAAAAACACCACCAGAGGAAAGCCAATGTCCGGTGAAGGCGAAGCATGCTGTCAACGATGGTGCATGGATCGGTCACATGTTGTTGTCCATTCTCCTGCTCCCTGAGGCGAGTTTGACTGGTTGTCACGTAAAATGGCCTGAAAGACAAGAGCAAACAGGACACTGGGTGACACACTTTGACTTCATCCTCATCTAAGTTTAACTCGATGAAAGTTGATTGAATTTGCATCTGTTGAATTTTCTTTTCATCAAACATTTTTAGAAGGCTGGGCTTTGGTTTCTCTGAGTGTGACCTGATTTTCATCTACTTTTTTTTTTTCCAGACCATAAAGTAAATCAAGGATAGAAACTATGCCACCCATTGCAAGCAACTGCTGAAGTTAGCAGGCTGAAAATATGTCAACCGCCACAAATCACAACAACGACTTAAGTATTATGGACACCCCACAATTAGTGGTATCCTGTTAGATGTGGTGGTCAGTATTTATGTCAAGCTGTTGCTCACATGCGGACTGTGTTGCTGGGGTTGGGCGGCTTCACTCACTGGCCAATTAAGTGAAGAATATCCATCCATATGTATTCTGCTCAGTGAGGAGCGGTCAATAAATAATGTCTGTGTGTAGAGCTGGGGGAGATTAGTGAAGAATTAGCGTCCGGGTTGCCAACATAAGAATAGAGGAACCTCTTTTTTCTTTTGTGAAGCTCCAAGTGGTTCAAAGTCACTAGCCTGTTGCCTCAGTGAAAAGACTGGAGCACTGAAGGAATTTTTCCTGCAAGAACAACAACCTGTATGCTCTAGCTTTGCTTAACTCCCCCAGCTTTAGCCTTGCTGTCTTTCAATCTTAAATATATTTGTTCTTTAAAGCAAAGAGGGAGAAGGATCTGGATGTGTGGGAGTGTGTCACAAGAAAAAAAAAACACAAAAAATGCTTTGGCACTGAAGTTCTCTCTGGCTGAACACTCTCTTTATAAATGTTATTTTTTATTGTCAGCCCCCGTTCTTCTTTCTGACAGGCTTATATAGTAATTTTCCGTCCTAATCCATGCCTGTTTTCTCTGTATACATGCTCTCTAGTGCTTTGTCTTTTCTTTGGTAAACACACACAATCAATCAGTTCAGGCTAAGAGTCTGGAGCCTGTTCTCACTCATCAACAGAGCAGTGACTTGACCTGTTATCTACCCTTGTGTTTCTGCCTCAGGGAGTTTTACCAGCATGGGTACACAATCATATGCTGAGATATGAAAACTGACAACCAGGGGGGTCAAACATAGATCTTCCCACACACTCCCTAGTTTTGGCACTTTGACTGAACACTATGAAATCAGTTTGCAATGAGGTGAGGTTGTTTTTAGATGCCTATGTGTTAAAGCCTTCACCAGTCAACCCACACACAGCCGCATTTCATGCATGCACAGTTGATTTAGATCTGATTTTGTATATTAGGGCGGGTGTGTACTTGTTCACCCACACATAATGTTCTGTGGTAAGTACACACACCTACATACAGTGCATGCACGTTGTTGTATTTTGAAACATATTTGAAGAGAGATTACAAGTAGAAACTATTTAATCCTAACTTTAATAAGAAAACTCTAGATGACATTTTATTTTGAAATCAAACTTTTTGATTAATTGCGAACCTTGAGGCAAATGACTTCACATCCTAGATTGCCCTCTGGTAGATCTGAAGAATAACTGATTAATTATTTAGACAGCGGAGAAGATGTTTAATTTATTTTGGCTAACATACTCACATTACAGTGCAGTATTCGCTGAGTATCACTTTGTGCGGTTAAGAGAAACTCCTCTACTTTGCAAAGTGTTTGTTTACTTCACATTACATCCATTATCCTGTAGAATTCAAAAATGGATTGTTTTCTTTGATACTACAGCTTCATGCATATGCTGTCACCAAATAATAGTTGGAATACAAAACATTTCTGTTGAATATCTTACAGTGAAATTACATTTCTGGTGTTTTAGAAACAATATAACACACAATATGGGCTTAGGTCCAGATACAGTTACTTAGTGTGAAGTAACAGAGCAGATGGTATTTTGATGCGTCTGTTTTCTTTAATTATAGAATCTTCTTAGTCACAGAGTAACACTAATTAATACTGAAAATTGAATTTTATTTGTAAAAACTAAAATATACTGAATCCTTATATGTTTCTGGCTCCCACTTTATCAGTATACTGAAATATATACTGAAATTACTCAAAAACATTCAAACCAACAATCAAGATAATCAGCTGATAAAGTAACACAAAAGTGAATCTCAAACCACACCATAGGTATTATTATATGTTGCAGATTATTCCTTTAACTTTCTTGTCACCATTGTTATCACATCAAATGCAGGCCTGTTAGTGAAGGCATTGTCTGCTTTGACAGGCAGCAGAGCAAGTGGAAAGGAACCATAAAAAGTGTCTGTGGGGAATTTACGAGTCCCATCTATTATTTTGCTGCCGTTTTGTCTCACTACTCCTGACAAAGACGAGGCCTGGCACTGTAGTGTGTTCAATAGAGCAGAGAAGGAGAAGGAGAAGGAGAAAAAGAGGGCAAAGAGCAGAGACAAGGGCAATAAAGGAGACAGAGGAAGAGATGGACAAAACAGCGTATTGACCTTCAGTTGTGGCATTCTTAGTCCAGGAGGGTAAACTCGACCACAGCCTCCCTAATGCTCAGCTAAGTTTGCTGCCAGAGCCTCTTTGATTAACTCTGCAAACAGACTCCTGTCTTTCAATTTGTTCAGTGTGTATAGATGTGTGTGTGTGTGTGTGTGTGTGTGTGTGTGTGTGTGTGTGTGTGTGTGTGTGTGTGTGTGTGTGTTCTCCCTCATCCTCCTCTCGCAGGACCATCAGCCATCTTGATTTAAATCTGCCATCAACCTGCTGTATCTTCTCTATGTTAGATGATTGTCAAAGCATGGTTAAGCTCTTACCAGCCTCTCTGCGGTCTCTTTCATGCTTGAGGCCAGTGCAGTAACACTAATGACAGAGAATAAGGTAAATGAAGGAATATAGAGTCTTGGAAAATTAAAGTATGAGAGTGTAGCAAGAAAAGTAAGAGGGCTTTTCAAGGAAGAGTGAGAGAGAAAAGCAGCGGCTAAATTAGAGGAGAGCATCATTTTATAATTGAATGGCTTGAAGAAGCTCTGTACTAAAAGGAATAATCAGTAAAGATGAATTGATGCAGCCAATCCTGTTACTATTCAACAAACCTGCTATAAGCACAGCAAAGCCTGAGGATCAATGACACAGTCCTGCATAATGGAGTAATTTACCTCCCTGCAAATGGCTGCTGTTAGCCGCTGGGTGACACTTTTCTGAGTCTGCTGTGTGGGCGTACACATTTACAAGGACTCATTCTAGTTATACTCTGCTATATTTCCATGGTTATAGATGTGCGTACACTTCCATGTGAGTACGTATTTACATGTGCATCCTCCTACGTGCTGCTTGATGACTGATAGGGCTGGTTTTTTCAATTGCGCCTCTTTAACACCAGGCCTGTATCTTCCATTTAGGTCTAGAGTCAACTCATGGCTTTTCCCTGCTGTCCTCTCCTGACTGACTTTGATGCTACACAGAGATGTCAGCACTGCTGAGATTCAATCTGATTGGACTCTGAAAGCCAGCAGGGATTTATTCTGTATAAAACAGGATATTTGAAGGGCTTTATAAGGTGTTATGGAGCTTAAATGCATGTGGATATCCATCAATAATCTTATCCTTTCCTGTCCACATATATAGAGTAAATATATAGAACAGACTAAGTATAAGATATCAGCTACCTTCTGAATCTTTTTGTTGTTCACACTTCAAATAAGGTGCATGCAGGTTTTAAACTGCTTAATATTCTTCTGTTTGTGTGAGATAGTCTTCATTTGTATGTTTAAAACCTCTTCACACAGAACAGGCACAGCTGTAGTCAATAGTTCCTGTGTAATATTGACCATAATGAGAGCCACTCTCATGTCCGAGAATAACCAAACCTCCGCTCGCATCCAAACGAGCAGCATCATAAACCCTGCTGCTGCACGTTACGTACTGTATGTCCCACAGGCTTACAACAGTCTGAGTCATGCTATTTACAAACAAGATTAATGCCTGGCTATTCTGATCTGTGGGGTTTCCTCTGGACAGTTCAAATCTCCATGTCAAATGACGTTTCAACTCTGACGTCTGCAGAAGTCTGAATGAAACGAAACCTGTTGAATCCTAAAAATGTTCCTTTTCCATTTTGACAGATCGCTTTGCTTTTCCCATGTCTCTTGTGTTCCACCTCTTTGACAACCAACATTGACAGCTTATAAAATATATTCAGCATGCTTGAGAATTACATTACTAATGCTAGGATAAGGCTTGTGTTAGCCCACAGCGGATGAATGCAGTGAACCTGCTTATTATAAAGGACGCTCTCAGACATAAGCGTTCCACCGGCTGCCTTTGCCATGGTGACAGCTGAAGCCAAAGACAGCTCGCTAATCCCCCGGATTTGAGCACCTTTTGGACTTCACTGTTCTGCTTGTTGGAGTGTGCTGCACACACATGCAAATGGCCAATTACACACACACACTCACACACACACACACACACACACACACACACACACACACACACACACACACACATTCAGACACAAACAATCCAGTCCACGCATGCATTTGTGAAGTCGCAAATAATGCACAAACATATGTTCTTCCCTATACTCAGTTCATCCTTATGAAGACATGGAAACCACCAACATGGATCATGTTTCATGTGAGCCACCAGCTGTGTGTTGTTACATGTCTTCTCAGCTGTACTCAGCTGATACACTGGCACACACTCCCCTCAGCTTCACATACACACCCAATGACATGCACAGTGCTTGTTTTGGTTGTGAATTTATCCCTGTACCATTCCCTCTCATATCCTTAATCTTGCTTTTAATTAGTATCAGGTCATTCCTATCAACCACAAACCCTCTCATATTTGTGAAGTAAATCTACAGTATGTGTGTGTCAGTGTGTTTATCTAGAGCTGCAGATACAGTGTGTGTGTCGGCGTCTAACAGCATGCTTATGGGAGTCAAATCCACACATTCCCTGTTTCTAGATACAGAGCAGCTGATTAACACATGTATACTCACAGACAGAGTGAGAGGTACAGTTATGTAAAAAGACAGATGACAACATCCAGGATCTTACCTCCAGATGTGTGAAATAAGATGGAGAATCCTCAGCCAGCGGTGTATGTGTGAGTGCTGCAGGAGAGACTGCCTTTCTGAGCCTGTGAAGGTTTGTCTGTGTGGAGAACAGTTCCACTCGCCCTCCCTCCTACTCTCTCTCTCTCTCTCTCTCTCTCTCTCTCTCTCTCTCTCTCCTCTCCCTCTCTCTCTGTTTGTCTCTACCTCACTCTCTCACTGCATCAGTCGTCCACTGCGAGGCTGCCGTCACAATGCCTGTGGTCACACCTCACTGAGCAAATTGTTCATTAGCAGAGATCACCCACTGCTACTGACACTGGGAGACAGAGTTGAACACACCGCTATAGTTCATGAAAACATATACTCTGAATACTACATGTAGACATTTGGTTTATATGTGTACAAAGCTCCATCTATAAACACAGTTTAGGTTATGTAAAGGGACCTTTTTTTATGACAGCTTTGGTCCATGTTTATGAGTGACCATCACTTCCATCAATTATGATACATCAGATGGATTAACCTGCTTATATAAACCACTTCATTTTAGAATAAACCCGATTATGATAGAAAACAATTTGAAAGTTGAGTGTGACCAGTAACAAAATTGTCAAATGTCTTACTAACTCTTTTTTTGACCACAATGGAAACAACTTTTAACGACATATTGTACTAATTCATTTTAATCTGTTTTTTTCATGCACATATGTTTATTTACTGCTTGTCAACACACTTGTCTGTACATTTCACAGTTCTTTTGTCACCGGCTTTATAACTGTATAACAACATCAGCAGTGTTTAATCAGAGGGTGTTTCTGTGGTGCACAAACTTTGGCACAATATTCCTCTAATGTTCGCCCCATACAGTATGATCCCCAGGAATGTCACAAAAATAGAAACAATCAGTGAACTCCCAACCTAAGGAAACATAATTTCCTGAATGGTGGTCGTGTCTGTGATGAAACCCCCTCCCCTATACAGTTCAGTTCTAGCAGCTCAGCCTTAATAACATATTTGACCTTGACTCTCCTTGATGTTGTCACTACCTTTACTTTTACCTCGGCAGAATAAAAGGCTGTTTCTTTGCTGAGTTTATTGAAAAAAACAGCTGGGGGGCTTCTGTTACTGTAATGCTACGTATTGACATGTTTTCATATAAAGTAATTGAATTTAAATTGGATGCGGTGTCAGAGGATATATACTCTCATCATCTGAAATGCATGCTCTTTTATTTCAACCTTCAAAACCATCAGAAAGTCACATTCTAATACATATTGACAATATTGACAGAGACCAATTCTTCTACATACATTAAAGTTTACTGGAATAGAATGAAGCCGGGTGTTTGACGCTTCTGTCTCTACACAAAAACTGTTATTTTCTGGGGGTTTTAAAATAGAGCTGTAACGTGGTCGTATGGAAGAAATGAAAGTATTTGATTACGATAACTCCAGAGCTCTTATTTCCAGCCTTTAGGCTTGGCAGTAAAGGATGTCAAAGGGGAAATTAGCTCTGATCTCAAAGCTATTAAGCAAAAACTGCTAAGATGAATGATAAACTGTTCCTAGGGCAGATTCATGGGTATAGATAAAGGCATAAAAGTATTAATTCTTTTAAGAAATCTATATTATAAACGGGTGTGTGTCTCGGGCATCACACAAAATTCGGAAATAGCTGACAACTGCAGTTTGGCATTCTTATGTATTTTTGATCAAGGAAGAGACTAATAAAAACCACAAGTTGATAAGATTAATGTTTTGGGAGATATTAGTAATTTTGGAAACAATAGCCTCACAATCACGTTGCTATGCCCAGAATCAGAGAATCATCATTGAAATGGGTTACCTAGCAACAGATAAACAATAGGGCCATGTTGCCATGGTGTCAAATTTCATGTGCAGAAACAGACATGCCAGCTGAGAGGTTATTCAACTGAAAATGCCAGTGGAATTTACCGAGAAAGTAAAGAAAGTAAAGGAATGAACTGTATTAGAGGATCTAGAACCCCATGGATCAACACACTATTATTTATTCTCTAGTGTTTATTTCATTACTTACTGCATTTGACTTTGAGTTGAGTCTAGTATGTTGCTGAAATGCTGAATGCACACCTCACATCCAGTTTAAGCTAACCCCTTTGGACCGTCTCATGCACTTTCACACATATCCCTGCGTTATCGGTGTGACTGATGGCAGTGGACTTCAGTGTGTTAAAGGGACGTCTGTCCCTCTCTTAGTTGTAGCTGGCGTCTTGAGGACACTTCAAAGCAAACTGGTGTTCCCGAGAGAGTCTTGACAATTCATTGGAAGCTAATGTGTGCATGTTTGTGGGTCTGCATACTATCCTGTCCCTACTCAGTCTATTGGCACAAGCACACGGAAAGTGCCAGACAATAGCAGATTACGAAGGTCAAAGAAAGTTTCATTGTCTGGACAAGAAACAAAAACAATGGACTCTATCAATAGTTTATTAGCTCTGCCATCTATAGAGATTCGGTGAAGGGTCATTTTACCGTCTTTTTTTAATAGTGGGTGTTAGGTCAGGACGTCAAAGCTCCTCAAAACGCAGCAGGCAAAAACAATGATTATTCTCCTCATACAGTTGGTCTTTAAAATCTTAAATGATAGAAAACATCGATGCTTTTATCAGTGTTTTTGTGCGTGACTATAGATGCATTCATGAATATTTGTTAATGATAGCTTTAAAATTTTTGCAGTTTGTGATTTACTTTGTATGTCAGTGATTGAAGTCTTAATATATGGAACAGCAGCACTCTGGTGTAAATATGACCTTTGAAGAAAATCAATAAGCATCAGGCTGAGGTAGAAATCTAAACACGCCGCACAATGTTTAACATGCAAAGCAACGCCCTCATCCTCATCTGCCCTCAGATTCACAGACGAGTAAAATACTGCTGCTCTATGACCTTTTAAACAGTGTATGTTCTATAAATGTGTGTTTGTGCGTGCGTGTGTGAAAAGTCCTTGTGCTATTTTTGTGACTGTGCGTCCACATCAGTCCTTCCACAGATTTGATGTGGTTGATTAGAGCTGCCAAGTGACAAACCATCTGCATTAATGATCCATCTCTCCTTCACTCATACAACAAAACACCCATTCTATGAAGCACTTGTATCTACGAGTACTCAAAAAAAACCCACATATTATTCACCAGGATCATTGTAGGTATGATTACATGCAAATTAGCATAACCTGTTGTTTAGAAGATAGATGAAACTATGTGTTAAAAATATTCTGGATACCTAAGAGGCGTTGTTTTTAAAGTAAAGTTAACCCTTAAAGACCCAAACACACACCATCGAACAAAAGCATCTACTGATCTAAAATGTTTAATCACTGTTGATGCACTAATCCTATCAATACATGTAAAGAATTGGTGTAAAATGGAGTTTTTCATCTTTTCATGGTCATCAGATATGACCCATTTGGACATTCAGAGGCTCCGTAGTTACCATGGAAACACCGTCATCTTCTACAACATTGATTCACCAGTAAAAATCCACAACGGTGGATCAATGACAGTGGATGGACACACTTGGTTTATGTTTAGTCAATGATATTTTTGCCAAAAAAGTAACTTTTCCCTGATTTTTTTTCTGATTTGATGTAATAACCTTTGAATTTAATGTGAGGTTTCATGAACATCTATGATCAGTGAATATAATACAGGAAAATGACATGGCATACAATGAAATATCTTCAAATAAAGAGGATAATATTACAATAAATGGTGATAATTCACTTAAGATAGGAAATATATATACAGAAAAATCTATTTGGGAACAGACAAAAGTATCACTATGTCTTTATGGGTTCAAACCAAACACAACATTCAAAGACGGTTGCTTTAAATTGGATTTTCCTGACATGTTTTTGGATGCGGTGGGGTGTACAATCAATGACTGCATCTTTAATAAATCACAGCGCTGCATCTATCGGAGCTTTTTCCATAACAATAAAGAAGATTGATGGGATAAAAAAGGCCCTCCGATGGCAGGTTCAAACATGCACTGCAACACCCTCGAAACATGTTATGAGTGCAAATCAAACTCTTTACATGGAGGAAGGTGAAAGATGGAGCTGGAAGGCAAAAATGAAGACGTCACACTTATCACACTCATTTCTGTTTTGTCTATATGGCACCAAAGTATGACACAAAAGTATATCACAGAGCTTAAAATAGTAAGACAATTTAGAATCCTGCTTTCTTCTTCAAGGAAAAGGTTAAATCAGTGGTTCTCAACCTTTTTAGACTCATGACCCCATTTTAACATCATACATTTCTGTTAACCCCAGACGTTCAAAACACACACTTTTTTTGTGCTAAAATTAATTTGTTTTTGATCATGTAATAGTACTACACTATGTTGCAAAAAATGTTAATTTTAGAGGTCATTTAGTCTATTTAATGTATATTATTATGGACAGAGGCAGAAAAGCCAGGTGTAGATTACTGCACAAAGAGAGAATT
>JAPTYQ010000005.1:17088567-17101301 GCA_029814465.1 Ostorhinchus cyanosoma | reverse complement strand
CACACACACACACACACACACACACACACACACACACACACACACACACACACACACACACACACACACACACCGCAACCATAAGGAAATGTCGCTTTGTCATATTTCTTATGCAGTTTGTGTTGACCTTACCGTCCTTTGATTCTTGCATATTTATATTACACCGCGTCTGGTGTCACTGAGGTACTCAAGTGGCAGATTTGAGTGGGATATTTTGTACCTTAACGTACAATATTGAGTTGAGAAGTGAATCTGTAAGGCGTAAAGTGTAAGTAGATCTATTTATACACAGGTTGTCATTTCAGCCCTCTTGTGAAATGTTAAATTATGGTGTTTCTGTGAATTTATGGGCTCGGTGTAATCAAAACAATACAAAGTGGTCAACAGTTAGATTACAAGGATTTTACAGTAGTTTTCCCTCTACAACCCTCTACCATAGCCAACTCTTCTGGAGCCTGTAGTGATATATATATATATAGTTTAGGGTGCATTTAAAAACATTTTTATTGTAATATTAATAACAAAGGAATTTTTAGAATATCAAAATAATTGTTTTGTACCTTGCTTAAACCTTTTCTTAAACTGTTATGTGTTGCTCCAGGTCTGAATCCAGACCATGGGTGGGTTTAGTTCTCATCATCTAACCAGGGAGTGAATAAAGCCTGGGACACTGGCACCAGGTAACATACAAGAGAGGGGGAAAAGTCAATCAATCACAACGTGCCTACATGTAATGTTCAGAACAGTAGTTGTAGAACCACACATTCACTCATTATCCATTTTAAATGACTTGACTTTAAATGACAAAATAATCTTCCATCAGTTATCAGTATAGACTCATCAACTAACAGTTGATGGGGCTCAGTGTTTTCACTAGTCCTTGCTAAGAATAATGTTATATTGGCATAATTTACTGTTTCACCTTTAAATATGAAAGACAATGGTGAGTGTTATAGTTACTTATAGTAACTGGGGAGGGAGCTGCTTTGTCTAGTTCCCCTTTTTTTATTTTTAGGATGGAATCTGGAATAGCCTCCTCTGGTGTAGAAATCAATGTAAAGGCAAAAGTGCACAGTTTTCTGCACGGAATTCAAGAAATGCTTTCCTTGCAGCTCTACTGAATTTGCAGTAGCATTCATTCATTGGTCTTATTCATCCGGTCATTCATGTAGTTGTCCTAATCCATTCATACATCCAGCCACCTTGCCGGTGACGCACAGTCGCTGTCCCATTTAATCGCTTTAGCTTCATCTATCTGCTCTGATGCTCGAGATCAAGTGACATTCGGCGCCGCGTGCGCTCCCTCCCCTTTCCGGTGCGCTCCCAACGTGCATCTCACTCACACACGTACATGAACGTGCTTGGACGCACGCGCTCGAGCCTCGTGACCCTGCACAAGAGGCACGCGCCCTGGTACGAGTGGTGATGCTGCACTTACACTGTGGCCTTAAAGAAAATAAAATGCCGGTAGCATCAGCACCGCGACATGATGCTTACTAATGGCAAACTGCCAGAGGTTACCAAGGTGATTTCCTTCACAAATCATTCACGTACTCAACAAGCAGAGTTTCTACTTCCAATTATTCGATTATTATAGGCTAGACTTGGATAAGTCTTCTGTTTGTTCATACAGGTGTTGTATATTATTGCCTCACCTGTTCGGCAAGACCATTCCGCTTTTGGTGACACCTTGTGTTGACTTGAAGATACACTTTTTTTTTTTTTTCTAAAATGTCCTCTTACTTTTGTTGGGAGTACATAGACTGCCCTTTTCCTCTGTCAAAGCAGACTCTCACAAATGTTCCAGTATAGGAAAGCAGGCCTGTGTGTCTCCTTTCATCAGCTCTATTTGGATTTTATTACTATATCTTAAAATATTAGCAGAGGACGTTAAAGCACTCTTTAAAAAGACTTTCATCGTTTCATCTTATTTACCTCTGCAGACATAAAAGGTAGCCTACATACTTTCATGGACTCTCATGCAGAAAAAAAAAAAATCTTGGCTCCTCCCACTAGTTGGGTTCACCTGTGGCTCTCACCGGAAATGGGTTAGTACATTTGTTGTGATGCATTAACAGCACACGGGACTTCTGTAGTGGATGGACTTCTGGATGAGCAGGTAGGAACATCTGCAGACACACCGCATGTTGTTATCCGCTGTGAAATATCGAATCACAGACAGTTTAAAGTGAAGGTTTATACAAATGTAACATGATAGGATGCAGCTAGTTGAGTTTATGAATTAACTACAGCTGTGGAACTTCTGTTAATCCAATCAGATCAGCCCCTTTTTTTCCCCTCTAAATCCTTCTATCTGTATCTTCATGTAGAAGTGGCCAGAAAATATAGTATATGTATGCTATTTTACGTGAAGAATGGAAAAGCTAACATTCCAAAAGCACTGAAAACACAAGGTAAACTGACTGTAGTCGAACTGTGAATATAGTCCGCCATTTTGTCATTGCTCACATTACAGCCAATAAAGAAAAGAAGAAGAAGAAACTACAGTCAGGTTAACATCAGTTTACAAGTAGGCTAAATAAAAATATTCTTTGGTGCAGTGACGTAGAGGAAGGTGTATACATGTGTCATAAATTTAGCTAAAACATTTTTTTTAAGTGTATTGTTTTGATTTCCATGAAGTGCTCACGTGGACGTCCCCATCTCCGGTGTGTAAATGTTTTTATTTTCATTCTGACCCTGAACAGTGCAGATAACTGCGTTTTGTAGAGAGTGCAGGACAGTTTAGACTTAATGCTCATTATGGGTAACTTTTGTAATGTTGGTGTGATACAGTATGGGGGTGTTCTTGATACTGACATTTACTACTGCACTGGTAATTATTTGGCAGCTGTCTTATTGGGATGTAGGTATTTGGAAGGTGCATTGGAGAAATGAATATGACACTTAATCCTCTTGTGTGAATGGGTTTTTGTCTCATTATTTCAAACGTTCTGCTGCTTGTAACTATGGGCCCAATTAAGTATTGCATAAAAGATTTGGAAAATCCAAGGGGTATTGCCAAATTGTTGTCAGTCTTGTGTTGTTGTAGTTCTGTTTTGTTTTGTTTTCCCCATGTGGCTTGAGCACCCAGGTGGCTGGTGGACTAGAGGCATATTCACATCTAAACAGCTGATGTACTTCATTAGGGACCCAAAACCTGGTTACAGTACACTGAAGTCCTTGTAAGACTTTAAAAATTGGTCATAAATCAACAGGATGAGGTGATTAAGAGCATCCGTGCTCTAGATGTTTCTATGACTCTACCAGTGGATAGATCCTTCAAAGTGAGTGAATACTTTCATTATGAAGTGGATACCCTTTGCTCTTTTTAGATTTCTGGTATAAATAGCGCTTGGATGATTTCCCCTGTTATTATTGTAAATGGAATTATGGCACAACATAATTTGGCTAATTTTTTGCCCAGACTGCACGGTTAGGCCTTTTTAACACAAAAGAGGACACAAACGTCTACACAGTATTGTCACTTAATTAAACATATATAATGTAAAATGGGTGATTACTTAAATATTCACTTTCTTCAAGTCGTTATTTAGTAAATGCACCTTTAGCTGTAATCACAGCACTGAATTTGCACATCTGGACACGACAGTTTTACTATATTCCTCTTTGCCAAACAGCTAAAACTCAGTGGAGAATGATCTTTTTCACATTTTCAGATTACTTTTAAGACATTGGTTTTCATTTTAACATTCAAATTTTAAAGTAAATTATAGTCAAAAAGCCAAACCACACAGTTATTTTTGAAAACAGTCAAATCAAAACATCTAAGGGGATGGTTACTTTTTCTTGTAAGCACCATTTGAATACAATCTTAATTCCTCAGTTGTTGATGTTTAAACCTTGGGGTGCTGAAAGTAATAAAAAGGACAGTGGATTATTGGTGTGTAGTCTCATGACCTCTGTGAAATCATATCTGTCCAATGGAGTTAATTTTTGAGTTTATAGCTGTGGTCTGGTCCCCAGCAGTTGTAATTGTTCAAGTGAGCCAAAATGAGTGGTGTGTACACATTGCTCTACATCAGAGAAGTGCTTAGCAACTAAATAATCCTCTTATATACTTAAATGCACCATTTATGAAGTAAATAGTTTCAGTTAGTACATGTAAAACTAAATGAAGGATCACGGTTATAAAAGAAAAACAAAATCCCCAAACTGCCAAACAAAAAGACAATACATTAATCTGTAAAGCATGAAATTACACATTTTTCATTACTATTCACTAGTCATTATTACTACTATTAGGTATATTAAAGTCGTTCTTAATGTGAACTGTAAAGAATACAACACATACATCATGTTGTGAACTATACATTTTCAGTCTTAACATTTAAAGAATCATGGTAGTATTAACCTTAAAAAATACCTTCAGGTAAAAAAAAAGTACCCTTTTATAAAAGAAAATGAGAAATAAAAATAAAGAAAATAGTTAAAAAGCAAGTCATGTACAATGACATTATTTTACTCCTTACACTTGACATTGTCATGATGGTTCTGTTTGTATGTTATAGATTAGAGAACAGATGCTCACTCTTTGTCCTGCCTGTGTGAGGACTGCTAGATGAAAACACCAGTTAGCTAAATGCATTTTTTTTTAATCTCACCCCATTACCTCAGTCAATATCTAATCTTCCTCTTCCTCCCTCTGATATTTCTATTGATCTAAGAGACAGGTTTCACCGTGCTGCTTAGCATGTGTATTAATGATCTGTCACTTCATTTCTGTCACACACACACACACACATATTAGTATGTGGTGTAATGCACAGATGATGGCATTTTGAGAGAGACGTATGAGTGTGAGGGTGAGTTTGTGTGGGTTAATTATAAAAGATGTTTATTTTCTCTTTATCTTGCTGTTAGAGTGCCCCTGTCAGGATGAGAAAACTTGGTATTTGCCGTAAACACATTGCCATTATGTAGTTACTTCACAACAGACACTGATTTCAGGAACAGGCCTTGTCAATTGCACAGTACATTAGCGCTCACTGCACTAACTGCTGATGCCATCTGCTGGTCAAAAGTATACACTACAGACACAGTGTTCTCATCTGGTTCATCTGAATCTGCAAGATCAACTATCTTTCTGCAGGCTTTTCAAACATTGCTAATATTGAGAGAATCTTCCACCAGCCTCTGTACTTTATTTTAGTTTAGTATTTTAAGCACACATCCACTGAAGGAAAATCCTGCGTAAAAGTCTTATATTTTAAAAAGAGTGCAGCAGACGAAGACAAAACAGTGGAAACCGCAAAGATTAGGGCCAAGCAGAGAAATCTTGCATGCAACTGACAATACTGGTGTATTGCTGACTTTAACTGCTACTGGCAAAAAGATGAAAAATCTAAAATGGCAATATTCAAAGTCTGACACCATGCTTCTGAAATAACTAGCAAATGAAACACAATTTGCTCCAAGAATATTATGAAATGATGCTACTCTTTGTGTAATTCAAGATCTAAATGCCAGTCACTGCATTTATGAATGAATGAGCTTCACCACCCCTTGGTATTTTTGCCTCTTTGGAATTTAAATGTATGCAAAGATCAAAGCTACCCTTCAGGAAGCAGAGGTGGTGCAATAACCAGAAACCCACACACTAGTCAAACAGCAGTTCCACCATCTACTGTATCCCAGTTGCAGACACACAAGTATAATTGCAAACTACCACCAGGGGGCAGGAGTGCTCAGGCTTTTTTCTCTTTCCTTCCACCCACCCATTATATACTCTTCTTAGTTCCTGTTTTTCTGTCTGTTCTGAGTAATTATAGATGCACACATGAATGCACAAACAAACAAATAAACATTCATGGCAACAAATACTGGATTGATATGAACATTTCTGTCCTCAGGGAAAATATAAACTTAAATATGCATTTGTACATATTGAGAGAAATACCCGTCTAAACATCACATCATATTGTGCTCCAGAGCTTAGAATGACATTGCAGTTTCTCTGTTCACATGACCACGTTACGCTTGTATGTGGCCCCAAAGTGACTTCACAAGGTCGTGACCTCTCCATTCCCCTACCACTCACAGCCCCATCACTGCCCTGCATGAACAACATTCAGAAGCATCTCACTTCCCTTCACAGCTACTCGTCGACTGATGTCCTATTTATACCAGCTTGTTAATGGCTACTTTTATTAATTTCACAGGGAGGCAATCAAACAACGCTTTACTCTAGGGGCTACAGCAGATGTCTACTGTAACCTTCAAATTATTTTCAAGCGGACCCTTAGCAAGCAGGCCACAACCTCAGTTTTGGAAGTATGAGAGGGACAAAAAAAAGAAAGAGAAGAAAGAGAGATGGGCAGAAAGAGGGTGAGGGCAATTATATGGTATGAGTAGATATTTGGAAAAACAGGAAAAGAAAAACAGGAACATCGTATATTTAAGATATAGAGTGAGGGTACAATACAGAGAGGGAGGGTGGGTTGGTCTCAAAGAGGCCTTTGTTCAAGCCTCCCCAGTAGCTGTATGAGGATCAGAGCCAGAGAGCAGTGGACCTTGAGGACCTTGAGAGGGGGAATTGAATGCTTACGGTGCAGAACTCTATCTTCAAGGCTCTCTGCCTTCAACTTTTTCATTTTTTATCATTAATTATTTCTCTCTAATTGCCAGGATTAGAAAAAGAGGGAGAGTGAAAGGGCGCTGTGGGTCTCTGGAGTCTTAGACCACTGATTGTGTGTGTGTCTTGTGCGTGCGTATGCAGTATGTCTACATATACACTTCTGGGCCTTATATAAAGAAAAGAACAACGGGAAGAAGCACAAATTGAACTTTCTTGGTCAGCAAGGTTGTTAGCACTCGTTTTCGTTGATTGTGCTTGTTGAACCATAGAACAATTTCTATTAAATTTAAGGAGATGGTCATAGCCCAGCAATGTCCTTGTACAATGATTAACATTGGAGGTGATTGAGTTACTGTAGGTTTGTTTTTTCTGTGCCTGTGCTATGTGAATGTTCGCACTTGTTTAGTATTTTTTTTATTCATTTCACTCTGACTTTGCTTTCAGATTCACTTAAAACACAGTCCAAATATTTTAATTAAAGTACTTTTTCTTTATCATATTCAGAGCAAAGTGGTAGCATTTGTTTAATTTATGTGACAGCATCTGAAACCTCACCATACTTTTAATTTTCTCTTTAATCTGTGTTCCAGATCCCAGGCTTTGATAGTTATCACAAGTAAAGTTATTTGAATTTCATTCACATCATATTGTGAGTGGGAGGAAAAAGCCAATAACATGCAAAAAAAAAAAGCCTGTCATTAAGATATGAGTGAGTTTGCAAGATTTAATTGTCGCACGTTGATGTTGTTCTACACTTAAGGGGCGTATTTTCCATTTTCATTAAGTGTTGTATAAGTTCTCTTTAAAAGACCCTTTTTGCTAAACTATCACATTATGTATTGTTTTGTCACATCTACGGTATGATAATCTGCACAACAGTGAGAGACAATCCCAGTTGTATCACACTGTCTCTCTTAGAAGCCAAACTTGAGAGGCTGGACCAGACTGGGCACTGTGCCTAGAGCATTACTTGCCAACAACAGTGTTCACCAATACTGAAGAATTTTCCCGGGCCTTGCTGCAAAAACATTTATCATCACTGCATACCACAAGGCTGTCATGGCATATCACTTTTGCCAGTTGTGAAGTACTATGACAGAGGACAGGAGAAAATCTCTTGCCTTTTTCTGCTCAGGGACTTTCTCTTCATGTATTTTTATGAAGGGCCAGACATGTTAGCTTCTACTTTCTTACAGCTCTTGCTTTGTTTTCTTTCTTTTTTTTTTTAAAAAAAAAATTTTATTCTCATTGTTCATTCCGAAATGTCTGTCCTTTTGCAGACACACTGCAGCACTCGGCCACTTTTTTCTTCAACCAAGGAAGTGCAGTATATAGTATAGTATTCACAGTTTGTGTTATCTGGAGGAAAAAATCATACATTTTTAAAGGTCCAGTCTTCACCAAAGTTTATGTTACATAAGTTGTCATATTGACTGTTTTGATTCACAACCTTTTCTCATCTAATGAGAAACGGGCAAGAAAACATTCCACATCAAAAATTTCCAACAACCTAAATTGAATAAATGTTTTGTACTTCCTTAACTAACTAGTAAAGATGCAAATACAGGAAATCTTGCTTTTATTCATTAATAATCTTTGATTGTTTCTTCACTTGTTGTGCATTTGCAAACATTACTAACCCAGGCTGTTAAATGTTACAGTTTGTGTTGCCTTCAGAATGCCTGCAGGAAATGAATGCACTACATTTTAGGCTATTAGATGAGCTTGTTTATTTGCATTTAGAGCGGGGATGTAAGATCCAATCACAAGTGATCACTCAAGACAAATGTGGAGATGCATTCTAATGCCTAGTGTGAATAGACACACTTATAGTTGTCACTTGTGATCAGATTGTGAGAAGTGCATGTTAAAACTAGGCCTGAACAGAGCATTTTATGCAACATCACATGGCTCTCTCTCCACTGATCATTTAGTTTACGCCAGTAGGACAGACCACTCTATAATATTGCACTTTTCGCCATAGTATCAGTTCATCAAACAGAGCCTGTTTACATCCACCCTGCTGACTTTCCTTCTCATATTAAACTGGTGAAAGGCTCCCAGCTGAATGTTCATGGATACCTGGATCCATTCTGATTGACTGTGTAGACGCATGCGGTTTGTTGATGTACCAAGGCATCCAGTTGCCTTCCTACCTTTACAAGAGCTCCATATATGAAGGAAGAGGTGGGTTGAAATTAAAATCCCCTTTACGTTAGTACTGCCTATTGTGTCTGTATTTTTAATCATATGTGGAATAAAATGACCCTGTCAGCTGTCTGCCTTTCAAAGAACAAGACTTTATTTCTCATCAGTTTCTAACAAAGTTGTTGTCGGTGCAGCACATCTAATTGGCTCCAGACCAGGTCCCATGGCATGGTTATAGAAAAAAGTGACCTTGCTATGATGGATGAACCTGATTTCTTGCTTTTGTGTTTCACAGTTCACCTGATGCCTTGTAGGTTCAAGTACAGTGCAGTCATTAAAAGTGCCACAGAAATGCTAATGTCCTTCCACTGGCATCATCTGATTGACACCAACATTCACTGTCATTATAGCTCATTTGTTAGATTAATTTTAGATGCTGGTATTCGTTACCTTCGAGACCTTTGTAGCAGATAAAACAAGGGGCACTGGTGTTTGGTAGGTATACTTCTGAGGTCATTTCATTATCCTTTATAGTTGCAGTACTTGATAGCTTTTGGCATCGCTGGCAAAAGTGAATCCTCATTTTGTGATGTAAGTGTTCTAGGAAACTGACACATCAACTCCTTGCCTGTGTTTTTGGGTTGATGAAAATGTACTCTGTGATGCCCCAAATTTGTCCAATCACAGGCATTTATAGACTGATGTGATGGACTGACACCTAGAATTCATTTTGTTAGCTGTAACATGGATATGACTTTTAAACTCTTGAGTATCTTGACATGGAAGATTTTAAAAAAAAAAGGCTTGATATTTCCATAATGCATTGCCAATGTCAGGTCATCTATATTAATAATTAGTCTTTTGATTTGGACCAAGAGATAGCAGCAGAAAGATGGTGTGAATTTTCACATTCTGGTATTTTTTTCCCCTGCAATATCATCTCCTGCAGTTTTAATGACTAGTGTAGCGGAGTCAATGCTGTCTTAATAAGTCACAGAGGAGGCTATGCCAAAAAAGAGAGGAAGATGCTTTTCACTCCGTATTAATTTCTGACATTTTTAGGTCATGATCATAACCTGTGTGTGCAGTTTGTGTATTTCTACTAAAGCATAGCTGTATTAACCCCATACTGTGCTCAGGAGGGTTAGGATGTTTCTTTGGTGTGCTCTCCGCTCCTCTCTTTGTCTCTCTCGTTTTCTAAATTCTTTTCTGCTTGCTCCCCGAACAGTGTGCTGACATTTTAGCATTAGTGGTTCTGTCAAAATGTGAAAGCATCAACCCATACTGTCCCTCTTAGCGCCCTGGGATAGCATACTGTCTGGTTGGTGTGTGTGTGTGTTTATAGTTTGTGTTTTCTCTGCACCCAGTGATATTATAGTTGCTGAATATCATTGGAAATAAAACACCATGCCACTTTTCAGCTACTCTAAACCCAACCCGGATGATCTTATAACACATTGTCAAAGTTCAAAATATGAAATATCTCCTCTCATAGTCACATCACTCTGTAGCAATTCATTCTCTGACATTCAAGCCTCTACTAGAGCACATATACCAAACTCTGGATGCAGGCTGTGGGATCGTCCAGCACACATGGAGTTGTGTGCTGATAACATGAAGCTTCGAATATGTGAATATATTGTATAGTTGAAACTCAGAGCCCGTAAAATAGACTAATAAAGGTAAAAAGACACTAATGGTGCTGATATTTACTTTTTTTTTTCTTGTATCGGCCTGTTGCGTTGGCCAATATGCTCTTTTTTTCCCTGCCATGATTTACTGACAGGCGAAGTTCACAGCACCTCCATGTTCTTGGAGATACTGCTGTTCACACTGAAATGTAGTAATACTTATCAGGTGAACTGTCGCAATTTTTGTTTTCTAATTGTAGGGAAAGATTTTCTGACATTTGTTATCATTCGACAGAGAAAAAAAAATCGGTATCGGCTTAGAAATATCGGTCATTGGCTAAAACTGATGTAAAAAAAATCGGTATCAGCCGCAAAAAAATCCATATCGGTCGATTAACTAAAAGACACGTGTGTGTGTGTAATCCTGCAGTTTGGCTGATGAAGGCATACATGTGCATCTGAACACATTTTAGTATCCGATTATCAAAGTGACAGTATTGTGTTCACGTCAGGTATGTTTAAAAAAATAGTGAATGTATTTGAGTGCTAGATAGGGAAGAGTATAATGTGTATGGGAGCGTGGTCTGGCCTGCCTGTTGTATTTAGTGTCAGAATACAGTGCAACTACATAGAAGAGTGTGGCATGGCTGGGCATACCCCCTGCACCCCCACAGGGCTTTTGGAAAGTGCACATCTCGCCAAAATGTCACTTTAACTATACTGAGCTACCTTAAACACATACAAGTGCTCTCTCTTTTTACCCTCCTCCCACTGTGACTCTTGTCGCTCTTTGCATATTTAATGCTTTACTCATGCACATACACACACCTGAGTAATGCTCGTAAAGCCAAGCAAACTTTGATGTACTGTAATTAAATGGGTTCTGTACAGTACATGTAATCCAGATTATGGGTCTCCATGTGCAGTACTTGCACTACTACATGCACTAGGATTGTATTAGTCACAACTGATAAAGAACATAAGGCCACTCTAGAGGATGAATTTTGTTCACCAGTGACGTTCTGTAATCTCCTTGTATGTTAATGGCAAAATGAGGCATATATTGCTTCAATTCAATATCATAGTGTTATGCAATTATGATAATAAGCATTTTACAAGTTGCAAAAGAGGCGCCAGGGGCCAAATAGGAAGATGAAGGAAAAGTTACTTAGGCCCTGAAAATAATTTGACGGTAGTTATTACAGGCTTATTGCTGTGGATGACATCTATTTCTCTGGTTTCTGACAGCACATCATCCTGACTTTCCTATAATAGCTTTGGTTGGCAGATCGGGACTAGTGAGAATAAATTAGAAATGATTCCTAGAGCACAGTATTAGGAGCTTTTTTAAAATAGTGGCACTTCTTTGAAAAAAAAAAAAAAAAAGGCCATGTAATCACTCAGGCTAGACTTTGATTAAGCAGTGAAGTGAGCTAGTGAAAGTGTGGATTTCATGGTGACAGAGCTTATGTGGTTTTGACAGTTCATCCTCCATGTCTTCCCTTAATTCTAACCTTCCCCGATCCTTCCTGTTATGCCAGACCCTTTTCATACTCTTATTTTTCATCACCATGCTCATGTCATGTCTTCTTCTCCTCATGCTGCTATCACATTTATTGATTTGTACTTTCCTTTTTTGCTGTCTTTTTTACTTAAATATTACAATTGCACTTACAGGAGGTTCAGGTTTAGTTGTGTAATGCCATCACATCTTTATAAGATACACTGTTATCCCTAAAGTTGGAATAACTTTTTCAGATACGTTACTCTTTTTTTTTTCCTGTTTATACACATCACTAATCACTAGGGCTGTCGGAATTAACACATTAATACAGATTAATCCATCATCATGATTAATCTGATTACAAATTTTAATGCAATTAACCCATCTGCTGCACAGAATGACTATCAACAGCTGTGGCAAAGCATTTGGGGCAGTTTGTCCGAGTAGAGTTACCGTCGCTCATGCACAAAGGGGCAGATGATCCAGTAGTGACGGGCAGCAGAACCATCCCATAAAGATGGAAGACGCTAAACAGCACATTGGTCCTCTGGATGGAAAAGTGAAGACAGAACACCAAAGGGAAAAGTTATTTCACGTTGTTTTGTTGAAACTGTTGAAGGTTTTAATAAACATGTTAAGTGCATATACAGGATTATTCAGAAAGAATGAACTCATTTCATTACGCAATATTTTAATAAGGAAAACCAATAGAAAACTCCAGCCAAGTCACAAGTATTCCACTCACAATCAACTTTTACTTTCTGTCGTGTTCAACGTGGCCACCGCTGGCAGCTCGGACAACAGCAATGCGATAAGAGAATTCCTCCCAGACGCGCATCAGCATATTACCATG
>JAPTYQ010000005.1:17041959-17063991 GCA_029814465.1 Ostorhinchus cyanosoma | reverse complement strand
GTTTTAGTCACATGATACACACAGGAGTTAGTACTTGATTGCATAACCATTGTTTTTGATGGTCTAATAATTTTTTCCACGACTATAGATAGATATAGACAGACTTTATTGATCCTAAACTGGGAAATTGTAGAATAATAATAATTTTGTTTATTACTGTGTAGCCAGAGCACAATGTAAAAGTCATTTCCTATATTTCCATGTATTTGTTGAGTCCTTTGCTGTTTTTATATAATTTATTACTTATTTTAGAATGTTATCATTTGTACATTTGAATTATTGAACTGATAGTGATTATCAATGTCAGTAAAGGTATAACCAGGGTGTGAACCATGGGGGTCTGGGGGAGCCATAGACCCCCCAGGTGAAACATGAGCTTCCCTTGAAAAATTATTAATGAAATTTGGGGGGTCTCTATAATAATGACAATAACGTTTATATTTGCTGTATATTTTTAAAATTTCAAATATGGTGTATAGTTGCCTACATAATTCTTCATCTATTTAATGTATGACTCATGTGATTACTCACAAATTCACCGTTGCCTAATATTATCACGATGGTGTCGATACCACTGAAGCATGACGGTGCTGCCAGTTAAATTTCTCTTTAAGCCTATTTTAAGCTACATACAAAATATTATAAAAGAAGAAGAAGAAAGAGAGCAAAGATGCACAAAGACACCTGTTTATTTCAAAATGTTTAACGAAAAACAATCAAGCTTAACAGCATGAGGGTTCACAAAAAAGCTCAAAAACACGGGTCAGTCTGATGACATAGTCTTGTCATGACAATTATCGTGCACACGTATGTGTTTGTAGAGAACCCCTCAGGCCATGGTATGGTTGAACACTTATGGTGACAGACTCTGGAAAAGTCTGTATTTAACCATTTAGCCAGTAACAGGTAGAGAGGTGAGACAGGTAGTCTCGGAAAACCGTCATTTTCCAGAAATGCGAGGGCAGCTGAGCTACGTTAGATAAGTCGAATTATGTTGGATTAGCTTTATGGTGCTGAATAAACTGACTTAATAAGTTTGCATGTTCTCCCCGTGTTTGCGTGGGTTCTCTGCGGGTACTCCAGCTTCCTCCCACCATCCAAAGACATGCACTGATAGGTTAATTGTTTAATCTAAATTGCCCATAGGTCTGAATGTGTGTCTCTATATGTCAGTCCTGTGATGAACTGGCGACAGGTGCAGGTCCAGGTGAAGCCCCGCCTTCACTCGTATGTATCTGGGATAGACTCCAAGCGGCCCCCGTGACCCTAGTGAGGTTAAAGCCGGTTTGATGAATTGATAATATGGCTTTGCGGAACAGGCCATTGTTCATATTAAATGTTATCAAGTCGTCAGAACACCTCTTTTCCACCTTGACATAGAGGACAACTTGAGCAAAGGCATCATGCAGATCAGGATAAAATATGGACAAATGTTCTTAGCTTGATAGGGAGAAGATGTGCCAAAGACAGGCAAACAAGAACATGAGTGGGACACAGATCAAAGAAAGTCTTCACTGACTTGAATATCAATGGGTGGATTTTATGCCAAATATAGAATGCGTGTCTGTACTCTTGCTTGTATCATCCTATGAGAGTAAACTTCATCATGCTCTTTGTTGTAGTGGTTGAGCCTTCCGGAGACCAAAAACCTCCTGTTGTTCATTAATTACATGGTTAATACAATGAAAAAAAACCACTTGTAATCAATGCAGTGAGTCTCTTCAAGGTTGCATAAATAGCTCAGTTTGTATATCTATTTGTTTGTATTTCTGGCTGTATGCGAGCACATGTATCAACTCATTATGTAGAAATCCTAATCAAACACTGCTGAGCTCTGACCACCTGCACCCAGTTGTGAGCCAGCCGGCATCAATTGTGTTTCTGCCAGCGTCTCTTAAAAAGAAGTAATTTCATCACGAGTGCAATTCTAGTTTGTGCTTAATCTATAATTTAATGGCTGCTTTTATCCAAAGTGATTTACAAAACAGAGTGCACTAAAAAGTGGCCCTACAAAACATGGCAAGTGCAGCTTGGCAACAAACCCAATCAAATCTTTTTACCAGCGCAGCCACTCGGAGCCAGTGTTCAAAGTATCTGTATTAATTTGTTTATTTTCCTGCCATCTTGGGAGGTGAGTTGGCAAAGTGAATATTCTCATTAAATAAAAATCACACAAATCAACGTTTTTGTAATTTGCTACAGTTTGTCAGAAATGTCTGTTATTTAGCTTTCAGACTTTCTCTAAGACGAAACATCAAAGTTATTGTAAAAGGAGCTTTGACACCGTTTCTATTCTCTCAGTAATGACATCTCTGTCATTTTGGCTTTTGTTTTCTAGAACTCTGATGTAGCTTTTCAAACTGTTGCTTCAGCCAAGTCACTGACAGCCACGTTGTAACTAGTAGCACACGCCTGGTGTTGGATAGTTAACCCAGTAAAGATCAGTGGCAAGGATGCTGTTCCACTGGATATCATTTTAGTCTCAGGGGAAGAGAATGATTCATCAAAGTCAAACAGAGGGAGCGGATCCATTCTGGGATGAGTGGAAGAACAGGGAAAAGTCTTTTCCGTTCCCATGTATTGTGGAAAATAATGATGAAACAAGGGGTTTGGGATGTAGAGAAAAGCGACAGAACCAAGGCCAGCAAAAATGAGATATAATGAGAAAACTGTGAATGATAAATGGAGAAAGCGTGAGTTCTGAAAAGGAAGGGAATGGGTAGATGTTGTGTAATGTTTCTTTGGTGCATGTGAGTGTATGGGAGTGTTGACACATGCACATAGGAGCCAGGATGTGTCTGGGACCCTGTGTGGATGTCCTAATCGATTCTCTCTGTGCCATCTTCAAGCCCTCCCTCCACCCAAGCCTCAGGCATATTTGTGTTTGCCCGCAGTGTGCTACTTAAAAGAAGCCCTGAAAAATGAAAATTTGCAGAAGGCACGCGCACGCAGGCGGTGTACCTCACACAGAATAGAAAATCAGTAGTATTTCTCACATCTATCATTCTGCCTCTCTGTCTCCCTCTTCAAGGGATGTTCTTTCACTGGCCATAGCACAGCCAGCCTCACTCTTGGAAATATTGCGGCCCTAAGGCAAAGCTGCATCACTCCATTGTCCACTTTTCAAGTCACTTTGAGAGGCCCATTTACAATCAAAGTCCCCTACTTCTGGCAATGGAGAGGAGGGTCAAGAATATGAATTTTACTAGCGGGGGCAGTTGTCAATGGGTCGACTTCACCGGAGTGTAAACCAGTGGTTCCCAGGAGTCGATTGTGTTTATTAAATACCAAATACTTCAACATGCTCAAGCCACACTTGTTATAGGGAACAAAAGCCGAGACTAAAACTCAATTGTTGAATTATTTTCTTTACAAGTAGTAAAAATCTGAAATCTAAATAAAACTGCAGAACATGCACACTCTCAAATGAAATAGAACTTCTGGTAAAAATCAACTTTGTTTTGCCCCAGTGTTAAGTTGTGAGGAATAAATTTGCTTTTGTACAGTATTGAAGCTTGCTCAAACAGTATTTTGTAAATCATATTTGATGTCATTTGTGCCAGTCTACCTTTTATCAGCTTATATAAATCAAGGCTTTCCTAAATGTGAAGGAAATTTGGCAATTCTTCAAACTAGAAATAAAACTACTCATGCACTCGGAGAACTTAAAAAACTAAACTAAAAACAAAGACTTAAAAAAAAGAGCAATAACACTGGTGAAGGCATTTGAAAAGAGTAACACAAAGAAAAAGTTCAGTTATAGTGATGGAAACTCTTATAAAGTGACAGTGATAAGTGGCATAGACATTATTGTAATGGGTTATGACTATAGTATATCGTATTCATCAGAATGCACATCAGAATGTTTACGGTCACTGCTGATATTTCCATACTGAGTTAACAGAGCACCACTGTGTAGTGTACTGTAAAAGAAACAGCTCTTATTTAGAAAGAGTGGTATTTGTATCTTTGAAATGTTTCTAGCAAGTTCATCTTCTTATATTTTTTGGCCTCTTTTGTCTGCTGTTTTTACCTCCACCTCCTCTCTGTCTATGTGAATATGTCAGATTCTCCATCAACCCAGAGCCAATGCTCTCTGTGTTAAGAGCTGGTGTGGGTTGTCTCTGTGGTTTAGAGGTGAAACCATGTCACTGAAGTGCCCCAAGGCATTTGGGGGTCTTGTCAAAGTTAAGCCTGTTATCCGCCTGACGTCACTGTAGCATGGAGAACAGACATCCAGCCATAAAAAAACAGACGTTATATAACCACAAACCATGACATGGCACTTGTCCCGCAGAAATCCGCCTCTGGAGAGAAAAGAAAGGAGCAACTACAGAAGAGGCAACAGAAAGGAAAAATAAAGACAGAGACAGTAGGAAATGGACTGAGAGTAAAAGAGAGAGGGAGGTAGAATTAGTATGTAACAACAGGGTGTGTTATTGTGTCTGCCTTGGGCAAGAGGGCGTGAGAAGGAGTTAAAAAAAAAAAAAGGAGGATGTTAAGGTAGGAGAGCTGCAGGCTGTCAGAACTCGATGTATTTGTTGACTGATGAAGACTAAAGACTGACTCACCCCACAACACAAACACTTTTGAATATAAAGTTATCTTTCTGTGTCCTTCTTAGCATTTGGCCCACAATATACTCATTCACAGTTGTTCTCTTATTCCTTTAGCATGCAACAGCCTCCCCTTGTTGACACTACTTCTTAAACCCTTAAAAAAAACCATCTTGAGAATCCTCAACCGTTCCCACTTCCTTAAGCTTGTCTTACCCAAATCTTCCTCTAGACTCAGCTCTGTCTTGTCAACACTTGAAGACGAGGGGCCTCAGATAGCTGCAGCATCTTCCCTCAGCATCAAAGTTTTAAAGCAAAGGGATTTTGTTCAGCTTCAGCTTCTGCTGCTGCTGGTGGCGAGGGTATTGGAGATGTGTAGACTATCTCCACCTCTCTCCCTCTCTGTCTGTCTGTATGCTGTGCCCAGCGGATGTTTATCCAGGCCCTGAGCTCGCAGCTCTCAGTGGACTGGGCCTTCCACCAATCATACTCAGCTTGAATACCAACACGTAAACAGAAAGAAGCTGCCAAGCTGCTTGTGCTAAACCACGCAAGAGAGACAGACAGCATGTGGGTGTGCCTCTATGCATTTTATGTGAGTATTGGGTTATGAATGATGGATCAAACAAGTGAAAAATCTGTCTTAACTCTTTGTACATATGTTTTATTATAGCCCTGACAACTTCTTGTGAGTTAATCAGTAGTCCTGCTCATTATGGTGTTTTTTTTTTGTTTTTTTTTTTACCTCATATAATCATCTTGCTCTGTAGCCAAGAAATGATAGCTGCTGTAGCTTAATTTAAATTGCTCATAACAGCCTCAGAGTTGTTTTGGCTGCTGATTCAACTCCTGTTGCGATGGTTCATGGCAGCTTTACAGCCAAATCAAAAGGGTTTGTTGATTGCACTAACCACTCTCCACAAGTTGTTCATACTATTGAAAGTGAATAAAAGAAAAAAAAAAAAAAGACATGTGACATACTGCTGTATTTGATCCTCATAGGGTGCTAGAGTTCAGTCATTTTGATTGACAGCTTCCCCTGTCATGTAGTTTCCAGCTCTGTTTGATGTTTTCAACGTGTCGTATCTGCGTTATCTGACGCGTCTTCCCCAACATTGTTCAGGGTCTGTGATGCAAAGTTGCTGTTTTTCTAATCTGTGTTCAGTACACAGGGAAATTGGTATTTGCATGTGAATTGCTTTTCTATTGCCTCTGATGTGGGGCACGATAGCATGCTGTATGAGTGCCCGATGGGAGAGAAGCAATTCTTTTTTTTTTCTTCTTTCATGTCTGTCTCCTTTGAGGTAAAAAAACAATAGGGGGAACAGAGACACTCTTGCTGCACTGCTGCAACATAAATTGATTTAGTGTACAAAAAGGGTAAAAAGAAAAAGGGAATTGTGATGATTGAGGTGTGTGAATAATGTTTGAGCTAGATGCTCATGTGGGTGAGATGGGATAGACCTTCTGAAGGTTCCGTCGCTCTTGTAAACTCCGCACCCATCCCTTTTTCCCCCCTTCCACACCCCTTGTTCAGTCATCTTCCATCTCTCTGCTCCATCTCACTGATGCATCTGCTCTGATCTCCACTTCCCTCATTGCAGTTTTCCCTCTGTTTTCCCTGTTTTCCACTACTTTAGTTCTCTGTCTCTCTTGCTCCTCCCCTATTTTAGAGCCAGCTGTGTAACTCTGCTAATGACGCTGGGAAAGCATGCTGTCAGCACATCCTCCAAGCCGCCAGGGCACGGTTACATAAGCTGGTTAACAGAGCAGGCCCACTGTCATGTCAACCCCTCATCATTATTAGGAGAAAAAATGAGTGAAAAGAAGAAGGGATGGGAGAGGAGAGGAACAGAAATGAAGTGAACATATGCTTACTAACTGAAATCTATCCATCACATACTTGCTTGTTCCCAGTCGCCTACTACTGTGACCATCACTTAAACACACTTTCCCCCTCTTTGTCCGTATAAAATCCACAGTGCTATTGGCACACATTCCAGAGTGGGCCTCAGTTAGGCAAGGGCCTTTTTTAACATCGATTCAGGAGGGTTGATACTTTCATGCTATCAAGGGCCCTAATTAGAGTCATCAGGTAATTAAGCACAATCAGGGCATTAACTGCTATGTTTAAATAAAAATGAAAGACCTCCCACTACTTCTACCCAGAGGCGTAAGCATGCACACACATGCACTTACATATACACCAAGCCCTTCCCTTTCCCTTTATTCTCATCTCCCAATGCTATTGCAGCTCAGCTTTAATGTATCTTTTAAGACCTTTCTTTTCTCTTTGGCATCCCTTCTTAGAACCAAAGATTCCCTTTAAAAATCTAAATCCCCCCAGTTGTATTCTCCCCCATCTAATCTCTAATCTCTAACTTAGCTGCAGAAAACAAGGTCATATGGGACACCCTGGAAAGAAGGCAAGTGTAGCTACACAGCAAAGAAGATGAGAAAAAAAAAAGAGTTACAGCCCTCAAATGCCTTTCTGGCCTAGCAAAACGAAGTCCTCTGACTTATACCATTATTTGCCCGCTAACAAAGAAAAATGAGCTACTTACGCGTTACAAATTGGAGCACCACCTAAAACAAATGAAGCCCTGCAAAGTCAACCAAGCTCTAACAAACATATTTTTTGTCATGTAATGTTTTACGTACTGTAAACATGTGTACATGAGGGGATTAGAATGAAATTATTATATTGCTACATTAATATTGCTTTGCCAACATAGATTCTCTAGATGCAAAAGTAATAGCAACTTTTTGTACTGTGTGCTGTAGTTAAGGGCCCTTTTTGTTTGTGTTTATTTTGTCATCCATTATGAATGCTTTGGCTTTACCCACACCCTGGAGCATAGTATGTAAACTTTGCTTTGATGTTAATCGCGTACTGCATTGATGCAAGTGTCTGCAAAACAAGACAGGAATTTACATTTGCTCGTGTTATAGTTATGGGTATTTGGGTGCATTTCAGCATGTGTCTGTACATTGAAAATAGTTTACTTTCCAAGTGTTTATGTATGTGTGTGTTTGGGCTGGTGGTGGAGTAAGGAGATTGAGGAGACAGAAGTAGACGGGCTAACAGAGGGAGACATTAAAAACAAAAAAAGAAGCATGGATGCTCATGCACCAGCCTCTGTGTACTTTTTGTCCGCAATATTATGTAATAAAAGAACTGGCACAAAGAAGTGTAAGCAAAAAAAAAAAGCAAAAGGGAAGGAAGTAAAGGCTAGAGAGAGGAAGAAAAGCTGAGGGGAGCCAGACCTAAATATTCAAAGATGTATTGCATTAATGGAATATGCTTCACTACAATATAGTGTGCAACCATTTAGGGATCTGCCTTTGTCATTAAGCAAATTAAATCTTCTTAATGTTCCCTCTGTTTAGTAATGGAGGCTCCTCTGTCATCCCCCTCCTTCCCCTCTCTGCTTCCCCTCCTCTCCCCTCTCCCTCTGTCTTGCTCCCTCTCGTGTCTCCCTTTGGCATCCCTGTGGTGCTCTGTACTCTGCAGTCAGCTTTTGCTGTCTAGCATACGCCACTAAAGCTCTAAGTACATCTTCCCAAGACTCTGTACTTAGCTGTGGTGCTGTCACTGCATTGCTGTAAAGCTCCTACTACCCAAGCACAACAAAGCAAGCCCATGCCATGTGTTTCAGGACCAAGGACAGCACCAGTGCGCCCTTTCCCCTTACAGCCTCAAAGCAAAGCACGTTTAACTTCTAAAGTTAATATAACAGTTAGTCTACTATACCTTAATCTTGGGGATGGGAGATCAGAAAGTGCTCCAAAGGTAGTTTTGGCATCATCTAACATTTTTAAGCTAAGTGGCAAACAAGCTCGTTTGTATTTTCTTTCAGGTTTTGGAACAGTTTCAAACATAGCACTGGCAAGGTCACTAGAAGCCACTTTTGAAGACATTGCAGCTGTGAAATGTGAAGCAATTATTCAGTTTTTCCCAAGTTTTGTTGACAGTATTATTAATGGGTGGAACATGCAACTAACGCGCTGTTGGCTACATTAGGATTATATTTAGATCCAGCTTATAACAAGAGGTCAGTTTTGTATTTTTGTACTCAGTGCTCAAGTTCATGTCACACACTAACTCTGCTGATAGATCAAAAGAGCTCACTGTACGCAGCAGGTACGCATAACCCATGGGCATCCATTACACAGTACTGCAGCAGAGAAAGAGAGAGGGAGGGGAAGGGAGTGGATGACAAAGAGAACCAGAGAGTGACGAAACGAATGGGACAACATGAACATGATGGTCACGCAAAGAGAAACAGCATTGGAGAAAAGGGAGCGAAAAGAGCAGTACATTGAGAGAAGCCGGAAGAAGGAGTACTATGTCTGTAAAACACCTTTTCAAACTCCCAGCAGATTTCAGATTTCACTCCCAGCAGATGCATTTCACTGCCTGAGAGGGGCAGCAGAGATGCAGCTTACCTATAGCCACTTTCTGAGCCTCTATTTACACAGACCAACAAAAACTAATAATCCTTTTCTCATTGTTTCTCTCAATCACACAAAAATGCACTGAAGAACTCACACTCCTTCACTTCCCCTTCACACTTTAGATTTGGTAAACAAAGGAAAAGGACTGGCACAAAAAAAATGGGATGAATTAAATGGGCAAGAAGCACACAAGCAACACTCCTGAGAGAGAGGGCCTCCTTGACCACCTACATGTTCAGTCGTCTCCGTCTTTAATAGGCAGTGTTAAACTAGCAGGTGATGTGCACTGACAGTGTGAAAGCACAGCTTGTAGCAAAGGGTAATTGGTGTGGACTGACTTCAGAGAGAGTGTAGCTACTGACTGGTTGAGTGGTTGTGGGAGGTGGTAGGGCCAGAAAGCATAGTAGGACATACAGTGAAAAGATCATACAGTTTGTAAGAGGGGGGTTTTTTCTCTTCCTCATAGGCCTTTTTAATCATGATCAAGGGCATCGTAATGGTTCACTGCACAGCCTTAGCTTTGTGGTTATTTAAACATGCCTCAAGGCTTTTCCTATATGTAAACTTAATTTACAAATTGTATGTTACACAACATATGTGAAAAATATAAATATCTCCAGTAAAAATACAGGTTACATAGACAAACTATAACAGAAAAGAATAATGTGATTCTCTGTAGACCTGCTTCATAAACTCTACACATTATAGTGCTGTATACAGTTGGACACAGACCATATACAACCATTCATATATGCAAATACCCAATGAAAATATAAAACCAGATGTGTAGTAGTGGTAGTATGTTTGACATTTAGCTGAAATGTCTGTAATGCTGACACAACCACTGCCAGGGAGGAGTGATGCCCCAGAGGCAGGACTCAGTGTTCACTCTGACTCATCTGCACGTGTACGCAGACACACATAACCACGGACGTCAGAGACTGCGATGTTGGCATGAAGGGGTCTTCCCCATCCCGTATCCTTGTAGAACTCATAACAGCTCATCCAGCAGAGTGTGTATCCATTGCTGCAGGGCATGCTGTAAGAGGAACTCTGTGTGTGTCACATGCTGCAAGGGAGGGAGTTTTGAAGCCAAACTGTACGCAGATGCTATGCATGGCAGTCTAAATATATATGACATGTGAGTGAGCCTGAGCATATCTTGATGTTTGATGAACAGTATTCATGTTTCTAAATCTAGGTGATGTTCCCTGCATTCTTCAGTTTCTCCTTAAACTGTATTTCTTTTATTGTTAAAAATACTCTGAAAATTAAGTACTTTATTTTTTGTTGTTGTCCTTGGGCAAAAAAAAAAAAATCATAATCGTTCAACTGGTCTGAGAGTAAAAATACACCCTCCTCAGTTTTCTGGTTGTAGAAAATCTAGCCAGTGATTGAACCACTCTGTCCAATCACAGTTCTTTCTTAGCGATGGGGAAGATAAAATAGGGTCAAAACTCTGTCAGACATGTCATGACTGTGGAGACTCTTTGGTTTGTCACAAAAGATGAGAGCAGGAGGAAGCTGTGTGTTTTCAATTTCTGTGACTTATTTCCTTCAATGAGTTCTGTCCACTTCAGCCTTAAGTTTAAAACGGTGTGGTGTCAATGGAAGACTGAAACTGTATTCGATTTCTTTCGCTTTAGAGGTTCTCTTTATCACAAGAGTAGAGTAGAAGGGTGAGGCACTGAAAGAAAATGAGCTGGCATGTTGTGAATCGCATGCGTGACCTACATGCTAAACTCAATTAGGTGAGTGTACACCCCTTCACAGTTTGATGAGAGACCATTTAGCATTGAAAGATGTCAACCTGTCCTTGTTCTACTTGCTTGCACTGATGAACAGAGGCCTCTTGATGGCACAGATTGCATCTTGTGTGTATATTAGAAAAGTAAATTTGCCTGATTGGTAATTTTTTCAAAGCAACACTTTTCCTTTACTTCAACGAGGGATGGCTTTTTAAAAGTCCAGTGATTAATCTACTGTGTAGCAAGCTACTGCCAAACAAATGAACAAATAGTGAGCTTACTTGCCTTCTTGCTCACTTAATTAGGCTTTCTCCTGCCAAATAGCCTCAAGAAGTCCTCTGATCACCTCCACTAACAGACCACACCGGGTGCCCTCCATTTGAGTGTTGCACCCTCTGTGGGCCGACTCGGAATGAGTTGTCCCTCCAAGGAACAAAGCTTCTGTCTGCTTGAGCTGTTTAGTCTGGTGTTAAAATCTGCCCCAGCCATCCTTTGCCAAGCCTGTCATCATAACAAGCTTACAGTGTAAATGCTCAAGATTAAGCTAGATATTGGCAGTACACTGCTTTGCCCTTATTTAGTATCTGCACAGTAATCTGATATGCAGGATGATGGGACAGTTGGATAGTGGTATATCAATATTTGGTCAGCCTTGGTGAGTGTGTAACATTGGACTTACACTGCTATAATCCAGAGAATCAGCAGATTGTATTTACAATAGATGCTGGTATTTATGTATGTGTCTGGGCCGCAGCCAGTATCAGATTCAGTGTCTGTTGAATCGACAAGTAAGCACAGAGCAGAGAGGAAATCTCAGCTCAGTGAGCAACATAACTGTCATGCACACTACTTGAAGTAGCTATAGATAGTTTCATTTTGCCTGCTGTTAGATAAGAGTGCAATAAGATCTCTTGTTATGCAAGACTGTCAACAAAGCCCTGTCAATCTTTGTAGGAATCACAAGCTCTCGTTAAACAGAGATCTAGCTACATCACAGTTAAGAAGACTCCTCATTATGCTGGCTTTGTCTGAACCAAACAGTCAACATCATGCTGCCCTATTGCGTGTTTTAGAAAGCATGATGCTGTTTTGGAATCAGAGTACCGACAGATCTGTGTTTACATCCGGTGTTACATAAACATACATGTTGGAAATACGAGCATGCCAGTGTTCAATAATGTTGGCTGATTCTGTTGGGTTGCACACAGAGAACATTATTAAAACATCACAGTCTTCTCCTGCAATGCAGATTCTCCATGTAATATAGCCTTTAACTCTGTGACTGTCTGTTGCTGGCTTATAGCAATGCCCTCCTCCTCCATGTTTGTACCTTTTTATAAGAAGCTGTGCAATTAATTGAACTGCAGTGTCAGCCTGTGCAATGATATAATCGCAAAAGCCTGTAATTTAAAGGTCCAGTGTGTTAATATTTTGGACTCAGGAACACTGAGCAGACAGAGGTACTGTGTAATGCATTCAAAATGAAAGTCACTATATGTTTCATGTCTATGTTGTGGAAAAATACAGGTTTTTTTCCCACATTTAATACATAATGGTTAACCACTTCATCAGGTCTACTGGTTTATCTCTTTAGATGCAAAGGGTGTAGTGGTTTTACTTCATAAGGGGGACACATTTGATAATCACATGAACCAGCAGATACTAGTTTGTGTAATCGCAACAGCTCTCAGTTGCAATTTATCGTTAAAAATGTCCAAATTTGTCTCCAGAGTGAATCAGCAATGGGTACGAAAGTAAAATGTATGATTTAAGCATGTTATTCTTTTTATTGTTTATCAATTGGGTTGTTATAGAACATTTACTGGTGCAGAGTGCAGTTTGGCAAAGCTATCATTTGATTTCTCGGATCAGAAGAAAAACAGATTTTCGCTGCTAAGCTTTAAGTAGCACATTCCTCCCATTTTAATGCATTCTCCTCTCAGCAATGCTGTAGCCCATAGCTGCTCCGCAAGACGGTGGTGTGTGTAATAGGGCTGCTTTGGAGGAGCTCTCCCCCAGCTGCCGTGCTAATTGAGGCGCAGACACGAGCCCCAGCCAGATGGAGGGAAGATGCCGCAAATTGATTCCTCGCATTCGTCTTCATTAAGGTCCCGGCTCTGGGGCTCTGCGAAGAGAAAGTGTGATAGGGAAAGAGAAAGAGAAGGAGGTGGAAGAGATAGGGAAAGGAGGGCAGAGGAGAACCCCCCCCTCCAGGCCCAGAGGACTGTGCTCTGATGAAGTAAATTCCAACTCTCCAAAACAGTGTATGTGCTCTCCCTCTCCCTTTTTTTTGTGTGTGTGTGAGTTGTGGATCAGTCAAAGGACTCAAGAAGGAAACGGAACCTTGAGCTACAATCGTTTTCAATCAAAAGCACCACAGCATGGACTGTAACTTCAGGGAGGTGGACATCCGCCTTTTCCCCTTGTCCTCACCCTTTTGTGACCACCAACTTCTAATCACCCCCCACTTTCTCTGAGCCTCCAGCTGTGCTCAGTCAGTTCCCTGCCGCTTTCAATTATGTGTTCGTAACTCCTGCTAACTAGGGCCCAGAGGGTGCAATGCCCTCACAAGAAAAGGTAAAAGTTTCATACTTGAATGTGATGTACACACAAACCTACACGTGCAGCCACTTCAACAATAATATATAAACAACACATCACTTGCCAGCCACCTGACCACACCTGGATTTGAGCTGCCATTCCTGTATTTGTCTCACTCACAGTCCCAATGATGCAGCGTCTGCAATTACCAGACAACACAGAAAGAATGATCTGTCACTTCCACAAATTACATCCCCATACTTAATGGGCCCCATGTTTATGTAACAATCCCTTCAAATTCTCACCGTGGGAGCACTATCACTCTGTCTTCCTGCCACGCTCTGGGACTCTACGCATCTTTCACCGCATGTTAGCCACCAGCACCCTGCACCCAAGGAAACAAATGCACAACACCTCATGCTCAAAGAAATAAATAATGAACCTATCAGTTTTTTTTTGTGTTTTTTTTTTGCCGTCACAAATATCTATGCAATAAAAAATTTCTCTGTTCTATTTTTCCCAGCATATTGGAAAAAAAAGAGGATTTGTCAACGATGATAAGCTTTTTGAGCGTGCTCCATAGCGGTAACATGAAAGGGGATTTTGGTTTGGGATGGGCTGGCTGGCAGGCAGGGGTGCAAACGCTTTAGTTGGTTAGCTGAAGTTGGGAGGTTGGCAGGGTGGGTGGGTTGCTGTTTGATGTTTCATCTATTATTCGTGCCACGTTACCTGGATTATGTACTGACGGACTTGGAGAGAGAGGGGTGGGGGTGGGGGTGGGGTGGTGGTGGTGGTGGGGGTGTTACTTAGGCCTGTCACCAAGCTGTCTGAAAATGCTTTTTCATTTTACTGTCTGTCTGCATCGCCCACACTCTTGTCTCAAACACACAACCCATCTCTTCTTTCCTTGTCATCCTCACCCTTTCTCACCCATCTTGTGACATGGGATCACAGGCCCAAATCCCTGGTTCTCTTTTTCTTAGTCCATCCATCTTTCCATCCATCCATTCTCCTCCTGACTCTATCCTACTCTCCTCTCCCAGCTCTGCTTTCCTCTGTTCTGCAATGACATTAAGCAGCTTACTGCATGTCTCGTTTCAGGCTTACAGTGTGCTGGACGCAGAGTTTTACTGTCACTCTGTATATACAGGTACTTTGTGAGTCAGAGCTTCTGTGACTACTTCCATTCTGTGGGCTTTCTGTGATTTTATGTATATGAGTCAAACCTGGTACCATCAAACAGGGAATTTCACAGGCGTCTTCAGTCTCAGAACTGTAACTTTTTTTGTCTCTTTTGTTCTTTGTATAGCATTGTATAGGTAGTGTGGTTGTTTCATCTCTGTCTGTACCTGTTCAGTGTTTGCCATCTCCCGTACGTACAACAGTCAAAGCATCGGTTGTAGTTAACAATATTACAAGTTTAAGATTTATCAGAATATAAAACTGAATGTTTCTCAACTTTTCTAGGTCATAACACTGGGCAACTTTGGTAGTGTGAGTTGATATTGTTTTTAAGGCTGTGATTGCACAAAAAGCAGCCTATTGTTCCCCAAGTGTAACTTCATTGGAGGTTTAGAGCAAAATTCCTTACTTCAGAATTGGGGTTTTGTACTGTAGTGTGAGGCAAGCACTCTAACAGTAAAGATATGGAGATAATGGGCAATCAAGTAGTATAGAAAACATCAAGAGACAATTATTCATCCTCACATACTTGTTGGGCTAAAGGTGAGAGGAAAAAAAGAAACATTTACATCATGAGCACTGACTGCATGACTATATTATCGCCTAACAAGCTAACAGTATGTCCAATTTGAAGAAAATTCACAGTGCTTTATTTCCCTCTTAGGACTTTGTTATATCATTAAATGTACTCAGGTCTTCTCAAACATCATATGGATCATTAAGAAAATGGCAAATGAGCAGATGAGCTGTAATGAAGAACAATGTTTTTAATCTGTCTCTCCTTTTTATCTTTGAATACAGTTAATAATGCATTCCCACCTATGGTGCCGGAGGTGATAATATATGGTAATGTTTCATTTTATAGAATTGTTCATCGTCAGCATCCTAGTGTCCTTAAGAGCAGTGGAAATGTAGTGTATGCTTTGTCTTGAAAGGCTTCAGTGGTTGTCATTTAAAAGATTGGTTTACATAAAACAATCAGCTGATAATACGATAATAGGGTATGATCCCTCTTTGTATCACCGATATTGTGTTGGTTTTTTTGTTTTTTTTTTCTCCTGTCATTGTCTTTGTCTCCTTTCCTCTTTCATTTGCTTTGGTCTTTTATTATGTTTTTCCTTTATTCTTTGCCTCTTGCTCCAACTGTTCTGTGAATGCTAACGCTGTGCCTGGGGCGTAGATGTATAGTTCCTGCTGGTGCATTTTTAATTTCATCTGATCTGGAGGCCTGGGGATTTGGCAGCCCTTTTCAATGCAAAGGCCCCTTGCCTGTGCCTTTGGAGCTGACCTCAGAACAGCTTTGCATTCCCAGAATGCCTCTTGGCTGCTACATGAACACCCACTACTTGCATACCCAGAAGGCCAGCAGGGTCACCTTAATCATATAGCTTCCTATGGTATTACTTACCACATTCTCTTCTGATTATGTCAAATTTGGCATTTCTTTGTCACTCCACCTCCCACTCCTTTTTCTGTCTTCTCTCTTTCCACTCTTCATTTTCTTGTTTACTTCCTTCTAGCAAATATCTGTATTCATCACAAGTTAGTCTATTTTATTTTGTTCCATTTGTTTATTGCAGCTTGTGATCAAATCAACCAGTTATTGAGGGAAGCCTTTTCATCCTTAATTCTCAATCTCCCATCATACTGTAAGTTTCTCCCCTGTCAGTTTAGGTCTTCAGTCTGTGAACCACTGCATGTTTCATCAAGTCCTCTCTTTCATTTTCTCAGCTTGTCTGTCTTAACCTTCTGACCTCTTCATGTTTCTTCTATTTCCTTTCAGTTCCACCTTCAGTCTCCACCTTTTGCTTCTTTGAAGGAGAGGGAATGGGTATATCAAAAGCACTTTATTTGCTTCACTGTACTCCATTTCCCTCATTTTTTGGCTGTAGTGAGAAAACGACAAAAGGAAATTGTACTGAATGCAGTCTGCCATCCTGCGTGTCTTTTCCAGACTTTGGAATCCCCGTTTGTAATACACAGATGGATACAAAAACAAGTGGAAAGTATAAAAGATGGAGATCATCATGGCTGAACTGTTGACTCAACAGCTTGTTGAAAGCGGTGCTCTTTGAACTACAGATATACACAGAGGTGTCAAGACAGGTTTTAAAATTTCATGAAAGACAGCACGTAATGTCATGTAAAAAAAAAGGAAAGGTCCACATATACATCGCCTACATCGACAGAGGTCAGTAGGTATCTAGCACCCAAACTTACAGATGAGACGGAGCAAATGCAACAACCACCACAGCTACTCTACTTCTGTGAGTGGATCCTTGCATTCTCAAAAGGCACATTTTCAAAAGGATGTTTACAGAGTTGGTGAAAATGAAGAATTCAGACGGACACACACGCACATACGCCACTTCCCTTTTTCACTCAAAAGCTCGCAAAAACAAACATGGACATTGAAAAGTGACATAATTAGTAGGGTAATCTATATGCAATTAACTGTGCCGCCTCTGTTGGAGAAACAGCAGACAGATGTTTCATTAGTGTTGATGAAGAAAACTACAAACAGACGCTGAGGGTCAATAGTCTGGGGAAAAGTACTTTATTATGATATAATGCACTGTACAGAGCACATGGCTTGTTTGTGTAAAAGGGCGTATCTATATATGTAAATATTTAGTTTTTCTTGTTCTTGAATTTCGTTTCGCAGTGTGATGTAATTTGCACATGTAGAGACAAGTTTAGTACCAATAGTCTCAGTAATTAAAGCATAAATCTGTTGATCATTATTCTTCACTGATTTCATTATAGCAGAGCAGTATTAATTCATTACAGCATCCCTCTGTGACCTTTAAAACTCAGATTAACCTGATTGCCATTGCTGAAGGTGATCAACAAACTATGATAAACTAGGTTTCCTTTTTTCATCCATTATCTGTCCTCTACAGCAATAGAATACCAATGCATAAAACTATTCCTTCATTTTGTTTCAGGTTAGTTTCAAGAGTAATATAAGCAGCCTGACTGTGAGCCAAAAGACAAACAGATTTGCAGCATAATTTGAAAGCAACTTTTATATTTATTAAGGAAGGTTAAAATTTCACCCAAAATGCTAATGCAATTTACAAGATGAAATAATTAAACATAATAGTATTGTGTAGCTGGAGGATGCAGCAGTACTATGTTACCAGCCAACCCTGTGAAATATCAATCTTTGAATGCAATGAGTGTGCATGTGTATGCACTCATACACACTTCACCCCTCACCCTTAAATGCAATCAAGTGCTCCCACTCTGTAAACCCTGCACCAACCCACACACCTTATTCAGTGCAGCATGCAGCAGAGAGCAAGTCCGCTTGGTAAATATCCCCCCTACAACAGAGGAGGTGTATTTCTTTGCAATGAGTCACTAACATTATTAAAAAAAAAAAAAAAGCAGAGAGAGAGAGACTAGGACTGAGATGAAACGACTCATCTTTATGGTTCCCAAAACTGCAGTAAAATGTTTACTGTTCACAGTACTTGCTAAGCCCTTCAAAAGTGTGAGCATTATCAGTGTGAGGATATGTAAAAGGAAAAGGGAAGAGTCAGGAAGAGGAATGGCTGATGCAATTCCTCAAAGAAAAGGCAGAGCTAAAAGGAAAAGATGGACAAGGGGAAACTTGATAAGAGAAAGCTCAAAGGCTGACTGAGTAGAAAGAAGCCACGGGGTGTGAAAGTGTGAAAACCTGTAAGCGAGTTAATGAAACACTAAAAATATACTGTAGAAAAGCCTGTAGAAAACATCACTCAAAGGGAAAAAAGGTTCTCAGTTCTTCACTGTAACAATATCTCCATTGTCTCTCCTCCTTCATTTTACTGACTTTTAATTCACTTACATTTTGTCAGCTTTATTGCCTTCGTAAGGCTAAAATATATTTGTGTTCAAGTAATGTAGTGCACTGATACCACTGTCTGCAATCTTTGCTCAGTTTGATTGCATTTTATGAGAGCTTGAGCCAATGTAGCATAGAGAAATACGATTTAGAACTGACATTTGATACAAAGACGTAGAGAGTGCAGATTAGGAGTGAATGAAAGATGGATTCCTGAAGTAGAAAGCGATTGTGTCAGAAACAAAATTATAGAAAATAAACTAGCTGCTTGATTTCCTCTGCATTTATCATATGTTTAGTACCATCTCTTTGATTCATGCAAACTATACTTAACTCAAACTAAAATCCCCCTTTGAGCCTGTTTAATTGAGAGCTGAGTGAAGAAGATGAACATCTGGCTTTTTTTTTTTTTCTTTTTTTTTTTTGTCGTGCTCTGTATTGAGTTTCTGGAGCTCTGTTGTGGATTGGAAAGCAGCTTCGCAGTTTACCATGGCATATGTGGAAACCACGCCCGGCCAAGCACATCATCCCACCTGCCCCTAGATTGAGATCCCAGAGGATCGGTTGTTATGCCACACATCGCCAAGCTGCTGATTCTGGCGGACAGCCGCTGTCTGGAACCTCCTGATGAACTCTAATTGACCTTTTCACTTTGCCATCATTTCATGCACTTCCCACACTGCCAATTTTACAGACCTGTAGAATTTCTGTCATGCATCCCCCACAAAACTTTCAAACCTTGTCTTCACAGATGCCCTGGCAGGAATTTCCTTCACTACGTTTGCAGTGTTGTGTGTCAAACTAATTGGTTGGTCCCCGTAAGACTGTGTGGAGTGTCTGCAACCACCGATGGGGAGTAGGAAAAAAGGCCAGAGTAAACTGCTGTTACAAATACCCACTTTCATGCATCTCACATTTCAGACGATGAGTTTTGAACCTTGTGACTGATGTGTATGTTTTTTGTCAGTACACGACAACCCTCTTGTTAAAAATGTCGTAGCTGTGTTTTAGTGGCTCCAGGTGATTACCTACACAAAAATGAGCTCACAAAGCCAACCCACACTGAGGAAAATAAAACAGATTTTTATTTTTTTGTTTTGTTTGTCTAGTCTCTGAAGGATACAGTGCAACAGTGTGGGCTCATGAAAAACAAACTCGTGCCTCTGGTATGAGTTGGCATCAAACCACTTATTTGTCCTCCCTTTAAAGGTGGTTGTGTACTTTGACCTGAGTGCGTAGTTTACCCATTAGTAAGCAACACCTGCAAAGATTCTGCAAACCTTAACATACTTGTGCAATTTTGCTTATGTACAGTATATCATAGTTGGTCTGTGAATAGAAGGTTTTTAGATTTCTAGAGAAGCAGTTTCAATTCATACCTGGAATGGGAAAAATTTCAGGTGCTTAACATGTTTATTAAAGTCAAGGCTTCCTGAGTTCACTGAGCAAAATGAAGGAGACAGGTTGAATGCATGGAAAACAACAATATTCTATATAATCCTACTTACATTCAAACACAGAAAATAATCAAATGTTTTGCTTAGATTATAAGTTAATTGTCTTTAAAAAAAAAACCCACTTAAAAAGGGTTTATAGCATGTTGTATTTAAAAATAGTGTTTCTGGGGAAAAGTCTGAGCCACTTAGAAGTTTACTTTTTGGTGTTATGCAGTATATCTCAGTGAAAGTAGTCTCATAGGAAACTTTTCTGGAGTTTGTTTGATCTGTTCATGTATGAATAGCTTGGTAAAGGCATAAATATAGCATAGGACATGAAACACCACACTCCATGTGCCATTGACATTGTCAGGTGGGCACTGAAAGCACTGATACCCATAATTTACACTCAATTGTGCTCAAATGACTGTCCTAAGGGTTGTCCCTTATCATGATACATTGTCCCAAAATATAGCCATACACCATTTTAGAGCCTCCTTTCTCTGAGACTGTGTAGTTTGATGATCCAGATGATAGAGTCTCTTAACTTCTCGACAGCTGTACTTTTTTTGTCAGAATTTTCAGAACTTCCTCGCTTTCTTGTCCTAACTTTTTCATCACTTCCAGAGATGGAAAGACTGAATGTCCTGCTTTTCTGTCTCCAGTGTTCATTCACCTTTTCCCCCCAAACTTCAGCTCCAGGTGACATGAAAGACAATGGTATTTTGTAGAAATATAAGTTTCATTGTCATTATCTGAGGTATTTGACTTCTTCAGGCTCTTTTTAATCTTTTTTTTTTAACTTTATTTTTTATTTGTTTTAGAATATAAGGTACAAAACAAACATAGCGATAGTTACACATACATTCAGTCATTTACATATTGTTTAATGTCCACATATTGAATGAAAAAGACCCATTTTCCCCAATATTTTACACCCTTGTGTTGTTGTAACATGTCATCATTTCCATTAAATGAATGTGATTAACAGTTTTTATCACCAGAGAGACTGAGGGAGGATCCTTTTTCAACCAATATTTGGTGATGGGTTTTTTAGTGCCGCAAGCAGTATTCTAAACAGATATACATCACTTTAACATAATTCCTCTGGGCAAATGCTAAAAAACAAAGTAGTCAATGGCAAAATAAAAAATGAACACCAAAAACTGAATACATCAATTTCATCATATTTCCCCCAAAGCTAATAATACCAGGATAAGACCAGAATGCATGTGCTTGATCAGCCTCGAGCGATCCGCACTCCCTCCAGCAAGAAAATTGAACACCACAAAAATGTGATTTTCGTGAAGGCGTTTTATAGAAACGGACCAGACTTTTCCAGCAAAAATCCCTCCAGGTTAGTGAGTTTGTTGTCCAACTTTGAGATTTCCATCCCTCTGACCATATGTCATTCAGTATTTCCTCTTGCAGGTCTCTCTCCTATTGATGTTTTGAAAATATATCTCATTGTCCTTTGAATTCAAAGCTGTATTAACTTTTCCAATGATGTTTTTGTAGGCTCTTTTGAGTTTTGTCAGACTTTTGCTAAAGGAGCTTTAATTGCATTTATAAGTTTGGATGCATGTAGATCCTATAATGGTTAACTATAAACTATAATACTTGTTTTAGTGAAGTGCAATTTCAAGGGTCAAAGAATGTAATATTGCTGGAGTAGTTCTATTAGGAAATAATGATCTTTTCAGAGAGTCTGGCCTGTGATCAGCTCCTCTTTGAGTCAGTTTCATCTTCCTCCTGATGAATGCCCAGAGTAATCACTAGGTGAGAAGCTCGGGCCAAAGTGCAACTGGAAGCTTTGCACCCTAATGGCTGTCATTTGTCCCTGCCATATTGGGTGGCAATTGAATAACTTCATTGGGTGGATGAGAAAAGGCAATTTTGGTGCATTTAAAGTGATATCCTTTATAGCTTTGCCAGTCATAAATCACCAGGGTGCAAATAGGAAATGAGACTAGCAAAAGAATGCACAAATAACAGCAAAATACCTAAAAGAAGATGGTTTTTGCCCTCTATTAAGATTGAATTTCAGATGTAATGCCTTTTAAATTATGTGTATGTGGGGTTATTTTTCTGTATTTGTGGGGTCCAAGCACCTGGAGTCTCAACACGTCAAAATGTTCATTGCCACAGTTGAAATCAGTACATTTTAAAGAGTGAAGACTTGGGTGAAGGTTAGGGCAATGCTACAGCGGGGAAAATAAGTATTGAACACATCAACATTTCTCTCAAAAAACATATTTCTAATCAAGCTATTGACATGA
>JAPTYQ010000005.1:17022715-17041806 GCA_029814465.1 Ostorhinchus cyanosoma | reverse complement strand
TGTGTGTGTGTGTGTGTGTGTGTGTGTGTGTGTGTGTGTGTGTGTGTGTGTGTGTGTGTGTGTGTGTGTGTAGTTACTCATATCATATCATATCATATCATATCATATCATAACATATTTCACATATCTATTAAAAGAACCAAGTGTAAAAACATTCCATTTTGCATTTACATTATATGAAATGGGACAGGGGAGCTGAAGAGGTTTTTTTTGTCTTTTTTTGGGGGGGGTGCACAAAAATACTATAATGCAACTCATTATACAGTAAGACAAACCCAAAAATACCCCCGCCCCCCCAATCAAGCATCCATACTTTCACACAGGTTTACATGGTAAGTGTGTGTGTGTGTGTGTGTGTGTGTGTGCTAGTAGCATTAAGCTGAGGTTAAGGTGGATGGGCTGTTACTTCTTCCATTTCCTATCACTCATGGGGAACACTGTCCACACACAATACATTTTCTTGGCATAGAAGGTCAAGATTGTTCCAGAAGCAGTGGAAGCTCACATCCACACCATTCACATGTACAGTGTGGTCAGGTCATGGTCTAGAAAACATGCTAAAGGTGTGACAAATGTAGGCAGATAATCATGTGCTCCTTGACTAGGTAGAAGTCTTACATTTTATGTCAGTAACATGCTGAGCGGAGCTGTCTGCCGTAAATGCTGTCAATCAATATTCCTGGCAGCTTCTGTTACGGTTGCTGTTGAATAACAGTCAGTTGACCCCACCTATCTGCTTGACCTTCACCAGTTTTGACACCCACACACCAGACTGCAGAGTGCAAACAGATACACACAGTTACTCATGCAGTAGTGCTTCACACATACACACAAAAATGTGAACAGTATGTGAACGCAGAACTGCTGTGTTGAGAATGATGAGCTGTCTGCTTCTGGAAGTAATGAATTTATATCCTTCATCAGCATCACTGAAGGACAGTGACAGGCTGCAGTAGCGCTTCCATCCCAGAACGGACACACTCAAAATAAGCACGCACCACTGCCGTCGCTACAACAGTTATCCTTGGTCAGAGTGGCATGTAGGCGCAAAGTGTAGTCCTTTTTTTATAAATACACACAAAACATAACCAGTCCTTAAAGCCCTTACAAATACATGGTCTTTTATGTGGGAAAATGCGGCATAAAATACCGTTTTTGATGTTTCACAATTTTTATTTACTGCTACAGTTGCTGTGACTGCATTTTCAAAAATACACTGTGTGTCATAAGCACATTTGACTTATTTTACACACAGAAAAAAAGACTTGCTTTAAAATTCATGCACGTTAAAACAAAGGTTTTTGCTATAATACGCTGTCAGAACATACAGCAGCAAACTAGTCAATCATTTTAAAAGTGCACAAATTGTATTTATTGATTCCAAACAGAAAAATCAGTGGTCTGATGATTGTAGTTCAACGCAGACTGATAAGTGTACTTACAGCACAAGTACAGCAGTCAGGGATGCGAGGCAATATTTCACTTTTATAGCGAGGAAGGAGAGTGAAAAGGGAGACTGCCCTTCAACCATCATCATACCAGCTTTTAAATGATGGTAAGATGGCAATAATTTCACAGGCTTTCTGAAAGTATGTTTTCCTTATATCAGTCTGAAAGTCGTCTATGTCTGTGTCTTCCAGCATACCGTATAAATTGAACAGACAGTTTGGTGTGTTTCGCTGTTCTCAGAGAGCTATCCAATATATAATTTTTTTTCCAGAGTTCAATTATTGTTAAGCACATCAAGAATAGCCTCAAAGTCTGGGAATGGAAAACGTCAGGGTAAAATAACTCTGAATCACTAGGGAGGAAAAGGTGACTTGCAAAACAATTAAATGTCATCTTATGCAACCACTTTCATTTCAAGCGTGTTATATGCAGTAGAGAAGCTGTTATAGTCTATAATTTTAGATATAAAGTTATTACAGAGGCAGACTCCAAACCCTGTCACTTGTTGCTGTGAATAGGAGTATAATTCTTACATATTTTTCTTCGGTTCTTTTTTGTAAGAGGACCTCTGTTCAAGAACATTACCATTTACCTAAGAGATGGTCAGTTCTGATGAAGAGGAATTGAAGATGAGGTTTATTTTTTCTCTGCTATGAGGATGTAAGAAATGTACACTTTGATAAGTCTTTCTCTATTTATGTTAACGTTTTGAGGGCCGGATAGTTAGGAAGGTTATAGTTAGTATAGGGGAAAGTTTTTTTGCAATAGATTATATTTACCCAAGTTGACAGCCAAGAAAAATATGTTAAGACAAAGCTGTGAATTAAACCATAAATTTGTGATGAAACGTGAACAGTGTAACTATATAATGATATTTTTTTCTTTCCTGTACTCCAGGAACAATGGGTCTTACTGCAGTAATAACTAATAGGGATCCTAAGTATTGTTTTGTGTTAGTAGTGACACTGGACTCAACAGTCATAAGGCCTGCAATGTGTTTGTTGTTTGTTGATTTTTCTTCAGTCATTTACTAAAATTGATGATTTTTTTATTTTTAGATTTAGATATTTTGGGTTTTTTGTGCACAAGTGTTGCCTTTTTGTTTTTGCTGCAGTTAGGGTTAGGTTTAGGGTTATATATACACAGTTTCTGCATTTTAGTTTAGTCTTGAGTTCATGGAGTGAGAAATATTAAGATTTAAATAGCTTTTTTATGTCTCTATTGACCAGTTCTTTTACAGCATTTCCTGTTTTTTTTTTTTTTTTTGAGGGGTGGGCTGAATTCTTGGTCATTTTCCATGGCAGTGTTCAGAGACAGTGCATCAGCATAAATACTGCATTGTGACACTATGTCTCTGCAGGAGCCAAGGTAGCGTGATAAACCTAAGGCTGTTCTTCTGATTGGTGAAATACATGCTTGGGCGCACAATGCATTCTGCACACGAGCCCACCAAGGTGTCTGCAAGTCCATTTGAATATGCATGCACAGGACACCTACGTCGCATCTTGCCACACTGTGTATGGCATCAGCTCAGAACAAAAAGTAATTTAATCACAGGCCTGTGGATTTGAAAAGCTTTATAGATTCTAACATGGAGAACAGTGGGCCTACACCACACTAATCCAATTGCACTACAAAAGACAACATACACAGCAACCATACACACACGGACGGTTACATTAGCGTACTGTCTCAAACACTGCTTATGTGCAAATGAAACACACTGTTGTGCAATCTCCTACACACAAAGGCACAAGTTTTGGCCAAAGCTGCCTATTTTCTCTGCCTGTGGTAGAAGAAAAGGGAGATAATCGTACAGAGAAGTAAAAGGGAGGAGGGACAGAGACGAACGGGGATGTGGTAGCAGATGGTGGGAAAAAAGAAAGTTATCATTATTCCAGAAATAATAGACTGTAAATGAGAGTGTGTGTGTTTGTGTGTGTACATGTTTATGTAATACACTTAGCATTGAGTTGTGCAATTGATCTTTCACATAGTTTACAGATTTAGTGAGTTGACCTATTAACTAGTCCTCCAGAGTCTCTGGGCTGGCGTTGACCCCTTCGTAACTCGGTCTTTGTATTTCTCTTCTTTTTGCATCTCGTTCGATCAGCAATGGTCATAATCAGCTTTTATGAAACCAGCTCATCTGTAATGTCTGCATCCACAGGTATAAAACCTCCAATGCCAAACCGTCTGCTCCAGAGAATCAATACAGCTTTTATATCGGAGACAAACACAACTTTCTGTCCTTTCCTACCTGTATTTGTAAAACTTTGGTAAATGTAAGAATTTCTGTACCTCCTGTATGACTCATCATTTGTAGTTTAATGATGCTGTCATACTTTCAGAACTTCCTCCTTATTTTGTCCCTGATGGCATAACAGATAACATGTTCTTCATTTCTGCAGGTCTTTGTTTCTTTACATTTTACAGCTACTCTACCAGCAGTATAATACAAACCCAAACCTCCAAGACCCATTGATTCTCACCTTATCTCTCCCCTGTCACAGCCTTGCCTCAAGTCTCAAACAACATTCACATATCCACAATCCATTGTACAGACCCGAATGGGACCTGGAGTCGCAAAAGCTTCTGTGAATATTTACATACAGTACATTCCATCATGATAATGGACAGTAATTTCAGTTGCATAGGACTTACTCCTATTCAATATGTAAGATGCAGCTTATTTTAATGGTTTTACAAGTTTCCTTTGACTGTATGTGGTGTAGGTATGATAAAGATAATAGTGATTTTGTAAGTTCCATAAGTGATTTCCACAGGGGCAGTTTCTGATATGGGCAAAGTGGGCAATTGCTCAGGGTGGCATTTCATGAGGGGCACCACGCTAAGCTCTCTCTATATAATATATGAATATTTGCCAGGCAAATGGCAAAATGGTGCCCCCCTTTGTTTCGCATGTGCCCCTGCTTGGTGAGATGGTGCCATGTGGTGCGTGCATAAAAGCACTAAGAGAAGCAGAAGAGGGAGGCGGTCAGCTCTGGGTCTCCCTACTGGAACATTCAAGGGGGGAAGGGGGGTGTACACTTAATACAGTAAGACTCTAATAGAATTAGTGGGCTAAGGTCAGACACGCTTTTCTGCTACAGAAAAGGCTCTGTTACCTTTAGTCTTCAGGCGGGTTTAAACATTGTGTTGAGTTTTTTTTTTCTTTTGTTTTTTTTCAGGGGGGGGGGGGGTGTCTTGCCCAGGGTGTCATTCAAGCTAGAACCACCACTGGATTTCCATATGAGCTGATGTGCTCCATTCCAAGTCTTAAGATAACTTGGATGAAGATTGTAAACTGCTATCAGAGGCTGAATAAATTGCCTGCTGTGGTTGTAGATATTGTCTCAGAGATTGTTTTTTCTAAACTGACATACTGGTTACAACCCCAAATACAATGTCAAAGCAACATTGTTATCGGGCGATTAATCAGCTATTGGCTTTTTCCTATTCACTACGGTTATGTCATTGGTCTTTAAAAATCCATTATCAGTCAACCTCTACATGTTAGCGGTCACAAATTTAAACGATACAAATTCCTAAAACAGCACAAAATCACATTAAAAACAGCACATACTGACTGTTCAACACACACCTACGTAAACACAGAGAAGACACAAACACACTCGGAGGCAGCCAGCCCCAGTGGGGATGCTTAGGGGCTGATGGTCAGCTAGGACGGGTCTGTAATTACACTGGGGGGTTGTGTGAGAAAGAGTGGCTCAGAGATGAGATCAAGTCTCTGTCCTTATCTGTCCTGCCTGTTCCTTCAACTAAAAAAAAGAAAAAAAAATAGACAGTGTGTATACATGTGAATGCGTTTCTATGATTTAGTATCAAGATAACACAAAAGAGCTATGATACTGAGTAAAGGCTTAAAATACATATACCTAGAGCCTAAGATAAAAAAAAAATTGAAGGAGAGCAAGTGTATGTCTGAGCCTTATGGAACCACAGACGGATAGACTGTCCATTTACCAAAGGGATTGCACAAGTAATTTTGCCATTTCCCCTGGCTCTCTTACTGAGAGCTGTACACACTCAAGCACAATGTCTTGCATTTGTGCAGATTTCATTTCACATAGCTTGTTTGCTCAACCAAGACCAGCTTAGGGCACCTGGCTTGGTTTAATACAGAGAGATTTATAGCATGCTGGTTTCTTATATTTACCTGCTGTAATAACAAGAAAAAGAAGAGGTTTAGGAACACCTATCAGTCCTGAAAAGAAGTTATGAAGTAGGGAGTTAATTAGAAACGGTTGTGCATGGTAACAAAGGAGATGCTTCTAACTATCCCTGCTGAGTGTGCAGTGGTCCTATGGCAACGCTCGGAGCTGGAGGTTGAGTCCAGGTGATATCCGAACTATAATGAGGTGTCATGGTTGCCAGGTTCTGGGTGGGGGAGACAGTGACACACACATACCACTCCTCTGTTTCACCGCAGAAGCAGATGACAGTAGAAGCACTAGGACAGAAGAGGGTTCAATCCGACAGAAGTTTGCAAATCTTGCATATCTGAGTGTCTTCCACTCGGTGTCTCATCAATAATAAAGTCTTACACTGTGGGAAGTATAAGCACAGAGCTTGGACAGCCCACTGAATCATTTAATGCTGATCTGAGGCAGTGATATGGCTAACTGAAGGACATGGAGTCGGTGGGGTAGCTGAGTTGTTGTGGATATACAGTAGTTATTACCCTCGCAGTGGCAAGGGTATTGCTATCTGTCTGTCTGTCTGTCTGTGCCTCTAACTCAGAAACATCTACATCATATTCTGACTTGAAAGTTTTACACAAGATAGATAAAAACGTACTGTATCCCAATCCTCTGCTTTTGGAAATATATCTATATTTTAGAATTGCTCTAAGCTATTCTTTGTCATTTCAAGACAGGGCACTTTTTGACATTTGTCATTTTCTCAGAAATGAATGCTATTACTCTTTAAGAATTATGCCAACACATGCCTGATAATATCCATCACCTTGATCAAATGCTTGCTGATGCAGACCACGATCCAGAACTGACCAGAAATTTTCATTTCTATCTGCCACGTTTGATGTGAAGTCCTGACCTCAGTTTTGATCAAAGTAACTTCAGAGTTGGAATTTAGTTTCATTGTTCATTCCTTTTTTACATACCTGTTCATCCTAGAAGGGACAATACTGATTCTGAAATCACATCCACTCCATGTACCTCCAATGGAATTGATAGAAATATGAATCCACATCCTGGAAATAGACTCAAAATAAATATTTTATTTAAAAAGTATATATACCATTAAAAATGAAAATGTACAACACTAGGTCCAATAATGGAACAGTCGGTTCTACTCTTCATAGTTTGTCAGTTTTTCAATTTTGAACATGTTTTTGGAATTACATTTGAGGATGTAGGAGGTCCATTTTATGCCCTTCTAACCTCGCTCCTTATCTCCTGCATATTATGCAGTCTACCACCCTGATAGCATTACACTACATTTTGTCATTTGTGAAAATGTTCTGCTTGGTAGTTTCTCAAGTTTTAAATAGACTTTATCTTATCTACAGGTTTCCACAAGAGATAGCTTCACCAAACTTATTCCCTAACCCGTCTCTCTGTGGATCAAGTTTTTTGATGAGTTGGCCCTGGTGGGGTACTGTGCAATCAAATGCATCACTGCGTAAGCCAGCGTAAAATGTCCTGGGAGAGAGGTAGGGAAGCAGGGAGAGGCAGGAAGAGTGAGAGGGTGTGTATGGATCGATCACACTACAGCGCTCTGAGAATTCAGAGTGACCAGCCATGAAATGGCTAATGTCCCTAGAGTAGGTGCCACCATTACACACAGTTCTGCACGTGCTCAGGTGGGAGTGCAATGGATATGGATGCACATGTAATTCATTAAGAATATCAATATGTCTTGGTGAATAGGGGCTGTGCATGAGCAGCTGCACGTTTTCAGATGTGGATCTTATTTCCTTATCCCAGAGAGCCTAAACCGCTGTGTGTGTGTCTGACCGTTGTCCTTCCTCCGGATGTCGATCCCCATTGGTTTTAAATGATGTAAAATGGGCTGTAATAGAATCAGGATATGTTTTACCTCCATGGTTCCAGGTCAATGCAATTAAGTGTAACTGTCACCACATAGTTTTTGCAGGGATGATAATGCGTAGTTGTGTCTTCAGTTATGAGAGCACAAGATCACCTCCAGAGAGTGCACAGATGGATATTTGAAACCTATACTAGATCTAAGCCTTCATCCCTCTGTACCAGTGTATATTCACTATTCGAAGGTTATGTAAGAGCCTGTCCATGTCTCCATCTAATATAGACAGAAACAATGATTGTTTTGTGTTATTTTAGGCCTGTGTTTGAATGTCATCTTTTTCAATCTAATTTGTTTCCTTCTGCGGAATGAAAGTGGCATTTCACACATGGATTCCTCAAGAAACATGCACCCCAATGGGATAAGCATCAACAGGAAATCATGTTTCTACAAGCAACACTTTTAGTTAGAGAGTTAGAGCACTGGTCATGGGGAGATGGACTTGAAGGTCAACTCAAATACAGTTAGAAAATTATTCATAATACACCAGTTACAACATCAAACATGTATGTGAAGAAATATGCATTTATTAATAGCTTTTTTGTGACATGTGAACATATTGTACCTTTATAAAAAATAAGCACCTTCACTGACTTTGTAATTTGCCTACATTTATAGTAAGTTCTTAGATACACCGTGTGGTGCCCCAGAACACATTGTCAGTGATGTAACCTGGGATCATGGGGGGTTTCGGCTCTTTCAACAATCAGACCCCCTCCCCCAGGCGACCCAGCTGAAGTTGATCAGGCCCCAGCTTGTGTCCAGGTTGCGCTACCCCACTTTCCACGCCTCTCCTCTCCTGATCCACAGCCACCTCGATGCCATCTCTGCGGCGTCAGTGGCTGACTTAACGGCCCCTCGCTGGCTGGTCCCTGTGATGCCCAGCATCTTGTAGGCCTTGCAGAGAGATTGGCCCACAAATCCTCGGCATCCCACTTCAATGGGCTGGCACCTCGCTTTCCACCCATTGCTCTGACACTTGTCCAGTAGCTCGGAGTACTTCGCCCTCTTCCTCTCGTGGGCCTCCTCCATTCTCTCCTCCCACGGCACTGTGAGCTCCAACAAGACAACTTGTCTTGAGGCTCCTGATGTAAGGACGATGTTTGGCCTTAATGATGTTTCGGCCACAGCTTCTGGGAACCTCAGTTGCCTCCTGCAGATCAACTTTCAGCTCCCAGTCATGTGCCGTTGCCAGTAGGCCAGGGGAGGTGTTTCCGGTGGCCGCTGCAGGCTTCTGATGAAAGCGATAGATTTGTTTACTGGGTGCAGGCTCTTGCTGTGGTTAATCCCACCCCAGATTGCATTTGCTATCGTTTTCAGAACCTGGTCATGTCGCCTTCACCCAGGGCTACTGGACAACAGCTGAGGACATGCTCAAGGGTTCCTCTCCTCTGGCAGAGGGGACACGCTTGTGACTCTGCCTTCCCCCAGATACAGAGGTTTGATGGGCTCGGTAGCACGTCGTAGACCGCCTGGATCAAGAACTTAATCCTGTGGGGCTCAGCCTTCCACAGCTCAGTCCAAGTGACCTTGCACCCCACAGCTTCTTCCCATCTTGTCCAGGCTCCCTGCTGCCGCATCCCCACCACCTGGCTGGCACGCTTCTCCTCTACCCCTGCATGCACCTCGTCCAGGATCAGTGACCTTTTCTCCTTTCCTTGTGCCTTGGTGTAGCGAGGTGTTTCCCTACTGCCTAGGCCAGCTCTCCCCTGGGCCACTGCACCCACTAGCGTCCTTTGCCGCAGCCTCGAAACTGCAACATTCAGCAGCATCTTCAGCAGCTTTCCACTTCCGTCCTGTCCTAACCTCGATCCCAGCCTGGGCGACCTTTGGGTCACTGGACTCCCAGTACTGGAGCAGCTCCCTGGCCCGAGTCACCATAAACTCCTCGCTCAGGCTGCTGATGGGCAGCTTCAGCTTGTTGTTATGTCCATACTTGCAGCATGTCCATCCTGCTGACCCTCATCTCGAAGCCTTCCACTGCAGAGAAGGGGACTTCATAGACTAAGAGGGGCCAGAGGATCCGAGGTAGAATACTGTGCTGGTACACCCAGGCCTTGAACTTGCCAGAAAGGCCTAAGGTAACAGGTTGTGCATTGATTTGTACATAGAGGACTTGAAACTCCATATGGTGGCATTTACATGAACTCCTGAGAGTCTCAGTGCCTATCTTCTGGGGCCTGCATTACAGGAGAAAGATCAACAGACCCAGGATCTGTCTGTTTTACCTGACTCAACAAAACCAATCATATGCTGTCACACTAACCAACATCGCAGAGGTGGTTATCTACTCAACAAGGAAGGAAGAGCTGACACAGGTTGACCAAGAACAAACATGGAAATGGACGCAGACCCGCATATTTCACACAAGAAGAGTAACCTATAATTTTAAACTGATATGAGAATGAAAAAATATAATATTGGTTAAAATCCGCACAGCTGCTGTCATCAAATGGAAAGCTAGCAAGAAATTGTCCACTGTGTGAATGTGTGAGTTAATATTCTGATCAATATCACATCATTAGGCCCTGAGTCTGATTATAATTACAGTTGTTCATTCTGTTAAATTAATGTGCTGCTTAAATGTATTTATGGTGTGTTAGACAGTTGGAACCCTATTATTTTTTGAGTCCAACCCTGGTGCTATAAAACAGCGTGAGAATAAATAAAGAACACATAGCTATAAAACACAATTCAAATAGATATAAAAACAAAATTCTATCTAAGTGCTGTTAAATGATTTAAGGCTTAAATCAGTCTGTGTTTTACTATTATATTCTAGACTACACAAAGGAAAGCAAATGGTTTAGACTCTTTCCTTCCTTGTGGATGCTTTCATTATTCAGCTAACCCTGAGCAACTCAGGTTTTATTTGTCTGGGGATGGAGAAGGAGTCAGTTGGCTTAGCTTTTAGAATTTTTGAGCAGCTATAGCAAGTAGCAAGGTAAGTTAACATGGAGATCGACCTTGGACGAAGTTAACCCCCTTTGTGTTGGTGATCTTGAAGTTACACCACTAATCCTGTCAGCTCGTTCCCTCCAAATCCACATACTAGCCTCTAATAGTTCAGAAAATGAGAAACTCAGATGTTCCATAGTTAACATTACAGGTTGAGCATCTTTTCCTTTAGGTCTCCATCTTGATTGCAGAAATAAAAGCTTCAAACAGTACTTACATGCAACCCTTTTAACATTTCTGTATTATACCCTTGGTAGGAGGGTGGACCCCATGGGTAGATAATCTTCCCCTGGTACTGCCATGAATACGCCATCTCTCAACAGGACACAATCCTCACGTTGAAATGACTGAGAAATCACTTCGCTGCTTGAGCACTGAAACGACCACCTAGTTGCTATTCTGATGCATAATGTAGCAGCAAAGTTTAATGGAATGAAGGTAGTGGCAAAGAAGCAGTGGTGGTGGGAGTATTTTTAAAGCACCCCCCGACTTCCAAACCACCCACTCACAATCACACACTCGCTATCAATAATCTTCCCGGAGGTGTATTAGAAGATATTCACCCTGATGGGAACATTTGCGTTCCATTTTGTTCTCTCCTTTTTTTTAAAATGTAGTCATTTTGTCTTCCTCTCTCAAGCTTTTCTCCTACGTCTAAGGTCATTGTAATGAACATTTCATTTTTCAATCATTTTGGATGATTTATTGTTAGAGGCTCTCAGGGGCAAAGTGGGGCCACATGAAGAGGGATTTTACCCTTTATTCTCCTGTGTTTTGTTAATGTATTTATTCTGGGAGCTGTCAATGTCTTTAGGACCATCAGCTCATAGTTATTCACTTCATCGTATTGTGGAAATTACAAGCCTGCCGAATGCCCGAGTGATTCACCACAGCACTTTTCATTAAAATAAGCCCACAGAAAAGAATGAGGGCCACAAAGAAAAGGGGAGATGGGAAGAGGTGGGGGGGGCGGATGTGGGGAGAAGGCGAAATGTTCTTTCCATCAGCAGGAGTTCTCATAAATATTGTAATTGTGTGGTTACAGAAAAGAAGCGGTTGTGAGCCACTGTGCTGTGATTGACTTGAGTGAATGCTGTCTCACCTTTGGAATGAATTGAACATGAACACCGGTGACAAAAAAAAAAAAAAAAAACTGCCTTTGGAAATATGACATGGACATCATCTAATTCCAGCAGGCTACATAGGAGGAAACTAAAAACAAGAAAACAGAAGACAAATAAATTGCATCTTCTTTTCTGTCATTACTTGGTGATCTCTCTGACTTGTTACATTTTCTTTTATCTCAGGTTTAACAATACAAACTGTGTGAACCCTAAGAGATACCATTAATGTAGTGCAACATATTAAATCAGCATACCGAACGCAAACTAGTCAGATGGAGCTATGTGAGTTACAGAAATTCCGATTTCATTTTTGTTGCTATCTTGACTCCTAATGTGGCTTTGATTTGTACAGACAGACCCAACAGAGAGGCTGGAGCATGAGGAATTGCCTGAGTGAAGCCCCGGCCATTGAACTTCTGTTCCTGCAGCGCTGGTTAGCCCAGTCAAGACAGAAGACCTGGTGAGTTATAGATACACAACATGACACAGAGAAACTTCATATTTCAACAGAAAAAGACATTGGTCATTCATGTTGCATTATCAAGTACACAGTTTCACACTAATGCCCCCAGAAATTTAGAGGTTAATGATGGATAAAAACATGAAAAATTTCAACACTACATTACACTGGTGGGAAATATTCAGCACCATAGTGACATAGTAGAGGAAATGGGCTGTGATCATGGTACATGGGGCTTATAGTTATCCGAGGGTTTTGCACTGACACTTGTAAAATGATGCATTTTTCAGAATACAGACAAGATGACCGAAGACAATAACATAATTGTTTATTGAGCAGTACGTTAACACCATGGTTCCCAGTGTAGGGTCCGTGGGCCCCTCAGTGGGTGCTAAGGGTCACTGTTGGTCTGGCTCTTACTGCTCTGAGGTCATCAAAATAAGGTTAGCACATGTTAAATAAAGTCACAATAACAAAACATACTTGATAGTCATGCCTTTTTGAACAAGTTATTTATTTATTGCATTTACTGTCCAGAATTACCCAGTTTGTTTTTCCTGCTATCGGAGCATCACTATTTTATGTCCAGTCTATTTCCATATCGTTATAACAGGGATTGATATTATTGTTGTTTTATTTGTCTTTATTTTATACGTGCACACACACAGACCTACTATACCTACATGCATATATAGTTTACTGTTAATACAGATATACCGTAGATAAACTTTTTTTAGTTCCTTAGGGGCAATTACTTTTCCATCAGTTCAAGAAAATAAAAGGTATTGTACAGTCTGATGCTGCGGGGCTGAAGGATGTGCTCCCCTGGTTTGTTATAAAGTGGTAAAGAGGTCAGAATTGTACAAGATGTTCTCCACTCTCCTCGGTTTTGTTTGACGCTGCCTCCCACTGACCAATAAAACATGTACTGTACCTTATAGCAGATGTCAAATGACCTGAGTCTCCTGAGTAAAAATCACCTAGACTGTCCCTTTCAGTGGAGCGCATGCATGCTCAAAGGCCAGTCCATCCTGCTGAAGATGCACTGCAAATTATTCATAAGTTGGCACCCCCTCAGTGTCCACCCCACAAATGTTGACTGGCTGAAGAAAGGGTTTAAACTTTCTGAAATTCACCACCATTTCTTTGGTCTTGGAGGTGTTCAGTTGGAGGCAATCTTTGTGACTCCAGTCACAGAAGGCTTTGCTCAGGTCCCTGTTCTCCCCTTCCTGTCCATTCCTGATACATGCCACAATGGCAGTGTCATCAGAGTATATTTGGATGTGACAGTCCTTAAAGTCCACTGTGTACACTGTGAACAGGAAGGGAGCCAAAAGTGTCCCCTGTGGAGCCCCAGTGCTGCTCATTATTGTCCCAGAGACACAGTCCCCCAGCCTGATGAATTGTGGCTTTCATGTCAGGTAGTCTGTGATCCTGAAAACAACGGTAGGATCCACCCCCATCCCCTGGAGCTGGTCTCTGAGAATGAAGGGTTGGATTGTGGTGACCTCATAACTGAGAAAAACTAAAGAGGAGCAAAAAACCCTACGTAATCTTTGGTTTTGCAAATTAAGATTCAGAAAAATTTTATTAATAATAATAATAATAATATCAATAAAAATGTGTAATATTGATTTGGTTCAGGGGGATGTTTTAGTGAAAGAGGACATAAACTTGGATTCATACAATAAAAATTAATGTAATTTTAAATTGTTCTCTTTTTCATGAACCAATTAAGAACTCAAAGTCAAGTTAGATAACCTTCGCAGAGTAAAACTAACCCTAAAAGAACAACATGTGCTAGTAATGTGTTGCTGTAGTCCATTTAATCAAATAAATTTGCATACGTTTGAACCACTGACATGTCCTCGTGGGGTGCTCTGATTTAAGACCTAACTTGGCTTTGCTTAATCCTCTGATGCACAACTTTGAATTCATGTCAATGCAGGCAAGGACACGTGTGGGTACATATAAATGGCCATTAACACACATTAAAAATGATGAAAACTGACACTAGGACACATTCTCAGAAGGATGTTGGTGGATAAGAAAAGTAAAATAAATTTCTAAACCCATAAACAGAAAGAAAGTGGGTTTTTTTGTTTATAGATATTGCCTAGACTCAGATGCATCATTTTAAAATTATTTTAATATTCATAGCTGTGAGCTGAGTGAAAACACAGTGCATAACAATTGCAGCCTTACATAACCACTAGCCGGCCGCACACCCAAATAGGTACACACACACACGCACACACACACACACACACACGCACACACACACACACACACACACACACACACACGCACACACACACACACATAAGAAGAGCAAAACCATACATATGCATGTAAACACATTTAAATGCAGAGAGGCAAATGCATCATCACACAAGGGAACATGCAAGCACAGATACAAATATATACATCCAAATTACAAACACACTTTAGCCTTTCTTTCTATCCTGCAGGGACACTCCAGTTAAATTAGTTCATACATTTGCTCTTTGGAAAAGTCCATTTCCTTTCACTGTTTGTCCGAATGCACGTGTCCCTTCAAACACTCCTAAATGTGTATACATTTCTGATATATTTGTTTTAAACACCTTCGCTATGCATGCCCTCCCTCTTCTTTGTGCTTTTCTGACCTTGGGTGTTTCCTGCAGTAATGACTTAGGTGATGAGATGTTTGAAGTTCTAAACACTAACAGCATAGCCCATCACAAACACCAATAAAAACTGAGAGCTGTAAATGTGCCATGGTCTCACCCTTGCCCGGGGCCAGCTATCAGCATATTAGTCGAAGTGCCTGTACGCTATTCTGTGCATATATGTGTTTCTGTGTATTTATATGGATGAGAATGTGTTCATTTTCCTAGCCCTACAGCATTGGCTTGCATCCCATATGTGATTGCTGTGAAGACGCAGTTACGCCTCCTAAGGGGATCTCTATAAAAGACTATAAAAGAACGTAGCTTGATGGCTTGAGACAGAACAAAAGGTGGGCTTTAGATGGGGTGAAGGTAATATAAATGAGGGGGGAAAGGCAAAAGGAGGGGAATGAAGGAGAAGAGAGCAAGATCAGTGGAGAGAGAGAGAGAGAGAGAGAGAGAGAGAGAGAGAGAGAGAGAGAAAGCTTGAGACATGAAAAAAATAGAGAAGCTCTGAGTGAAAAAATGAGAAATAGCATGAAGGAGATCTGCCCGTTCCCTTGGTGATCTGAGTCATCTTTATTGGCAAGATATGTTGCTATGTTAGCAATGATTAGTTTCACTTCGAGTATGTGAGGTCTGTTTGTATATGTGTAGGTGTGTATTTGATATAGCAGTAAACTAATATTATATATCCTAAAAAAATAACCTTAGGGACAGTTGCCTACATCCTCACCTTCTCCCATCTGAAAGCGTAATTTATTTAGTGTGTTGAAGTAATGTGAGGTTTGTGTACACGTACATGTCGGCAGCATGTCCCCCTGGTCATATACTTCATCAGCAGACTGCCTTACCTTTTAACCAGATGATCTGCAGTTAAAAGTACCGTTGCTATTTTGGATCACCAATAACTTTTCTGAAAATTGGATTCAGGGCTAAAGAATTGAATGTGATGAGCACCACAGCCGAAGCAATCCACAAGCCTTGAATGAATGTATTTATAGGAAAGTGACAGATCAAATCCAATTGCCTCTTCTCTGACTTTAGACAGTCCCTTATTCACGTCAGAGAGGTAGGAGTTTAATGAGGTTTTGACTGCCGGATGATTCTTTGCGGATGAATAAGCTACAGAATGTAGAGGCACTGCGGTGGTAGACTCAAGAATGTGGAGCTGCTGATTCTTTGCATTTAGAGCATGAACACACTTTCACACAAAGAAAAAGAAATTTGGAAATGATTTTTCTGTTGAAGAAGGGTTGTATAGACATTCTCCATCTCAAAAAGGAGATGCATTTAGTGCTGTGTGTTAATACAGTGAATGTGCCGGAGCATAACAACAGTAACTTTGATTTGCAGAAATAGCCCAAGTTAGACATTGTGGTAGTCTAAAAGCTTACTGTCATATAGTTTCCTCCCAAAAGGACTGTCTTCATCTGAAAAAAAAACAACAAAAAACAACTCTTTACCTTGCATGATGAAGCCAGACACACAGAACAATAAAGGATAAAATGAAGTGAGAATAACTTTCCTTTTGACGTTTCTTTTGTTTTCTTCTCGTCTTCTCTCTGTTTCTCTTTTCTGCTTCGCTTTCAGACTGAAAATTAAGTAGGTCTAATAGGAAATCTGCTCTGCCCCTTCATCCTTTCAGAACCTTTTTTTTTCACAGTCTGACTTATTATTACTTTCTGCCTACTGTTGCAGTCTTTGACCAAAAGACATGAGAAAACTTCTTTTTTTATCTTCAGCCTGGCTTGTGTTTTAAGGACTCTTGTCTAATCTACATCACTGTTAGTTTAATTTTTGTCATCTAATGGGTTCTGTCATAATTTTTTTTTACATGCATTTGCAAAGCAGACTGTTATGTCTGTAGCTTGACAAAAAAACATTTGAACTGCAAATCAATGCTTCAAATGAAGCAGGGCCTTTCATATTTAGTGCACACATTATCTAATCGCTTTTTGATTTCACATGCAGGAGCATATCTAAGTGAAATCAAATAATCTTTTTAAACTCCCCCACCACCCCAAACATTAGCCACTGGATTCACAGACGGGGGCTGAGTAGACTACTAATTTGCTGGCAATTGAGATCTTAAGTGTCCTTTCACACCCTAATCAAATTGATAAGGTGGTCCTACTGCAAGGGCAATCTTGCCGTCCTTGCTTTCAAAATTCTTAGGCTTTAGTTTCTCTATCTCTCATCTCTGTCTCTGTCTGTGTGTCAGTTCAATTCAATTTCAGTGAGATTCAATTTAATTATGTTTAAATTGGAATAATGGCTAGAAGCCACTGATGCAAACGTAAGTGTTTGATGAACTATGATAACATGATAATCAGCATACGCAGACGGTACATACACATTCGAATGCTGTTATGAGCCAGGTGTAGGTGTGCACCTTACCCTGTGTTTGTCATCCATCTGAAGATGACTGCTTTCGGTTACTGTAACCACCCCTTCTCCCTTCTCCCCTCTCTGTTCTCCTTTTCCTCTCTGTGTTTCTATTCTCATCCAGATTTCTCTGAGGTCTACTAAGTCTCTGATCGTCTGTCTCTCTGTTGTTCTAAGATAAAGCCACCTTTCACTGTTTGAGATCAAAGAGTGAGTTTGCATAATGGAAAAGAGAAACAAGATGAGAGTGGTGGAATAAAGCACAAAAGGAGGGGACTGTGGATCCAGTTGAATAATCTAAAATGGAATACTGACACTTTTCCTGAACCCTCTCTTTTAAAGCTCTTTTATACACCATCCCAACCATGACCAAGTAAATCTTACAGGCAGTTAGGATTTTACACTCATTCATTGCTTGAGGTATATAACTATTTTAGAAAAGCATTTTTGTGTTTGATAGCACTGAGTCTTTACCCCACCATTTGTGGGATATCTTAAAGGCAACCATCATTTTTCTTTGTAAAGAACACATGTTTTCTTTGGTTATGACACATTATGGTTTTAGTATCTTTTAAGGCTAGGAGTGTTCTGCTCTTGGCTACAGTTCCATGTTAAGCAGTTACATAGTCATGGTCAATAGAAACATTTCCTTTCAGCTTAATATGAGAAATGGCAGTCTGTTGAAGTCCAAAGCTTTGTTGGCTCAACAGTTAGCCCTGACTTCTATGGACTTTTACTACTTTGTAATATAATATACAAGAATATGGAGCAACAGCCCAGTTCAGACCTTACATTAAAGCAGCGTATGACTTTCATCACTAAGTTTTCTTCAAATTTGTAAAATCCCAGTGACAGCCTAATTATCACTAATCTAGTCTTTCCGTGCTCATGCACTTGAATCACTTCCCTCACGGTGAACAACTTGGAAGATGACTCCATCACAAGCAGTCCATTTGTTTACATACCAAACCAACACATCACTCAAGCCTTTTCGGAATTTTGTCTTGAAGTGCATTGTGGGAATGAGTTCAACGCAGCTGCAGTGTCTGCTACCAGGTCAGAAGAAATGGAAAGAATCACTGTAAGTCAATTGTCATCTTATAAAACGGGTTAGTGATCATGAAAAACAATACTTAGACATCAGTTTCATGACATTTTTGGAATATGTCACATGTGTGGATATGTACATGTATGATAAGCCTACACAAGGATATTATTCTTATACATTGAAAATTTCAGAAAATTTCTAAAAGCTCACAAGGATGTATCATGAGTGCTTAATTTGTACAGTGAAACCTGAACTCACCTGAGCGTCCCCTTGCAACTTTTTTCTTTTTTGACGAAATATTAATTAACAAGTCACATAATCCAGAAGAAATTCATACATGTTCTAATTGCTTAAAAATTTTCTCACCACTACAGTTTGTATTAGGCAAGAAAGCCAATAAAAACAATCACTGATTTTTAATGTGTATTGGCTGATTGAAGGTGTAAAATTATATCTTGGGGGATACATTAATGCAAGGCTTGAATAGGAGTGTGAATCGTACTAGAATGGCTGCTTCAATGACCTGTAGGAACATTCTGGACCAGGAAAACCTCCACCTCCATGTACAGATTGCATATTTCATCACATTGTATCATTACAGGAAACCTTTCCTCTAGAGCTGTACCTTAAGATCAATATATATTTATTTATTTAGATGTTTAATGTCATTAGTTGGTATTGATCAATATAATTTCTACAGTCCAAATATCAGAAGATTATAACTTCACCTAAATTGTGATGCAGACTCCACCTGCTGCATGTTATTATAATTGCTAAAGTCCGCAAGGGGTTTAGAGGGGAGTGAGGAAGGGGTAAAGGGGTAGGTGTGGGTGTAAGAGACAGGAATAGTTCAGGGTCATTTACAGGACAGAGAATCATACCTGTGCAGAACCAAGGGAAAGGGTTAGTTTGGATTATCCTAT
>JAPTYQ010000005.1:17011591-17021884 GCA_029814465.1 Ostorhinchus cyanosoma | reverse complement strand
TTGTTGGATATTGTATTCATGTCATGGTAGCCTTCACTATTTTTTCTTTAGATTGATGATTACAATATTTTTTTTTTCTAACTTATTATTTATTGGAGATATAGACATTCAACATACAATCCTAAGACTTACATTGTACATACTCAAAAAATAACAAACTGAAAGTATCACATCAGATTCATACCAACAGATTTACACACAAATAAGACAAAATGATGACAATAATTGATCAGCACTAAAAATGTATTAGGTGCATTTCCTTTGCAATCCGTTAATATGACCTGACCATGACAGATAAGGACATTCAAGTAAACTCTAAGCAAATCTCATCTAATAAGTTCAAGGAGGCTTTTGATCTGCAGTAGGATCTCTGCTGCCCGCTGTGTATTTGTAACTTAATTGTCTGAGTAGATGAAGATTTGTCAACAGATTAATCATCAAACCAGCGTCTTCACTTTGGCATGACGTCAAGCCTCTGCAGCCATAGCAAGACCATTCATATATAACTGGGAATAGTGTAGAGCAGTTAAATGAACAATAGGAAACAGACTGTAATTAAGAATTAATTAAGTGTAGAAGGAAAACAACGACTGGCTGGCGCTGACATGAGCCTGTACAGGATGAAGTGTAAACAGTAATGGTGTCAGTGCAAGGCTTTAAGACGGTGGTTATAAAAGAAAATATGCTTGATTAAAATGAATAGAATAGAAAAGAATTTTTATTATGTTTGTACATTGAACAAGTTAAATCTTTAAGGTGCAACATATTCATTGAAAATAAATGTAAGAGTTTACAAGTAAATTACAATTTAATAACATTTAATTGTGTTTTAACCCACAAAGACCTAGTGCGACATATGCAGCAGTTTAAAATAGTCTTTCTCTATATTTAACTTTTCTTAAGTGATTTATCATCTTTTATTATAATGTTGTCCTCTGTATTTTGTGTTTTTACAGTAAAAATCAGGTATTTTTCAATATTTAATTTTCTGATCATGTCAATGTCCATAAAAGCTCAGGTTGAAGTTAAGGGATGTTATATCAGAAACAGAGAAAACTGAAGAAAAAGTGACTTTTTTTTAGCAAAATATATTATATCACAGAGTGTCTCCATCCACTGTCATTGATCCAACTCCATTGGTTTTACTGCTGATTCAATGTTGTAGAAGATGACGGTGTTTCCATGGTAACTACGGAGCCTCTGAACGTCCAAATGGGTCATATCTGATGACGACAAAAAGGTGACAAACTGTATTTTATACTAAATATTTACATGTTTTGATATGATTATTGGATCAACAGGTATTAAACAGTTTAGATCAGTAGATGGTTTTAGTAGTTGGCAGCTGTTTGGGTCTTTAAGTGAAAAAGTGTCACAACCCTTAAGAATAGAAGTGACCAAAAATCATACATAAAGTGGAGCTCTTTGCAACAAACGCTCTCTATCTCTGTCGGCATCGGCAAGCAGTTCACACACAAACACCATCTGTTTTGTCCCACTCTGGCCACCGCACGTCTTCCATCGTCTTCATTTTCTTCTCAATATTCGTGTTTTTTTTACTTTCATTTTGTGTCTGTGATCGCTCAGGTTCAAACTGAAAAGACGGAACAGAAGAGTTCATTCCACTGCCGCTCTACGAGTTTATTTTCAGCCAGCTTAAACCAACCAGTTGACATCACTACCCAGAATGCATTGTGACGTACGAGTGAAGGGATTTTCAATAAAAATATGTAAACCCGAAAACATTAAGAATGTTTTTTTTTTTTTTTACATAATGCTATTAAAAAGGACAAAGTAAATGTTTTAGGTGAAACATGTCTTATTAGTCGGGCTTCCTTTTAACAATATTCAGGCCTGCAGCTGCATGTAAGGGTTAATAAGCCCCCAGTAGAGCAGTTGTAGAAGAACACTAGCAATTTCTGGGTAAAGTGGTCCTTCCTGAGAATCCTTGGGATTTTCAGTCTCTGATGGGCCTTTGTTACCGTTGGCAACCCAGGCCAGGTCCAATTTCTACATGAACGCCAGAAACCAGCAATCCATAACCATCTCTACACAGTCCCTGCTGAATGTCATACTGAATGGAATACTTAAAGTTTGGCTTGATAATAATCTGTGCTAGATGTAAAAATTACAAAACCATATTAATGAATAACTGGCCTTATGATGGATTGGTCAGTCAGTCTGATCACTTGTGTACACACCTTGGGGATACAGCATTGAAAATCATTTCATTCTGCAGCAATGGCTATTAAAGAATCTGAGACTTTAATATTTTCTGGCAACCTTAATCAGAGCATAATGAATTATAAAGGTGTTCTAGGCAGTCAAGTATTGCCAATAAACATATTGGACAGGAAAGGACGCTGCTTAGACAGCCACAAGCGGTGTTTTTTCAAGGTACATTTCAATCTCAACTAAGTTTTATGGGAATCAGGTTGTTAAAATTGTACGCATTTAATTTCACATACCTGTAAACATATTTCTCGGGTGATTCATTGGCCAATAAAACTTTATAATGCATCAAATATATTAATAAAGTGAAAAATATAGCTGTTGGTTTCAGTCAAAATAAAATCATAGTATATGTAAGTAACAAATATCAACTAGATGTTTGCTTCAGTTTGAGTAATTCTAATTATTATATATTTTTTAAAGTTACATCATAGATCATATTTATGATAATAGTGCTGTTATACCCTTGCACAGAGACAAAGCGAGAAGACAACACAGGGAAATTGCTAAAAACAGTAGTGTCTCATAAAAGTGTAAGTAAATCCATAGAAAGTCTGAAAGTCAAAAGAGCATGGGTGTAGGGCATATCTGGGTGTGTGTTAGTCTATGTAGCAAACAGAGGACAAATGCATGCTGCTGCTGGCCCACTGTGGTGAAGGAATCTCCCCTCAGAGAGAGAGAGAGAGAGATGGTGGGCGGAAAATCAGAATGTGTTTTTATAGGGCAGCACAAACTGGGCCCTGTGTGACTGATCCTCTGCTCCACAAAACACCAAAACAAACAGGGAACCCTAGTGCCCAAGTACAGCAGTCGCCACAGTACAGGGGGAGGGGCTTTGTTTTGTGAATGAAGCAGTCTTCTTGGTAGTTCTTCTTGGTTCAACTGGACTGGTTTAGCTCTTATGAAAATGTTTTGTCTGGTGGGGGGAAAAGTGGATTTATAAACCTGCAGGGGGAGGGGCCTGTGTAGGGGTTACTCCCATTTTACATGTAGCGTCATACAGGAAGGCTGTCCCTGGGAGTAGGGTCATTAGTGGGTATTGGACTGGAAAAAAATCCAAATCTTACCAAATGTATTTTTCTCATTTCTAGTCAAAATATCTCATCACACTTAAAATAAGACATAATCACATAAAGAGTAATTTTTCAGTGAGATATAAGAACTGATTTTTAGACAATAGATCTGGAAAATCTTATTTCAAGAAATCTTATTCGTGATAATTTTCATTTGTTCTATTGGCGGAAATTTTTTTTGCTTGAATTAAGAAAAAAAAAATCTGCCAATGGAACAAGTGAAAATGATCTCGGTAAGATTTCTTGAAATAACATTTTCCAGATCTAATTGTCTAAAAATCAGTTCTTATATCTCACTGAAAAGTTCCTCTTGAGGTGATTATGTCTTATTTGAAGTGTGAAATATTTTGACTGGAAATGAGAAAAATACACTTGGTAAGATTTGAATATTTGCAGTGTAGGACAAATGCAACTCCTATGAGTGAAGTCCATTAACTGACTGGAACAGGAACATGAGAACCTGCTTCTGGGTCCAGATCTGGGGCCATGTTCAGAGCAGAGGGCAGTTAGGCAAAGGGAATCTGTGGGAAAACTTTTCTTGGTTTATGGAACATCACTTCACTGTGAGGGGATGAAGCGTGAGCTGGTGAGGGAAGTTGATTCAGACGGTCCAGAGTGGAGCACAGTGGAACAGCTCTTTACTCTGTCACAAATGATCAAACTGGCCTGGACTTTGTTAATCCTATCTACTTCTGCTTTGTGGACTTAATGACATTGAGAGAGCATCTGGAGATCCTGCAGGAGAAGGAAGTTCCTGGAGATGGAGGCATGGGGTGTTCCTGCTCCCCTTGTTTCCACCATGAGGCTAAAATGAACTAAGCAGAGTAGCAAATAGAAGGCTATGTATGTACTCGACTCTTTATTTTTGAAATCTGAGGCCTGATTAAGTACTCAGGAAGGCTGTGAACTACTGAATATTTCTCATTTGTTAAAGGGCTACTGTCACATCTCGGGAAAAGGAAAGTCACAAGTCTCTTCGGGCAGTGAGCAGTGGATGATTAAGAATGTACTCTGGTGAGAAACATTTCTGACCTTGGCTATGGCTGGTAGCTTTCAGTATGGGGTCAAAGAAGTAAAAATAAAGAAGATTCTAAAGTCACATTTTATGTTACTACAGAGAAAACAGACAGAGCTCCAACCCTCCATTCAAACCCAGCTGTATACCTTTGTGTGATTCTCTTTAACTGACATCAATTCTGACACCAGACCTACATATTTACATTTAGCTAAATTTGTGTTATACCTAATGGATTTCACTTTATTTGTAAAAAGCCACTCTGGCTGCACCTGGCAGTTGCTTGCAAATAGATGACAAACTGTGTTCAACTCAGCAGAGTAGTTTATTTTTCATTCATTGCCACTGAAGCAAGAGTGATGTGCACAGTAATACCTGTTATGGGATACGGCTGTTTTCCCCCAGTCCAGCACTGAAGTGACTCTGCGACTGAATGGCAGCCACCCTGTGAAACTCATAGTAGCACAGACAAAGAGCAGTAAAAAAAACAAACAAACAGCAAAGGACTTTTCTGCTCTGAATGACAGAACAGAAACAACATATATACAAATATCCCATACAAATGAGCAACAACCAGAGCCACTTCCTGTTTCTAATAAATACTCAGTGGTACAGTGACATCAGGACAGGCTTATGTGAAAAGAAACGATAACAGTAACTGTACTATAGCTCTCTTTCTACATTTCAAAACACCCCCCAATTCCCTTTCTCCCCTATTCTCATCATCCCTTGCTTATCTCCTTTTCTTCCTCAGTCTCCCCTCTCATCTATTTTCCTTTCTTTCTTCTCTCTCTCTCTCCTTTTCACTCTCTCTCGTGATCATCCTTTTGCTTTTTATTGGCTATTCCCTCAACCACGGTCGCTTAATGAGCTTTTCTCTCACTCTCTTCATTTGTCAGTGCGTCTGTGCCCCCCCCCCATTCTCCATCTCTCACCCACATCTCTACAGGCCTTTCATTTAAAGCTTTAATAACACGATCTGCTCGAACATTAGCAAACCCCCACCCCTTAATGTTAACCCCAACAAATCTCATCTTTTGCTTTACCAATGGGGATTTTGGGAGTAGTATGTGATGTGTTTGGTTCCAGTTTGTTTATGCCTGTTTGTGTTACTACATATATGTTTGTATGTTTGAGTGTATGTGGACAAATGTGTCTGCATGTGTGTGTGTCCTCACACGTCAGCTTCATTGCTCTTGGCGGATGCTACTGGAGCGATTTACGACTCCGGTGGGACAAGGTATTGAAGGGGGACGAGGCAGCGGGGAGAAGAGGGAAGGGGGGGGGGCTCGTAGTGAAGACAATCCCCAGTTCTGCTATCAGCGAGGTAGAGTTATGGGCTGTGTGTGTAGATGTACAGACACTTAGAGCTGAAACCCTAGGGGCCGCACATCTCAGCAGAGGTTGTCTCTGACTGTAGTCTTCCTCTGCAGGGGTGCAAATCCACCATTGCTTTATGTGTACTTCAGCATATATACATTAGAGAGTTGCCGCATTTAGAGAGAGACTACTTTATCAGTCTCAAACATCATGAAATATTAGCGTGTGTACGTATGCACGAATGCGAGTTGATATTTTCACACTTCAATTTGACTACTGATGAAATAAGAAATGTTAACTTTGACTGGGTCACAGTGTAATCTCTCAAAGCCAAGGAGCTTAGCTAAATGGTGAAAATGGAAAACAGTGCTGTCCAATTACACAGACCTATTGCTTCACTCTGATTGGCGATGCATGTAGTTAGTGGCTATGCTTCAAGGAAAAAAAGAAAAAAAAAAACAAAACACCCCCTTCTGCGGCACCAGAGCAGCTCTAGGAGTTGTTGAGAAGTACATGAGGAGAAGCAGCTCTAGATCTGATTAGAGCACCTTTGACCGTTTACCTTTCGGATTTGATAAGCTCATTTTTATGTTTATCCAGTTCCCCCACCTATAGATAAAAAGATCTATTATTTACTTGACGGCAGTTTTAACGAGGGAGCCCATTTGGGTTTAACAACCTCTTACAGCGGATCAGATGGATGGGGTGAAGTGTCATCGATGGTAATCAGACCTCTCGCAGCCGCTTCCCGTGGCTTGAAAGGGAGGTGTAAGATTTGATGACAGGGTTTAATCACCTGCCTCTCTGGCTGCGAGAGATTTGGAGTTTTAGTTTCTTGTTGAACCCTGAAGGTAAATGACCAAGAACGTTCTCTTGTTCCTCCTTCACAATCATTTCCCTGCTGGACCGAATTTAGTTGATTGTCTTATGGTCGTTTAGACAAATGTCTATGCAACGGAGCGAGTCGAAGGTCGTAGAGATCACACTGGGATCTGCGAAAAGTCGGGTCTCAAGGCAACGCTAATGGTTTTGTGCATAGATTACGCAGTTCCGGCAAAATCTGCAGTATGTGAGAATGTAGACACAACGACGAGCACACAACAGAAGAGAGACAATGACACAATCAGATGAAGTTAGAGACAAACAGTGTTTTTGGGGGCCAGGGGGCTAAAAGTGTCTGACAGGAAAATCAAAGACTCTTCTGAGTTCACACTGCTTGTCTGTCTCACTCAAGATTCCTCTGGGAGAAGCTTGCTGCTGAGTGTCAGAACCCAGTCAGAGAGAAAAGTCACTCTCTTTCAACACATGAGTGGGTGGTAAGTATGAGTGTGTGCCTGTATATGCAATATTATGTGTGTAACTTTTATATTGGCACAGCGGTGTGATTTTTGACAGTAATGATGTGGGGCCCTCACAAATTGACAGACAAGGAAAAAGAGAATGGGAACAAGAATGTGAGACAAGGCACGAGGAAAATGAGAGCAATGTTGTCTGAGAGAAAAATTTTGTCACACACTGAGGCCAAAACGGACAAGAGTAGAATGGTTTATCTATCTTTTTTTTTTCTACAGTTTGTTCTGTCTTTTCTTTGGTCTCTTTGTCCATTCAGCTGTCTTTTTTTTTTTTTTTTCTGTCTTGTCAGGCTGCCTTCCTCTGCTCTGTGTCTGTCTGTCCACATCTCTCAATCAAGGGTCATGAGCTGGTGTCATTAAACACAGCAAGTCAGCCAAGTTCACTTTCACTGAGGAAATGGGGTTAGTTACCTTTCACCCTCACCTGCAGACAATGTACCACCCAAACAGAAACCTTTCATATAATTACAAATGAGACACAAGGCAAGCTTTTCTTTTCCTCACATTGTACAGGTCTAGAAATACACCTATTAATCCATGTAATCTGTTAGGAAAACATTCCATTTTCTGTCCTTTCTTGGAAGAATGTGGAAGGTGCTGCACTGACACTTCCATTGTAGTCAAGGTGGTGCAGTTTAATGGGGAATTTTGCACAATGGCGCCATTGACTTGACTGAGATTAATAGAGAATCCAGGGAAGGCGATAGAGTGACTTTACCATAACAATGCCTGCTATCCATCAGCAACGCAGTGCAATTGCATGTTTGTATGAAATAATCCATTACATGCAACAAAAGGACATCCACGGGCCACTCTCATCCCTGAGCATTTCCCTGGGGATCTGAATACTTCCCCTCCTGCGCTAAGAGAGAAACATGTCACAGACAAGGACGATTGTATACCCTCGATGTGCACTGTTGCCTTGTCTCATGCAGCAGATTACAGCACTGCATCAGTTGTAATGTCCGTAGGTGTAATGGATTAGCTTGTCGTAGCGCATTATCGGGTTTGTCTATGCACATGAGATACATACGTGTGACCTCTTATGATCGTACTTTAGCATGGGCGTGAAAAATGTTACGTCAGTGAAATAAAACTAAATTGAACCTTCCCTGACTTTTTTTTTTTTTTATTAAAATTTTTTCTTACATCAGCATCTAGATCCAGCAGTCAGACTAAAATATAGTGTGTGATGAAATGAACTGAGAATTCATTGCGATGCTGGATTACACAGCAGATGACTATTTTTAGCAGTCACAGTTTATTTTAAGTATTTAAGAAGATTACAAGAATATGATTAACAAATACTTGTAAATAACGGTTAGAAAAACAAATGGGTCCGATCAAGCGAAAGTGAACATCAACATGAAAGAGTAAATTTGCACTCATCATTTATCAACTGGGCTCATTTTTAGATAAAGATCTCTGTTTTATGGAACTGTTATCCTTTTTAAAATACCACTTGTAGAAAAAAAAGTTATAACCCATTTTATCGATTGTATTTTGTACATCATAGTCATGCCTCAGACATAAAAATGTAGCTCGAACTCTCTTCATCTTCACATTACCACTTGATTGGACCCAAATGTGTTGTATTGTAGTAGATTCACAGACAGCTGTTGGTTTCATTTATGTATTAGTTTATAGATTGTTTATTCAACCCTATCTGCAGCTAGTTTTCAGCTGTTTCTGTTACACACTGTTTCTGTGTTGGTTTAGATGCAGATGAACTGCTGCCCATATCTTTCCTGTTTGTGCCATGGATACCGTCATAAATTGAGTGTCAGGATGGTTCGACAGGACTGACTGAGGCGGGTCACTGTAGAATTATGACATCACACATATAGAATCTAAAAATCCAATATACAGTGATGGAAAAACGTTTTTGGACACCCCATGGATGTGTGATATATTCCATTAAGAATCCTTCTGAAGTCACTGAAATCCGCCGAGTATTGTTCCCTTCTCCAAACCCACACGCTCCCTTCTGCACATGCTCAGTTCTGTCGAGGTCAAATCTGGATGTTTTAGCAGAAAAACATCCAGGACATGACATATTGAAACTGTCAATAATTTATTTTGTTATTTTTTTTCTTATAAACAATACATTAAAAAAATTGCATCTGTTTGTCTGATGCAGCCATATCTTTTGAAACACAAAAAATATTTTTCTGCAAATATTTCATGATAATATTGGAAACTGTGCAAAATTTTAAGGGTGTGAGAAAACTTTTTTCCACTACTGTAGCTGCATATGATCGATGCTGTGCTACGAGGACAGAAGTTGTAATTCCTGGTTAATTAAGTAGACTTTCGATGAATTAATAAAGATTCACAGACTGTGGTGCTCAGTACAACAGTGTACATCAGGTCTGCCGTCCATCTGACTGACAAACTTCTCAGTCTCTCCTCCTCCTGTTATCCTGTAAGCCTCTTTCTTTTAGTCAGTGGAGATGGACACAAAGCTGAAGACAAGCCTCTGTGTTATTGCATGAATATAGATTGATAGAACAATACCCATAATCTGCTCATAACTGAAAAGTTATATGTTGAAAGAGATGAGAGTTGCTTCACTTTTTCTGTTCAGAAAATGATATTTTCAGGTCATTCTAAAACTATAGTGGGTCAAATTAGACTACCAAGTAAACTCTATATGTAGAAAATACTGGAGTGAGCATTTCAATACTTAAATAGTATTATCAGAGAGAGCTCGTTCTGTTTTATAGTCGATTAAAAAAAAATGAAAACAAGAATTTTATTTTCACAATATGTCTTCTTTAAACATGCAACTGCTCTTAATAGATTCCCCTGTCAGTTCGACCTCTAGAATCAATACTTCTTAGAATGATGGTATTTGTCGATGAGGAGAGTGCAGTCAGTGGGCTTCATTTATCAAATGACCGTATGACAGAAAACTGCGCATACAGTCAATGTCTCACAAATCTGAGTATTTTTCAGTCTGTTTGTGAACAGAGGCTATGCTTTAATCTTACTACAGATTATACATGCAGTCATTTATTCATTACCTAGAAAGAAAAAAAAGTGTCACAAATGTTTGCAGTTAACAGGGTTACCAGTGTCTTTTGTATTAGGATTAATTTCTCTTTCACTTGGAGATTAACACAGAAAGATAGTGTTAACTTGTCAAACATCTTAATTATTCATTTAGCAATTTAGTGGATAGTAATCAGTGATTTATCTCAGAATCAGTCCAATACACCTCAGCTTGTTTCTCTAGAACATCTCCTGTCAGAGTCTGGGATTGTGGTTCACATGAGGGCTGAGGGCATGTGCTCGGGGG
>JAPTYQ010000005.1:16865332-16879177 GCA_029814465.1 Ostorhinchus cyanosoma | reverse complement strand
CTACATCGTAGAAACCCCTACCACTTGTGACACTGTCCGAAGTGCACTTCAAAAACGAGTGCTAGGGGCCAAGGGGGAACTTGGGATGGGTCCTTTCTGTCTTTGGTTCTTTCTTCAAATCTTCAAGGCTTGAATACAATATCAAATCAGTATGTGATATCAAGGGCAAAATCCACTGACATTGGGAAGAATTAAGAAGGTTAGGCTTGTTTTGGACTTTCAGCTACCTAAAAATAAAAATGTCCTGACAAGACTGCTTTATTACACCATATAAACCTAAAATCTGACTTCCAGGTGTTGATCCTCAGCATTGACACTACAGTAGCAGTTGACAGTTATGTAAAATATTGTCAGTATGATGTCAGGTTGACTATCAACAAGTCATTTTCCTGTCTGTTTTTGCCACAAGCTGTTTACCTCATGTATGAAAAATAGGCGTCTCTCATATTCTCCTGATGAAAAGCTGCTGCAGGGAGGACTGAGCTGCATTTCACATGCACCTCACATGCAGCCTGTGTGGCCACCTGTCTGTTAACATGGGAGCCTAGATATAAATCAAAAGGTAGGGTGACTGCCACACACAGGTCAGTTAGACAATTGTGTTCCAGGTGTCAGGAGCCCAACATAAGCGTGATTGAGAGTGAGAATGAGGTGTGATCAAAAATAAAGCTCTGTACAATGGAAACACATGTTGTTGTGGTGTTAACAGTGAGATTCTCACTGCAATGTTTTCAGTTTGAAGCAAACAAAATAGACTATAGTCAGCCATCACAATATGTCGAATTAATGACAAACATCATCTGTTCAACACAATAGTAGATAAATATAAACACCAGGAAAGAGATATGTACTGACTCACACGGACCATATTTACACCTGATATTACTATGCAGTCTGTATCTGGATATGTTACCAAAATAAGAGCACACACAGTGAAAGGTGTGAGGACTTTCAGATCCTCAGATCAGATTTGGATCAGATTAAACTGACTTCATCTGCAGATACTCTGGCTCATATTATTTATGGATTTCAGAAAAGTGCAAAGGCAGTATGTTCGGCATGTTTGTGTCTGTTCTATACTCTGTTCCTACAAAAAGGGCAGCTCTTCGATTCTTGTCGGTGCTGCATCATCACTGACCTCTGACCCACAAATAACACTAAGCACTTACTTGCATCACAGGCTAGCTAACCTGTTGACCATTAAAAGAAAGAAATGGAAGATTCACATCATTGGAGTCATAAAGAAATGAATCATGTCGGCTAATAGCTTTATGAAGTGACAGAACGGTTGAATTAATACTGACCAGTCCAACACAAGTAGTACTTTTACAAAGACGTTTGAAAAAATTGGAAGAGCAGGTTGTCAGTGGACCAGACAAATATAAAACTGAATGTTGGACAAACTTTTCTGCAGATGAGGAAATAAGTTCAATGATGAGGTTGTTTAAAATTAACAAGAATTTATTAACAGAGAAATACATCAAATTAAAATGAACCAGAAATAAACAGCAATCAATACTCAGAGTGAGACTGTCTGCAGGCCGGGTGCAGTCCTCCTAAAGAAGACTGAACCTTCCAAAAGCACAGGTTTATAGTGCATTAGTCATGAAGCAAATTCCAGATTGATTAACTAAAGCATAACTTACTGAACCCCAGCCTTAAGCTAAGGTACATCTTAGATCTCTGTTGTATTTACCTATTGACATACATTATTGATTAGTTCTATTCATCTAGCTGCAACATAAAGTCCAAAAAATGAAGTACACATGGAATAAACAAAGGTCAAAATTGACAGAATAGTATAAAAAACAGGAATGTAGTAAAAACAAGAATGTAATAATTTTCCACTACACTGAACAAAACAATAACAGAAGTGGGCAAACTAAAATCACTTACCCATACTTTATGGAGCTGGACAAGATATTATCAGAATGACATTAGACAGAGCTCATCCAGACACCGAACGATAGATGAACTTGACCTCAGGCAGAAATGAGTAATGTTCGCTAACACTACTGTTAAAATAGAGTTTTGTTATAGAAAATATGTTGCCAGCAAAATCTTTTCATAATTTGCTACCAGTGACAGACAACGGCTGTCAATAAGGAGAACACTTGAAAAACACCAGGGAAAAGGAAAAAGGCAAGAGCAGAACCTTTATTATATGGTTCACTTATCTGGTCACAGATCCCATTTTCAATACCAGGTGTAAATGGAGTCAGAGATTAGCATTTTTGGATGCAGCAGGTTCAAAAGCAACCCAGGACAATGGTTTTTGAACTGGGGTAGATATTGGTGATGAGAAGTAATAAAATATATCAATCCCCAGCAAAGAGATTCCTCTATTATCGTAACCTGAAAGGCTTGTGGCTCAGGAGGAAGCCATTACTCCAAAACCCTAACGAGAACAGGGGGTAACTTCAGATTTCTGCCATATACTGTTTTCCATTGTGTGATACTGATAACACTGACTGTATGCCACTGTGCAGAGCAGTTTTGTACTCTATTGTATTATTTATTTTGCAAATTTCAGTCAAAATTGTCATCACTCAAGTGACTTGAATGAATCAAACTGAGAGGCCAATAATGTCCTGTGGTTGTTCTCAAGTACAGCGATAGAAAACAGAAAGCTTTCGAATCACACAGTTGGCAGTGAACCCAGCACCACTGTGACTGTGCTGCTGCTGCTCCTGTCTCATTCTGAAATGCCTAAGATTGATGTGTTCATTTAACATTAGCCTCCAGCACCACAAAGAGGATAAGCACCTGGGCTCTAAAAATACCTCCTTTTGAGATCATCTGAGGAAGAGAAAATCAGATGAGTGAAATTACACTTCAAATGGAACCCCATTCATATTACGCTGTCCTCCTCGCCAACCATCCAGTGTGTTCACAGTAACGCCTCGCTTGCTACTGAAATATTGATATTCATATGGAAATGCTACCCTTTATTAACATAATAACATAAACAAATTGGGGATTTGATTTGGGTCCAAGGAAAGAGGCGGTGGGGCACTTTTGGCAAGCTACCTCGTCAACAGCTGTGCAGCTCAACTCAGCAGGATGTATACTTGTACTGTTTCAGCCGCCACACATGTATGTGTATGTGTCTGCCTGTGGGTGTGGGTCGAGTCTGATTATATATATATATTTATGTATGTGTGTGTGTGTGTGTGTGTGTGTAAGCCTGTTGTCATAGTAACAGTGCCAGGCATTGCTTACTTTTTTTCATTTGTAGTTGAAGACAAACGGCTCGTGGGAATCAGAACAATTAACGGAGATGTGTCAGCCACTGAAGGCGTTTCAGAATAACAAGTTAGTGAAAATAGTATGCTGGATAAAAAATGGCCAACGTTCAACACTGTTCTTTTTTCCCACAAAGGATTCATGCAGATAATAGTTTTAATATCTAAATTTATAGAGTGTATGTATGCAAACAAATGCATGTGTGGGTGAACCCAGTGCACACGGTGGCTTCACCACAATTTGATAGTTCAAGTAGCTTCTAATTTGCTATCCACTCCACTGGAGATGAGGGAGCTAGTAAAGGTCACACATTTTAAAATAGATCCCTCCTAGTATGGGCATATGGAGGTAAAGGAAGGGGACAAGAAAAAAAAAAAAAAAACACGGTATAATGAGTCCAGTGTCACTCCTTCAAACAGCATGTTTTTTTTTTATCTTTTTATGGAGATATTATTCCGCAGCCACATCCTCTCTGATCACTCACTGCTTCTTTCCATGTAAGTGAGAGGGAGAAAAAGGGGATGTGGTCAGTCAGTCATGTCTAAGAAGACCTTGGAGGACCAGAGAGCTTTGCCGCAGGGACATGACAGCAAGAGGCTGAAAGATTGGTTTGCCCAGAAGACAAGCTTAGGCAAAAAAGCAAGACACCATGACCCACCTGGGACATTAAATCGTACTGGAATATCATTAGGATGATTCCTCTTGGGGACGGGCACTAATAGGTCCATTTCACACTAAAACAACTTGGGGGAAGAGTATATCACATCAAGGTAAAATCACAGTAAATTGCAAGAGTAAGCCTGTGTGGAAGAAAAGTGATCACACTGAAGATGCCCTGTAGGCGAGCTCTATGGAGAGAAAAGAAACCACCTCTCATGAAGGAAAAAAACAGAATGAATAAGCAGTCGCATTAAAACATGTGTGGTAATGCATGTAATTGTGCACTGTGTGAGTTTTAGAGGGATTGGTTTGAAGAAGATTACAATTATGTTTTCATTGGTGTATAATTGCCTGAGAATAAGAATTGTGCTTTTACAGTCTTCGAATGAGTCATTTCTACGTATTACAGAGCAGAAAAGGACAAAGCAAACTCTGGCTGGAGTCAGGACCTTGGTTCTCCGACCCCCCATGGAAGGGGAGGGTGATGCAACGGTACTAATATGGTTGAGTTTTCAAACTATTACACAGTTCTCCGTACCTCCCAGATAAGTTTTCCAATGACAATGACAGCTTTGTAGTCACACCACCCTGTAGCTTCCTTTTGTGTTCCCGTCATTATTGCATCCAATCATTCAGAGGCCATCAAACAGGCAGCAACAGACGCATTTCCATCTGCTCAACGTGAAGGACAAATCACAGGGGTGCGCTTGATTCATGTTCCCCCTGATGAGAGAAGCCCCTGCCGTGCCACCGTTTATCCTGAAATCTTATCTGTGTCATAAGCTCCAGGCAAACGACTACTCCCTCTATACTCATCAGTACCTTTGGCACTTAATGAAAGAAAAAAAGAAGGGATCAGATTTGCTAATTAGGCTGATTTTAGTATGTTCATTTTAATCCAAGCAAACACTGTAGCACACACGCCATCCAGCAGCTAAATGACCTGTGTGGAGGTATTAATTGCAAGCCCTTAGATGCTTACATCTTAATTAACCCACATTTCACCCAATACCGAAACTGACATGGATGCTTTTCTTTAATAGGAGTGGAATTGGAGCTTGAATCTTCTCTATTGCACCGTGAGAGAGGATGTTTTCATATTAAATTGAAAATTCTTCAGAGAGACACCGCACCTTAAGTAATGAATACAACAGCAGGGAAGGGTTTACTCTGTTCTTAAGGATATTAATGAAATGACTGAATAAGAAAAATGTAATTTGGATAATACAATGATTTTGTTCTTAATCAGTGTGATTACTTCCTAATAAAGCATAAAAAGACTTCCTTTCCTCACAAATTGCAAAACATATTTTGTATTCAGTACCTTATCTACGGGAAATAATTGCTTAGAGGAGTTCTACTGCACCTGTATACTCTCTAGAAGGCATGCAATTTGTGCAGATTGTGCACTCCACAATGCCTGATTCTTCCATTTTGATTCTCGAATTTGTTCTAAGCAGCTGATGTTTTAGCACCAACACTGACTAATTACTTGTGTTAGGAGTAAGAAATGCAGCACCAGATTGTTTCAGATTTGGAGGATAATCAAAGAGCCAAAGAGATTAAGGATTTCCGAACCTAAGCTAATTGTTCCTGACACAGAAAAGCAAGAGGAGGCCTTTAAATCTGGGAGAAGAACATCAGAATTATGCTGTGTGATTACAAAAGAGATGTTTCCACATTCAGCTCTCTGGACAGGGCAAGGCCTCTGTCAAAGCAGAGAGGGAAGAATGGTTTTCAGCCTGACAATATGAGGTCCTCTTGACATTTGTGATGGATCTGCATCACCGGCTGAATGTTTAATCATTCACTCAGTGTGGCACAAAAAAAGATGGATAATGCGCTGGCGTTTTTCTTCAACCTTATTTGTCCCTTAAATATGCAAAGATGAATTCTTTTGATATGTTTGAAATTCAATTCATTTCATTTCAATTCAATTCATTTCAGTTCAATTCAATTCAAATCAATTCAATTCAATTCAATTAAATGTAAATCATTGGAGCTGAATACATGTATCACATAACACACTGCACTGGAATTATCATTCTATTCCTAAAACGCTTTATTCATCAAATCCCTTCAAATCCATCTGTAGATTTATTTCAGTCCTATGGAAAACTCTAAGTCCGCCTTCAGCTTTGTTGCCCCGCCCCCCGAAGGGGAGGCAAGGTTTTTTTTTTTATTCAGTTTTTTTTTTTTTGTCTGTTTGTTTGTCAGCAACTTTACACAAAAACTACTGGACCAATTTCCATGTGATTTTCAGGAAATGTGCAAGGTGGTCCTGAATAGATCCCATTAAATTTTGGTGAATGTAGGTCAAAGGTCAAGGTCAAGGTCACCAAAAATGTGTTTTCACAATGATAAGAGATAGAGCAAATCAGGTAAAATGTTTGCGAGGGGCGGGGTTTGTTGTGCCTGGAACCACTTGTTGTCTTTATGAGACTTTCTTTGTAAGTAATAAGCATACATGTTTATTATAGTTTTGTTTTGTTTTTGTTTTTTTTAGATATACCAGGATTTCCATCCAATTCATCTGAGATTTTTATCCAAGCTATTTCTTAGACATTATTCACCCGATTCCTTCCAAATTTGACAAGCGTGTTCTTTATCCCCAGGAGAGTTGCAGAGCAGTTTGATAGCTGATTTTTTTTTTTTTTTTTACTTTTCACACATTTTTGAACATTTTAACTTGGAAAATTTGTCCAACTGATTTTTCTGACACTGAAAATCTGTGAGCAGGAGGGGAAAGTGTTCTCCGACTGGGGTCTTAGTAAGCTCCACTTATTTTTTCTTTTGTTTTTAATTGTTTTTTGCTTTAGACGCATCAAGGAAATTCAGGAAATATGTGCACAGACTTAAAAGAACGGAGCTAAATGTGTTGTAAAAGTTAGACTATTTAGTGTGACCCTTGACCCCATGACAAGAAGCAGCACAGAGAGTTCCTGTATATACAGATTCTACGTTAATACACAGACTGAGAAATGCATTTGCATCATAACTAAACCAACAAATCTAATGTTAGCCCATGTTTTTTACATGGTACTGGATAGTAAATATTTTCTTATGTAGCCAGATTAATGCTAACAAATATGAATTGAAAATATGATGGGATGACACTTTCAGAAATAGGTTTTGGCATTTTGAATCACATAAAAAATGTGATAACTAACAATCAAATGACAAGTAATACAGATGCAGCAGAATAGTTCATAATATTCAGTGCATTCTGTCAGTAAAAGACATGGAAGGGAGATTATACCCAAAACCATGTTGTCTAAGGAAAAGTAAAGTTATAACATTTTTATCATCTAAATAACCTTATTAATTGTCTTCTGGTGCAGCCCATGTTGGCAAACATCAGTTCTGTTTATGTGTTCTCTGCAGGACCTGCTCTTTTAGATCCGGCCTCTAAAATCCCAGTCCAGGGAGAAAGTGGAAAGAGGCTTTCTCGGTAGAATCAATAAAGTATCACTTTATTTTTATGAAAGTTGCCTCTGGCTTTTACACTGGCAACTTGTTTTCAGCATCACTTGTAATGGAATGTTTGCTTGGTCGCTCACATTTTTCTGGTGTGTAACTGCATTGGCAGTATGCACAGTAAAACCCCCCAACTGCTTTAATCAATTTCCATTCTACTGCTGTAGGCCACTTGCTTAAAGAGTGCACAAACACAGTAAGGTACGGAAAAATACGGAGGAGAATTATATGGCATGTAGGGTTGTATTGTTATACCGATCACCTCTGGGGGTGGGGGGATGGGGGGGGATAATAGTGAAGTGTAAAACAGCAGCCCTGGCAACTATTTGATCTGTAGCCAGTTTCAGCCCACAGAGAGCAGTGGAGCCACGATATACTGCCCCTCTTACACAGCAAATGCTGGTTTGGTTTTAGAGAATTTGTTTGTAGTTTGTTTTTCCAGTTTTCCCAGAGTGTAATAAACTTCACAAAATACAAACTCTTGAAAAATAAATTCTTTAAATAGATTTATAGTAGTTTCAACTTAAAATCTGCTGTAAAACTGAAACCATCTGCTCCATTGCTGTTCATCTTAATACCACTGATGTGTTATGAGTATTTTGACATACAAATATATTCTAATTATTACTTGGCCTGGATTAATTGCACTAATTGACCCCATTAGTATAAGTGCATCATGTTAATGGTTATTATGGCACCACATTAAAGAAGTAGTGTGTCTACTGCCCCTGCTTCATTTCTGACTCAGACCTGTAGGATTCTGCTTTGTAGAAAGCCTTTATTCTTCAGAATAATTATTCTCAGTGACACCTGAAACTTAAGTAGACTCAGGCCATGGCTACATATTTAGTGAATGTGTTCTGAAGAATAGAGATTATGAAAGGCATTGCTCTCACAAATAGCATTCATATCTTTTGTTTGAAATGAACACAGATATGTGAGCGGTTACTGACTCTTTGATTCCAAGAGGTTTTTGTGAATATGCACATTCATTTGTACAGTAAGTTAACTTTAACAAATAAACCTTCTCAGTGAGGTTATTTCCTGTTTGCTCGAGCTGTATTTGTCCTAGTTTTTCTGCTCTGTTTAGGAGAAGTATATGTACACCCAGTTTATGTATGTCTGAAAAAAGCAGTAAGCGTTCGTGTGGATATGGTGTTTGTTGAGACGAGGACTCCTTGTCCCCACAGCGGAGTGTCGCTCCTGCTTAGATCCCATATGAGTTCAATCCAAAGTGAGCAGTGCTGGCCCATACTGCAGCCTCAGTTCCTCTGGTAAATGGCTGGCTGAGTGGCGGTAATTGCCTCCCGTCCTGCCAGTTCCCGCTTAGAGCAGCCACTGTGTATATAAAGCTGGGATTCGAACCATATCCCTGTTGGATTAGGCTAAACAGGGTGGGGTATCCCAACTGCCCTGTGACTCACCATACCTTAACATGTTGGAAAAAAAAAAACAGCAATGCAGACATTACACAAGGTCACAGAGGTTACCAGCGAGACTCAAAGCAAAGAGAGATGTTTGGATATTTAAACACAAAGGTCACTGGCATAAGATCTAAAAAAGCTCTGACATATAAAGTCAAGCCTAGTTAATGTTCAATTCTTGGAAAAAGGAAGAGGAAGTTAAAAGTAAATGGGAAAAAAAAATATTGTCAAATCACGCTCGGTGTAGATCTCAGTTCCTGCAATAAGAGTGGAGTTTCTGAAGTAAAGCAAGCATCTTGAGATTGCTTGAAATAAACTGAAGTATATAACATACACACACTATTTTTCTTTCATATGCCTCAAACTCCCTGCATAACCCAGACAGCCTGGAGGCAACTACTCATTTGATTTCCAACCAATATAGTATTCTCAATATATGATGGTGTGATGCTTCTTTCTTGCAATTCTAGCTCAGACATCTGTTTGTATGGATGAACAGATGGGGGGGAGAATACTCAGGAGGTTCTTGGCTATTGAGAAAAATGCTTGCGTGACTTCCCATCCCCCTAACACTTTTGCTTTCTCAGTACATCTTGCCCTGAAGGACACAAATGCATAACTGGCACATGCGACTATCCTACCTAGTGTTATACTGTAACACACACACACACACACACGCACACACATATACACACATACACAGATACTTCTATATGTGCATATGCATACAGATCCAAAGTTTTACGCATGGACACATACACAGGCTGCAGGCCAAAATCACAAGCTAGCTGGTTGAACATGGTCACATGTGTGGGTCAAAGATGTGTGAAAACACACGTGCATATGTCAGTCTAACTTCTTAATTTATGCAGAAAAAAACTGAAAATGTGTGACAGGAGAAAGAAAGAAAAGTATGCAAAGACATGAAACTTTAGTGTACCGTACAAGGCATGCGTGATCTTGTTAATGTGCACATCAGCAATATATAGAAGTGGCTGCTAACTACATGTCTGAGTGTATATGAGGGCTGGGTGGAGATGGTTTCTCTGTGCGTATGTGTGTGTGAGCGAAGTCTCCAGGGACACCCCCCACCACCAGCAGCTCATCAAAGTAGCATATTAAAATGAGATGACTCAGACTGATGATGACGCTGTGAGACCCTCTGCACCAGCAGTGTAGCAGAGGATAACATGTTTGTCTCAATCTTATCTTCCTCTATCCTGCTCTCATTTTTTGGGTGAATGGGAAGAGGCAGTTTGTGTCGCTGTATTTACACATTCATATAAACAGAAATAATGACAAAGATAGGAAAAAGCACAATGTTTCCAAAGATTTTAGCTTTTTCCTGTTAGAGCGGCACTGTGGCTGTCAAATGAAATGTGGCTGCACTGGATCATACAAAGGAAAAAGTCAGAGTGAGGATTGTACATTCTGGGAGATGTCAAGGGAAATTATAGATGAATTTCCCATTTTTACAAAACTAATGCCGTCATGTAAAGAGGGAAAAAAATAATTGTTCATTTCCAAGGTCTAATACTGTCCAATAATTGTGAGCAGAATTGATATTGTTATAGCATTAGCATGCATCAACACTATTTAAGTCACTTCTGTCTCAATTCAAAAGGAGAAGCGGGGTTGGCAGGGTGGCATTAGGCCAATCTGGGAAACACTCTAGTTTTCGATGTTCCTGGGTGTTAAATTAAAAGATCAATACCAGGTTCATCTGCAGTGGAGAAACTGACTAGCTTCCACTCTGACAATTTATAGTTTCAGCACTTCCAAAATTGCATTACTTAGCGAGGAAGGAATTAAACAGCGTCGAGGTGCTGCATGCAGTGACACAACCCAGACACAGCTTTTCAAACTGTAAGAGCAGGTAGAATATAATACAGATCGTATCTTTTCTTCTGTTTGTGATTCCTGTTTATCAAAGTTAAATATGTTGCCAGTTCATTTCTGCTCGGCCACATTAAATCTATAGTACGGTGGCCGACGGGCAAACACGCTTCATGTACACAAACGACTTGCATATTAAAAGAAAATGCTGCATATATGAAAACAATGGCTAGAGGAAAATGCTGCAAATACAGAAAAGTGCTGTAGGAAAAGAGTGCAACAAATGCAAGACGAAAACCCTCCATATGCACTTATACAAAACCTCCAGGGGCGGAGATGAGTTTTCACCCAAGAAACAGACGACGGTGAAAACACGTACCTTTACGCCTTCCACCATAAACTGATCTTCTCCCTGAAACCACTTTACACTTATTCTTTCATTATGTGCATTCTTCTAACTTTTGGTCTAAAGTTGAAAACCTTATTATATCTAAATATAATCAAAAAATATAGCTATGACATCTCAAAATGTACTTATATACTTTGAATATGACATGTGTAATCTTGGATTTATAGTTAATCTGATCATTTTATTTGGTAAATTCCACATCCACAAAACTAAATATGCCCAAAACATTCCCAAACAATAAAGTCTTTTAGGATTGATTTTGAGAAATATATCCACTCACTACAATTTTTGTCTTGAACAAAAAAAAGCACAAAACCCCAGACAATTTATAAACAACTCTTCAAAAGCGACTGAATTTACTCTCTGCTGTATTTTCTTTTCTCTATATCTTTAATATTTTAATCAATTTTTTTTTCTTTTTGTGTCTGTAAGTCTCTGCATTTTGTTAATTTATCTTTTTGAAGATTTTTCTTTTTGACATCTTGATATTTATTTAAAACTATCAATGGTTTGTATGCGTCTATATCTTAAATAAAGATTTCTTTAAAAATAAATCAATAAAAATAAACTCTTCTTCTCACAGTTGTCTGCTTCTTGGGTGTAAACTCAGCGCTGCCCCTGGAGGCTGTGAGTGGATATGCCATGTTTTCTTCTTGCATTTGTTTTAGTTTCTGCTGCACTCTTTTATCACAGTGCCGTTCCATATGTGAAGCACTTTTCTGTTTTTGCAGCACATTTATGTATTTGCAGCATTCTCCTCTAGCATTTGCTTTCTGATATGCAGTGTGTTCATTTAATATGCAAGTCGTTTCTGTATATGAAGTGCATTTTCTCCTGTCGGCCACTGAACTATAGCTTTTCATTTAGGCAAAATCAATATCAAAACATTGCGTGACCTTGCATGGCTTTCATCATATGTTAAAATTGTTAATACAGACAAAGTAATCCTTGGTTATGTAACACCAGCTGTGTGGCAGATGTTGTGACCCACTTGTCAATTCACTTAAGTGTCAGAGTGTTGACTGGTATTCCTTTAGAGTGATTATTCAATATTTAATCAGATTTGCATATGAGAGAATACAAGCAGGTGTGAAAAACATAATTTACTAACAGTCACCCAAAGTGGACCTTCAGTGAGAAGAAACTGAAATATGGTCGCAGGGTTGGTCATACGTGGATTAGAGGCGTCCACAGGATGTACAGCACATGCTAGAGGGTTGAGCAGATGAGCGTACAATCACAGGATTGATGTTACATCCGGTAACTACTATTTTTAGCACAGACTTCATATACGTCAAAGCAAGTCATTGGAATTAGGAGTGGAAATCAGAACAACTTATGGTACTGTCATAATAGGGTGCACAGAATTAGATACTCTGCTTGTATATTCTAGCTATATTTGTGATATTTTAAAAGAAATCATCTACAATTGATATGTTTTTGTAGCTTAAGAACTAAATAAAACTCCTAAAGGGATAAAAAGTAATAAGGGAGCGTCAAGTTGCTTCTGTTCTGGAAACCAGTTCTGAAAACTGAAAACGGAACATGTTCTGGGAACGGATGTCAGAACCAGTTCCGTTTTCAGAATTAGGAATTATGTTTTTATCCTCGAAATGGTGGAGCTGCTTTCACTGAACTCAACAACTGAAGTGAATGAAAATGTGTTCATGCTCTAACATTACCTCTGCCCCTGTGTGTGGATTAGAGTGGGTGGATGTCTCAAAACCAACAAAACATTTGAACTTGAAAATTTGACACATGGTGGGTCTCAATTTCTGAACCATTGGGTAATTGGGCCGTTCATTAGTTATGCAGCATTTAATAAAGTCAAAGATTATTACCTGCAGATATTGCTCTACTAATTGTAATCTCCTTTCGCCTGCTCCAATTTATTATCATCATTTTTGTTTTATCTGCCGATCTGTATGCACGGTGTGTGTTTCCCAGAGGCCATTTGTCAGTTATTATCATAAATAACTGACAAATAAATGCTTGCTTGATCAATAACTGTTAAGCTTTTGGCATCACTAAATTTTCTCTATTCTGTAATTTGGCTTCTTTTATAGAGCACTGTATGTTTTTTCAAATGCGCTTTAAAAAATGAACTTTGACAACTTTGCATTTGCCCTTTTTTCTGCCCTGATATTTGCCACCAGCATCTGGAATCTCTAACAGACTTGTCACAGACCTAAATTGTTAATGACCTTTAGTGCCTAAGAGGGCTCCTAACCCTGGCTGGGGACCCATGATGACGGGCACCAAGCACCAGAGTAAGTACATCTATTCCACACTGATAGTGCTGAATATATATGCCCTTGACATTACAGAGAGAGGTGGAGGGCTTTAGAGGGTGATGCGATGGGCTAAAAGTGGTCACATTGCATTAACATCGTGTAGGCTTGACTGGCTGACAGGGCAGTCTGACTGGAGCCCAGTGGTGGTAAAGGCAGTGCGGAGGAGGTGAGGGGCAGGGGGTCTACCATCCTTGGGGCATTACACAGGACAGTCAGATGGGGTCAGTCAGCAAAACCAAGCAGCCACCCATCAATAATTAAATCAGTCACAGTCAATATATTTTGGCATAAGCGCCTGAGCACTTTCATCACCACAGAAGACCCCACAACCAGCATAAAAGAAGGAAAATTAAGCTGCTCATCTAGTTTCTTTATAGATGCACTGATCTTTAGATCCACTCTGAGAATCTTATGCTCGTGTGTGTGTGTGTGTGTGTGTGTGTGTGTGTGTGTGTGTGTGTGTGTGTGTGTGTGTGTGTCTGTGTCTGTGTGTCTGTGT
>JAPTYQ010000005.1:16825431-16837102 GCA_029814465.1 Ostorhinchus cyanosoma | reverse complement strand
TGACAGATAAACAGAACCACAGCTTCAGTTTCACACTCACAGTTTGTCATGTCTGTTATGGATTATGATTGTCTCTCTCAACTCACCATATATTTTTTATTTGTAAGTTTTTATTTTTATTAATTACTAGAAATCGCAGGTGACCCCATGTGGGGTCCTGACCCCAAGGCTGAAAATCACTGCCTTATGTCCACCTTAAGAATGCCGTGCGAATCTGTGTCTGTACATCCGTTCGTGTGAACGCCTTAATGGGCCCCTAATAACAATGTAATGTGTCTTGCGAAGTACTTGCGATATACTTGTGGCCACTATAGGAACATGGGGTTCTGGAATGGCCTCCTGATCCACAAACATGGTGCGTTGTCCTCAGGTTGTTCCTAAGGCATTTGTTAAGGCGCCCTTCGCATGTTTGTAGAAAATCATAAGAACTCTACGAACTGCCTTGACAAGGTCGTACGAAACGGTCCATAAATCATTCACACGGTGTTCGTAGCCTTTGTAACGGCATTTGTGACCGAGGCATAAAGATATGACACGTAAAACTGTCCAGATTCAAGTGTGTGGTGTACACACACTGACACACACCTCTAATGCACGACACAATGAGTGACAAAAGTGTCTGTATTATGTCTGCAGAGTCTGAAAAGCAGTACAATCTGATAATTATTATCAGGATTGTTATTGCTTATCGGAGCCCCAGAGGAATCTTTACCCTATTGAATACATGATTAATCTGTGAGCACATTATTGCTCAGCATCCTTGGAGGCTTCTTTTTTAAATTGCACTGCAGTGTCCCTCATAGAATACCAAACCTGGAGTTGGCATATCATTTGTATGAATAAGGCTTCTGTTTCAGGAGTTTTTAGAGACTTGTGCACCCACTGAAAACCTTCAGTGTATTCACAACAAACACAACCATTACCGGTCTCACTCCTGCAGCCCTGACAGCTGATGATACATAAGTGGATTACATAATGACCGACCGACCAACAGACAAGTGCATTAGTGTCACATTCATGTAGTGATAGACTACTGTACTTTACGTCAAAGTTGATAAGTGCGTCTATGTGGATCAAGCCTTAATTGCTTGGCGAGGACTCTGGAGTTCCCTTCTACTTAAATTCACGTCCAAATGATGCAGGGTGGGTGGAAACAACAATGACAGCATGGCCATTTAAAGCAGGATTTTCTCTCCTACGTCTTCTTCTTCAGTCCACAACTTCCGGTGATGAGGCGGTTTGCTTTGTCACTCAGTCAAGTGTGTGTGTCATACAGCGTTGGGCCTTTTACAGAACTTCTCACCTTATTAGTTGGTGAGATGAAGAAAATGCATCAGCTGTTGTTATTAGACCAGATTTTAGATTTTACAACATTTTGTACAGACTCAAATTCATCAAATACTGAGTTTTACAAGAGTTCTATTGCAGAGGTAGACTGTGGCTCCTAATGTAAATATAGTAGAATATGAAGTGATGCTAGGTGTTTACTGCTGGCTTTTTATGGCAGGAATATGTTGTTTCCAAATGCCTTCAGACCCAAAGCTCCTCATTTAAAGATTAATGCTTAACTCTTTTTTTTTAATCTCCATGGAGAAATGCAGTCTATGTTAGCATTAGCACTTGGCGCATTAGGAACAGTGAGTTTCCATTGAAGAATATTTCCAGATCTTCATCAGTGCTGTGGATCAACAGGACTGAGAGGAGAATTAACCGATGTGTGCTTGTTTTGGATGGAGGGGAAACCACAGGAGTCTCCAGCTCTAGATGTGAGTTAGACGTGCTAACCACTGCACCATTTATTTAATGTGACTGCAGAAAGAGCAACAGGCTTCAAATGTGTTTCCTTTAAATATGTTTCTGCTCCACTTACATTTTCTTCTGCTAATAAGGACTTGATTGCATTTACATCTTTCTTGTCCAGGAGACTTATATTGTCACAGTGGAAACCATCATCTCCACCAACTTTCTCAAAATGGATCAGGGAAGTACTCTGTTTTCTCAAACTGGAAAAAATCCCATCGACTTTAGTTGGACATGGATTCTTTTTCTGATCGATGTTAATAGTACAAACTGTCATGTTTCTCTTGACTGTGTATTGTATTATACAGTATTGGTTTGCCTTAGGGCTTCTGATTTCTGATTATTATTGTTATTTAAATTTTTTGGGGGGCTTTTTTGTAATATTTGAAGTGGGAATTTTATACTCCTATTTTACATTTATTTACTCTTTATTTATTTTAGTTTTTCCAGTACTCTGGAGGGGTTGTGTGTGTCAGGGGAGGGGGTTTGTTCCACATGTTGTATGTATATGTACATGTAAAAAAAAACAAAAAAAACCCAACAATAAACAGAAGGTTTAAAAAATATGTTTCTGCTTTGCACTTAATCCATACCCCCCCACCCCCACCCCAAAAAAAAAGAAAAAAAGGGGAGGCAGGGGTATAGTTTTGGTTTGGTTAGCAGAAAAACTATTAGTTGAATTCATACCAAATTGGGTTTATGGACGGTCAGTGACCCAGAATAGATGTGATTACATTCTTGGAACAGTAGGACAAAGCTCAAATTTTTTATGAATTTTTTAAATAATTTTTTCCCCATTTACTTATAATGGGTGAAATTTCACATGTCTGTAACAGCAAAACTGTTGGTTCAGTTCCTACCAAATATCGTTTATAGATTATCAGTGACACAGAATAGATGTTGTTACATTTTGGGAAAAGTAGATCAAAGTTAAAAAAAAAATTCATGAGTTAAAACAAAAAAAAAATATCCCATTTACTTTTTCAAATATCTGTAAAAACATCAATTTCATTTCAATTTACTTCAAACTTGCTGCATATATACAGGCTATTGAGATGATGACAACTGGATTGATGCCAAAATAAGCTAAAATATGTGCGAGGGGCAGGGTTTGTTTTTTGAGCCCCTCCTCTTTTTACACATCATCCATCAGGAAATGTAACGATTCCATACTGAGTCCAGGTTACACTTAATCTATCAAAAATAAACCACATTGTCACAATCATGAGAAAAAGTCCATTTTATGCAGTGGTCAGTATATTTCAGATCTTATTCGAGGCCTAAAATGCAGATTTGTCAGAAACATATAAACTTTTTATTTATTTATTTATTTTTTTACTTTTTATAAAACACAATATTTGATGCGTTCCTCCTTCGCTCCATACCGTATGAATCTTTGATGTAAGCTTTGTATATTCTCTAAATATAATCCTTGCTGCTCCTCGGTTACAGAGTAAAGACTTTTTCTGCCAAATCTAAATGCACTGTATAAACATTTCTTGATTTGTTGGATGTGGACTCAAACTTAACACTGCATTTCCTTCTGAACAGCTATCCAATATGTTTTTTTAGTTGCCAATTGATCTGAAGCTCACCCACACAAGCTTCCACCAACACGGCTCTTTGGCTTCTATTTGATGGTCTACTGTAGTTGGTGCAGATCTGGCCTTTGGTAGTGAAACACACTACTGTTGACTGCATAAACTCAGAGGGCAGCACCTTCTGCACTAATGATACCACCAACTTACCTCTGATCATTCTGGTCCGAAAATCCACACAGATATATAGCTTTAAGGAGACAAAGGAGTGTTTTATTTGGCGCTTTTAGTTCTGGTTGAAATCCCATCCGTTTTTTGCTCTGTATTCGTGCTCACATAAGCAAGTCTCACATAGCTCAACAGTCTTAATTAAATTAGACTGCAGGATCAAATCCCCATTTCAGTGTCCACTAACAATAACTTCATCACTATCTGGGACCTACAATGGAACAGGGCCGCAGTTGTAATAGGAGCTTACAGAGGGAAAAAAAAAATACTCTGGGGTGTGCAAGTGTTAAGAAGCAGGATTACACTGAAAACTGAAAAGGAATTACATGTAAATCTATATATTCGGGATAACGTCTACCTAATTAAACTTGAATTCTAGCTCTCGAGGGTGTCTTACACAAACCGGTAATTCTTCCAGTGAATTGTTCTTGTACAGTATTTCTACGGATTGTTTTACAGTTTAACCCTCTTTCTTTGCTGCATCTTTTAGTGAATCCAAAACAGTAAATTCACGATATCACGGAAGAATAAATGAGGAAGCACAGCGGACCAGCCTGCAAGTAAAGATGTCGTATTAAATAATTTAGTTCTACGAGCTGCAGTTAAGAAAAGTGTTGGTTTGAATTAATTTGAATATGATGAATGATGGGATGTAAAGACCAGCTGTGGGGGTCTATGGCTATCTGTGGACAGTCTGCTGGCCCAGTGGGAGCATTAACAGCAGAGTCAGAACAGAGGCGCTAAGTCCAATACCTGGTACTTTATTAACATTATGAGTGCGCTGATGTTCAAATATAATGGCTGAGATAGAGGAGTTCACAGATGGTTCACCGGAATAATACGACGAGAATGAAAAGGCAAACGCCCCTCGTGAGTATTATGGATTTTAATCTCCATTATTTAAGCCAGTTTAATTGAAATATTTAATTGATAAAGATCAGGGGCGCACCCATGAGACCTTGCCTGTGTGACGCATTAAAAAGTAGTATTAGTTATTAATTTGTCCTAATTAATATATACATTTATGCAGCGAGGGACTCTTGACATATAATCAGACTGTGTGTCTGTAACAAAAGGTGCAATATTTTACAGAGGACTAGACTGAAATTAGAAGTCCAGGGGTTAAAGAAACATTAAATCAAGAACGCATTTCCTTTTTCTTGTCTTCACGCTGATATAATACTGTATGAGGTCTAGTGAGTCAGATGCAAAAGTGGAATTTGGTTCTTCTCTGGGTACTCCAGTATCCTCTCACCATCCAAAGACATGCATTAACAGGTTAATTGGTTAATCTAAAAAAAAAAAATTGCCCATAGGTGTGAATGTGAAAGTGATTGTTTTTCTCTATATGTTCAAATCTGTGATGAACTGGTGACATGTCCAGGGTGAACCCCACCTTCGCCCCTTTGTAGCTGGGATAGGCTCCAAGTGACCCCTATGACCCTAGCGAGGATAAAGTGGGTTCAGATAATGAATGAATAGACTGAAATTAGAAGTCTAGGGGTTAAAGAAACATTAAATCAAGAATTAATTTCCCTTTCCTTGTGTTCACACTGATATAACACTGTATGAGGTCTAGTGAGTCATATACCAAAGCAGAATTTAGGTCTTATAATCTGTGAATGATATGACAAATACATGGCAACCCAAGGTATTATGAAGTGTGATGCATGAATCTATCGTAATGTTAATTATCAGAATAGAGCGATATATGAGATGATAAAGTACATTTATAAAGAACACAGTGTGAAGAATGTACTCTGCACTGAACTCTGGAGATTGATCCCTGCAGGTGGATTTTCCTTCTAAATCAGTCTGCAGTGGAAGCTACAGACAGTGTGTACACAGACAGGGCACATGAAACAAACTAGACAAATAAAAGGAGGCACTTGAACGTAGCTTAGTGGCATTCTGAAATGTTTGGAATACACATGGGAACTGGTCTGAATTTCCTGCAGATTGTACTGAGGTCTGTTATCGTCTGTGCTGTAATATGATGCTGTGCAGAGCAGGCGCGCAGCTCTTGAACTTACTCAGGGATGAAGCACTTGCTCGCCTCATAAAATGCTCTTTCAGGGTAGATTTCACCCATGATAGTTGGAAAGTATAGTTGATAAAAACATAATGTACTGCAAGTAAACAAAATGTTGGCAAAATGCTTTAGTGTGTTGCTCAAAAAAAAAAAAAATGGTGCATGTTTCTTTAGTAGTTGATGTTTTTGAAGTATGTGCAGTGTAAACTATATCAGGAGTCTGGAACTTTTTCACTTTAACACCTCAATAAGTAAATATGAATTCTTAGAAACCAGATTTACAAATCCTGGATTGGCGTTAAATGCTTTTTTGCTGGAATGTCAGAACATCAGCCATAGACAGTGGAATAATGTTAATAAATGGACTGAACTCATATAGTGCAGTTTCTACAGCTTCACGGAGCCCAAAGCGCTTTACTCGGCCTCACATCCACACACTGGGAGGCTGCTGTAGCCACCCAGGGCACTGCCGGATCCTACTGGGAGCAATTTAAGGTTCAGTGTCTCGCCCAAGGACACTTTGACATGTGGAGCCAGGAATTGAACCATCGGCCCTTTTGTCAGCCGACTGCGCCACATGCTGATAAATAATGTTAGGAAGGAAGTAACAGAACATTACCATCAAAAAATAAACACATATATGCTAACATATGGAACTGACAAAACACTCTCATTTATATGGTGTTTGTCTTTCACATTTCATTCACCTCGTTGCGTCTTTTACATCACGTTTTTGTCTCGTTCGTGTTTCATTAGGAAAAAGAAGTCATGTTTATGTCTCAGTAAACAGCTTTACAACCCAATATCCTAACAAATTTGCATCTAAAATAGAATATATTTCATACAATTTCACAAAGATAAAATAAAATAAAATAAAATAAAATAAAATAAAATAAAATAAAATAAAATAAAATAAAACAGTATTTGTAATCAAATAAATTTCAGAAGGAGCTCATGGTCAGTTTTCCTTCAAAATACATTAGAGAAATAAAAAGCTGTTTTAAAAATCCTTAAAGCTCCTGACAAATTTGTACAAAGTGACTTTATTCTGATGTTTAAAGGCTGTTTCATGAAAACAGTCCTAAAAGTTCGACAGTAAAATGCTGATAACACAGCACCATCTGTCAGGCTCATTAAAAATGTAGCTGGGATGCGTCAGATGCGGTCAGTGCATCCTTTCTGTCCAGTGGGCGTCGACCGCTTCTGCTCGTACTGACGCTAACGCTGGGAAACGCAGGGTGTGAACTACTCGACTCTTCTTAATAACACACAGGAGTCCTTCAAAACATGATCTGTGAAATGTTGGGGGCTTTTCAAAATGTTGATTTGCCCTGACTCACTTTTCAGCTCTTTTTCTGTACCTCCGTCATTTCTGGACAAAAGGTGTAAAAGCAGGTTTTTACTGGTGTATGATTCATGCATGTGGTTGATTCATCACTCAGCCTTTCTTTCTTTTTCTTTTTCTTTTTCTTTTTTTTTAACAAAGTCACCATCTTACTCATGCTCCTAACAAGAACAATGAATTGAATATCACCAGAATTAACAGAATCATGATACATAAAAGCTAAATGAAGTGCTTTACAAATGTATCTATCATTTCTGTTTTCTGAGGCTGAAATGAAAGGAATGAAAATGCAATCGTGATTTGATTTTCACTTCATAATCCACAAATGGAAGAGCATTTTTCATTTATCTGGTGAGAAACAGCCATTTGAAAGCCTTGCCTTTGTAAAAACAGAAAATAAAATATATTTATTGAACATATTCTCTGTCAGGAATAAAGTGTACTGCTGTTATTACTGAAATAAACAGCGTCTCTGTTGGTCTCTCATCTTTTGTGATGCTGAAAGGCAAGCAGTGGGAAGCAGCGGCTGCTTTTAATCTGTAACCTCAGTCTTATTCATATTCTTACTGACAGCAATAGTGCTAAATTAAACTAAAATGAGTGCTTTATAAATGTTTTATCTTTTGTTTCTCAGCACGGATAAATGAAAAAAAGCAAGTTCCACTGAAATCCACAGTACATCAGGGTAAACTGACTTATGAACACTCTACAATGTCCTTTAATATTGTTTTTAGACCAGAAATGAGGTCTCAATCGTGCACCGTCATATGTTTACTCATGTCCGTCCCTAAAATCCTAACCACGTCCAGGAGCTGGCCACTGTTAAGTGCTGTGGAGCTAAAGCAGGTACATTTTGGACACAAACTGAGACGCTGGAGGACAGAGGGCAGGATGTGAACGGGTGTTGCAGAGAGATAAGGAAAGACAGGGAAGCAGTAAGTATTTTTTTTTTTTTTTTAGGAGATGGCGAGAAATTAAAGGCCATAAACAATAAATCCAGAGGAACAGACTGACATTATAAATGAGATAAAAATTAACTTTAGCTGACAAAATTAGATATTTTACTTCCTGATTTCCCTTGTGTTAATGAAAGCTAATAAAACTGGAGTTAAAAAAAAAAAAAAACCCAGCCCTGCTTTGGTTTGAAGTTCACCTCTAGTCACTGATGGAATCAAATCTGCGAAAAGGCAAACGTTGATGTCTTTGACTAGTGATGCGTTCACTAACACTACACTGATACAGTAAATTCAAAGACCATGTCAGTGAAATCCAGCCTACACTTGTATTCACCCTCAAAATGGGAATGTTAAAAGCATTTTCTCTCTTCTGAGGTTTGTGAATTATTGAGATAGGTTTCATTTTCTCTTCAAACTGCTCACAGAGAAAAACAGGCCTTGGTTCATTGAAAAAAAAAACAAAAAAAAAAACCTCAAACTCATCTGTTGCCTATCATTTGAATCCAATCATTGACGTCCAGTTTTGAAGCTGCTGCCGTAACACATGTAAGCACGTGGATGGATCACAGAAACGCCTCATTGAAGAAAGGACCACAGTGACGGATGCTTTTCTTTCTTTTTTCTTTATTTTTTTAGTTGTTTTTTTTAACAAATCTTTGACAACGGGGCTACATTTCACGGTTTAATTGTTGTTGACACAGTTTTGATTTGGCTGCCTCCTTTGCTGTAGAAAGGCACCAAATAATCGACATTTCTAAGCAAACAATTTGCTGACATCTCCCTGTAATCTGCCTGTTACGTCTGCTGGGCGTTGTTTCAAGTATGACAGCTTTACAAACAGAAAGGAGATGAAACCACAAGGCTCAGCTCACAATTCAAAAAGAGAATCACTTTTCATATCTTCCATGATCGCTTTCCTCCCTTTTTCCGTCGTCAGTAAGTAGGCCCGGTAGCTATCTCATCAACTCAAAGAGGAAATGAAATGAGGCAAAAAGGAAAAAAAAAAAAAAAGGCGGGAGAGACATATGAGCAGAGAGGTAGAAGAGAGAGAGAGAGAAAAAAAAAAAGAATGAGTGACGATGGATAGTTTGTGACAAAAAAAGGCAGAGAAAGGACATGGATCGCAAAGACAAAGTCGTCTCAGGCAGCCCATGAGTGAGCTGACAGCAGGGACAGGATTCTTAATTGCCCTTAGAGCATATTTCTCATCCCAACCTCTGGTAATTGGACATGAACACTGGTGATAAATTGCTCGGGCCATCTTTGATTTGGTGGCTCCTGACTGCTGTTTGGCACCTGGAATTAAGACTGGCATCCGGCAAAGAAGCATCTCAGGGACAGCTTTAAAAAAAAAAAAACAAAACATAACTGAATGTGACTTCCACACATACCTTGTCCTGTAATACTTTGCTGCCACTAAATACACTCATGAATAGTAATTTCACCGCCTTTGGTCACTTTTCTCGCTGTGATCAGACCTGCTGTGTGTCATCTATCAACCGTGGAGAAAGTCAGAAAAAAAAGAGGAAAAAAAAAAAGAAATACTGCTGCCATGTCTAATTGAAAAACATATCTCGGAGGCTGAAGCTGTTTTTAAACTCAATCTGAATGTTAAGTAGCTCCATTTCTATCTTGGTCACCCTCTTTCGGGGCGCTTGGCGACAACAACCTCTGGACACGGCTTCAGAGTGTTTAATTTCAAGAGCAAAACATCCAGCCGTTCTTTTGTTCCCACTGCAGTTGTTTCTTAAATTCAATTAAAGGCCGTCATGTGGCTGTAGGAGAGCGTTTTATTTCTGCAAAGATGAGCGTCTTTATGTGCTCCATCAGCAGCTGATGTCTGTCCATATGGTTTTTTTAAAATGCTGATTATTCTCCGAGCTTGACGTACATTTTCTCCGATCACATATAATTTGCACAGGATAAAAAAAAAAAAAAAAGGATAGAACCTGGTGAACTAGTGGGTGCAGGCTGTAGATACTTGACACTGCTGCGTTCTGTAGAGCTCTGTCCTCTTCAGGTTCATCCAAGTGAAGTGGTTTCATGAAGTAAGCTTTAAACCATAGAAGTGATGATATGAGGAGGCAACGAAGTGGTTTATGTCAGATTTGGCAAAGCTCGGAGCTTAACAGTGTTTTAATGTGGAATGGAGCATTTATTTATAAGACAGGCCACATTAAATGTTTATGAGCAGTGCATTACAGCCTTTTTTTTTTCCTCTTTTTTTATTTTTTTTGTAAAACCGTATCATACTGAGTAATGCGATGATAATTGAAAGAATTAGAAGAGTGTGACCCAGAAAATAAATCTTAAGTAGTGCTACAGTTTGCATACGAGCTGTTTTTTATTTTAAAGATAGGAAATCACAAGATACAACTAATTGAATGGGAAGTTATATTAAGAATTCCTTAAAAAGTAACATGTTCGTTAAGTGACGTAAACCCATCAGCCACAGTATTATGATGCACCGATAACAAGTGGAGACAGGATCAACAAGCCCCGCCCCTTGCACGTGTTTAAGCTTATTACCGCCGCCGCCGTCAAGGAGGCTCAAAAGGTTGTGGAAGGATTATGATGATGAAATTTTCAGGAAATGTTGATACTAGCACGAGGAACAAATGATCACATTTTGGTGGTGATCCAGATCACTGTGTGGATCCAGGAAGTTTTTAAAGGAGTCTTTAACACATGCATATAGAACTCAACAATACAGATAATATTAATGTGAATCCAATAATATATTTATAGGTTTTCAAGGTCCAGGAATTAATTTTTTTTAGGGGGGGGGGGGGCAAGATCAATAAACCCCGCCCCTCAAACATATTGTAGGTTATTTTGGCATCGATCCAGCTGATGTCATCATGTCTATGCATGTGCTGATGTCAGCATATCAACTGTTTCTATAGATGTGCCAAGTTTGTAGTAAATTGAAACAAAATTGATTTTTTAAAAGACATTTGAAATTTCGCCCATTGTAAGTAAATGGGAGAGAAAAAAAAAGAATTTAAAAATTCATAAAAAATTGGAACTTTGACCTACTTTTCCCAAAACGGAACTACATTTATTCCGGGTCACTGGTAATCAATAAACCCAATTGGGTATGAATTCAACCAATAGTTTTGTTGCTGGAGTGTTAACAAACAAACAAACAAACAAACAAACAAACAAACAGAACCAAAACAACACCCCTTGCCTGCCCTTCGGGGGGGGGGTAATAACGTCGATTATATCTTCAGAGTGGCACCTTGTCGGAACATCTCCACAACTGTAGGTGTTCTTGGCTGTTTCCTGGTCTGCAGTGGGTAGTTCCGACCAAAAACAGACTCCAGAGCAGGGGTGGGCAATCCTGGTCCGGGAGGGTCCTGGTCCTGGAGGGCCCTGGTCCTGGAGGGTCCTGGTCCTGGTCCTGGAGGGCCCTGGTCCTGGTGGGTCCTGGTCCTGGAGGGTCCTGGTCCTGGAGGGTCCTGGTGGGTCTTAGTCCTGGAGGGTCCTGGTCCTGGAGGGTCCTGGTGGGTCCTGGTCCTGGAGGGTCCTGGTCCTGGTGGGTCCTGGTCCTGGAGGGTCCTGGTCCTGCATGTTTCAGATATTTCCCTCTTCCATCTCACCCGGAAGCCAGTACATTGTTATCAGGCTTCTGCAGAGCTGGATGATGAGCTGATCATTAACTGGATAAGGTGTGATGGAAGAGGGAAACATCTAAACCATGCAGGACACCAGCCCTTGAGGACCCGGTTTGGGGGGGGGGGGGGGGGGGGGGGGGGGGCGGGGGGGG
>JAPTYQ010000005.1:16798180-16809909 GCA_029814465.1 Ostorhinchus cyanosoma | reverse complement strand
AATATATTGAAGTGCTTCAGGTAAAATACAGTCTTTTCATATGACCCATTTGGATGTCCAGAGCTTCTGTTGTGACTGTAGAAACACTGTCATCTTCTACAACACTGATTTACCAATCAAATCCATGTAGGCTGACATTGACAGTGGTTGGAGACACTTGCTTTTACATTCCGTTCATCATATAATTTGCTGAAAAAGTCACAGAATTTTTGTTTTCTCTATTTATTTACAGTAACCTTTACATTTACTCTGACCACATCTACATGATGAGTAAATTAAATATAGGAAAATTCTGAATTTTTACTGAAATGCTGAGGATAATATAAAAAAATAATAAGTGAGTGATAATTAGTAAGTGAAGCTCATGAAATTTTCCAAAATTTGTAAAATAATAAAAAAAATATTACTTTAGCCATCAGACTTTGTACTACACCTCTCCTAGTGATGAAGAACTTGTGTGTGAAACTTGTAAAGAACCTACTTAATAGTGTTTGAGAAATGGGATGGCCAAATATCTCGAGCGGATAGATGGAATTATAAATGTAAAGACAAAAATCATGTGTCATCATTATGTCACCACTAAAATAGTAGGTCTTCAAAGGTTAAAGTCAGTAATGGAACAATTTACACATTAGTATGGAATACAGAATTTTCAAGCGTTACAATAGCTTCTCAACAGTTAATAGTCCCAGCTCTAGTGACTTGTTCCACTACTGTAAACAGCTGTTTTCATTGAAGGACGAGCTCTTCTACTCAGTCCAGAGGTTTCAAATGTGGCCTAATCATACTTCAGCATGCTATAAGAAAATAGATCACACATAAGATCTGATTCCTCTGAGCTTCAGAGCCGACTCGATGAGTTCAATTACTAACATGAAATGCTTTAAAGCTCATTCCAACACTCACTTGTATGCACATCGACACCAAGGCTGCTTGTTAAGCCTTCTCCAGATCAAAATGTATGTCTGTAGCCAGCAAGGAAGAGGCAAACGCTGGAGATGCAACAGTAGAATACTAAAGAGAAAGCATTTGATCCAACAAAACCTAAATCTGTGCAGTCTATAAGCCTATTAGTCGTATGGCTGGGAGGTTTTAATCACTGTCCTTCCTCTATAGGGTCCATTACCCTGAGACTGCATTATAGTCCCTGGCTACTCTTTACAGGTCAGAGGTCAAAACACTCTCACAATGATGCACAGTGCATTATTGACTGACTGTGAGGCGAGAAGTGCTTTTATTGGTGGTGTACAAAAATGAATTAGTGCTTACTTCTCCATGTCTGAGTGAATAATGTGTGCAAATGTGTACAAATGTGTTCTCTGGACCAGTCTATAATTTACATGAATGTACATTCTGATTTGTTTATGAACAATTACATTGTTGAATATTTCCCCCATTTTTTAGTGCGTTTAGATTTTTAAATAAATGGCAGAGTGACTAATAGATGGGTGTGTAGTCACAGTAATTGCAGCGGGGATAAATATCCTCCATTTTTCTTTATCTTCTATGTACAGAGCGGCATTGAGTCTGCTGGGTGAATTAGCATAATGAGAGTAGAAGCAAATGAGCGATGCTTCATGGTTTGACAAAATGGCTACCATTTGTGGGGAATTGTAGGCGGGTGGCCATTCATATTATGTGTGCCAGTGATTGACAAGCCAGCAGACATTTTACCCATTACAGTTCCTTTAAGCATTTGTGCAATTCTATCTTGCATGTGTCAAAAATCATCTAGGCAAAAGCAAATAAGATGAAAAGGAGTCAGCAGAAGCAGGCTAGTGTGACTATGACAATAACACTGGCTGACCAGTTAAATAATGAAACTCCAACACCATTCTTTCACTTACCATCTTCTGCAGGTGCTTCTCCTTACGAACATCCACCATGACCAAGCCCTCTTTGACCAGGCCGAGACCCACATCCTCCTTGGTGTCAGCGAACTGTATCGTGACATGTGGGCAGGAAGCACCTGAATACTCCACGTTTAACAGGCACTGGGTGTTATGGATGTCCCGCACAATGCAGTCCACCACGTCAGCACGGGCGTCCTCCTATAGAGGTGGTGAAGAAATAAAAGGCATTGGGTGAAAGACAGAAGGGTAGATAACAGAAGAAGAAGAGAAGCAGGAATGACTAAACGTATTTGCATACAAACAGTGACATAACCTCCTTTCATATGCATAACTCTGACAGTGATTTGAATTTGGTCAAAGCAAGTACACGTAAACACAAACTGTTACAAAAGCTGCCAAAAAACATGTCTACATACAGGCTCAGTAATGTGGTCTATCATGCACTCAGAAATCTGCCAGTTGTGAAACAACAAAGCGTCAGCTCAAACACTTGAGGAGATTCTAGTTTGGCTGAACTATGTAATGGTTTCACTCTCACCCACTCTTCTCCTCCTCCTCCTCTTCCTGTCCCTTTCTTCTCATTCTGCAGTTAGTTACCTCACCCTGTGTTATTTGTAACCTTCTGTATTGCGAAAGGCCAGCATTTGATTGAACACAGTGCAGAAGAAGGTGAAGCGGCTGCAATGCTGTCCTGACCTCAAATCCTCCAGCAGTGAGGGTAAGAAACAGGAAAAACAAGGATGCAGCATCTTCAAAGGCAGGAAGACACTTAAAACAAAAATCAGTCCCTGGCCATCATCCATCCCTCACTTACACCATCCATCTCTTCTCTTCCCTTCTTCTCGCCCTGGTCTTGTCTCCATGGCAACCCCCTTCGAGCTAGCCGCCCTTGGGTATGTACGTGTCTGGTGTATATGTGTGAGCATGTGTGGGCAGGGAAGCTTGTTCAAGGCACAAACTAAGGGTCTTTTTCGTCCCCGCTCCCCCTCTGGTCAACTTGTCAGTGGCGCTGCAGGGGTGCTTGAGGCAAGACAGCAAGACAGAGGGAGAAAGACAGCCAACAAAGGAGGCGAGCGAGGAGAAATGCAGGAAGACTGTACTATAGAGCAAGAATATGTTAAAACTCACAAAGAGCGCCTTCTAACAAACCCACTGTTGCTGAGCAAATGAGGAAAGCAGGTCTAGATAAGTGTTCAAAGTGTAAATAACTGCTGAATGCAAATTGAGTCTTTCCATCAATATATGTCAATATATTTGGGTGTCTGTTTTTTGGATTCTTTTTAAGACAAGTATAAACACAAAACATTTCCTACTCTACAAACCTTACTTTTCAGAAATCATAAAATATTTTTCTTTTTCTTAAACTAAATGAACTCCTTCACAATGACTATGTGTAAAAAGGTGCTTTAAGTCAATATTGAGAAAACTGGAGGGCCATATATATCTATATATATATATATATATATATATACCTTAGATATAGAAAAATATCTAAGGCAAAGAATGTAATATTTTTGATAAAAACTAGATGTGAAATCTGAACACATTCCATTTCATTACAAAATGGTGTCTTGCAGGATGTGTCTGTAGATACATTGTATGATGGACATATTTTTACTCATCTCCAAAAAGCACAAATATTTTACCAGGCCCCGCATATTATAATACAAACATGTAGATGCATTTATTGCAATTTGTTGATTCAACTAATGTGACAGTCACCTCATCCTTGACTATATTTGCAAAGTTTAACTGTCCTCCCAGAAAAAATGATCTATTGTCTACAATGTCAGTGAGGTTACAGTGCTAGCACCTTACCACCATCATCAGGCTACACAGATTGCAGTCTTTTTTTTCTACAGACGTGTTACAAATCCTGTGCAAAAAGGCCCTTCTTGCAAGTATAGGAGGTACCTTGCCCAGCTCTGCAGAAACCATGCATTGTACCAATACCCACAGTAGGGTGTAGCTGAGCTAAATGACTACAGACGGAGCAGCTGCTTGTGCGTCTACAGAATAGACCTCCAGGAGTTGGCATGTAAAGAACACACTGGAGTGGATGATGCTGTCCTTCACATCCTACATCAAACCTACTCTCATCTGCATGATCCTTTTTGAGTTACAGAAGGATTCTATTCTTTGAAATTTCAAGTGCATTTAACACCACCCAACCCTTCACACTCTGAGAGGGTCAAAGGGATGAGAGTGGACCCTGCCTTCCTGGATCACAGACTACCTGACGAAAATCTATAAGGGTGGGGGATCTGGACCAACAGTGAGCAGTCCTAGGCTTCCACAGTGTGGAAGACTTGTGCTTGTTAGATATCTGCACTAAGATGCTGCACATGTCCTTTTTAATGCAGCAGTCTGCTGTGGAGGCAGCATGAAACACAACATCAGAAGACGGATGGTCAAATTAGTGGAAAGGGCTGGCTCAGTTAATGGAAGGAGGATCACCTCACTGCGTTGCAGGATTGGACAGTATAGAGGATCCTTTGTCCCCACTGGCATCAGACTGTACACTAAGTTATTGGCAGATAAACTAAACACTTGAACTAGACAAATGCTTTAACTTGACCTCATAAATATACATGTTAATAAATACTTGTTTTTTAACCCCGCCCCCAAAGGGGAGGCAAGGGGTATTGTTTTTAGTTTGGTTTGCTTGTTTGCTTGTTAACACTCTAGCAGCAAAACTCTTGGTTGAATTCATACCAAATTGGGTTTATAAATTGCCCAAGAAATTACCCAGAAAAGATCTGACTCCATTTTGGGAACAGCAGCTCAAAGTAAACATTTTTCATGAATTTTTTTTAAAATCTTTTTTTCCCCCATTTAATTAGAATTGGTGAAATTTCAAATGTCTGTGGCAGCAAAACTATTGGTTGAATTCATACCAAATTGCGATGATAGATTGCTATTGACCCAGAAGAAATGTCATTACATTTTGGGAAAAGTAGATCAAAGTAAAAATGTTTTATGGATTTTTAAATTATTTTTTCTTCTCCCATTTACATATAATGTGAGAAAGTCAAATGTCTGCAAAAATATCAATTTTGTTTCAATTTACGTCAAACTTTGGACATGAATAGAGGCAATTGATATGTTGACATCAGCACATGCATAAACATGATGACATCAGCTGGATCAATACCAAAATAAGCTACAATATGTGTGAGGGGTGAGTTCTTCTTGCTGCAAGACATTTCTGAAAATAATGTATATTTTACTTGTTTTCATTTTACTCATTTATGTGCAAACAGGTGTTGCATGTCTACATATTTTACTCTGATGATGATGAAGCTAAAGTATTTATAGTGCATCATATCTGCACTGTGCTTTCTATGTTGTTAAGTTACAATTCTATTTTTCTGAAAATACTATTCTTCCATCAAAACAGCTGAATAGTTTATGAAATTGTACTGGAAAGCATTGGGATCTCATCCCCCAGCAGATTTATTTTTTTCTCTTCAGAACTTGTGAAGACAGACGTTTTTCCAGGGCATCAGGTGGAGGATTGAGAGACGAAGGCAACAACCGTTCCAACGTGCAGCAGCAAAGGTGAAGCGCAAGTGGGGCACTGCGCTGTCAGCGTGAGTGACAGAGTAAAAAGCTTCAGATAAAGCACACGCATGAGAGGAAAACTAAGAAAATGTAGAAAGAACAGAAAAAGGGTTGGACAGATTCAGAGTGACACAGAGAGAGAACGAGATGTAGAGGTGCAAGGTGCGTGTCAGCTTCCAACATGTGGTAAAGCCCTGTGTGTGTGGTTTGGAGTGTCTGGGGGCTGTAAAGTGTAGGTGATGCCTGTGTCCCCTGGGCTGGACCAACAGATGGGCCACTTCATCCTTCAGGAGACACTGACTCATGAGACAGGTGACAGCAGCAGCATGCAGGCCCTACCAGCTCACACACATGGATACGTCTTCAAACACAACCTCACATCTACACACGCACGCATACACACATCTTTTACTGAGCCAGTGAACTGAGAGAAGCTTTGATATTCATCCAATGAGAGGCCAGTCAGTCCAAATTATGTTGGAAAAATAACAAATTATTCAGTATTAATGTCTTTTTAAAAAAAAAAAATCTAAATATAGGTCACAACAAAATGTAATGAAATGATTCTCCTGTGCTTTATTGAACACTAACCCATCCATACTTCCTTTTATGCACATCAACAGGAAGTACGGGTACTGCAAATGTCCTTGTCCTTCACTGCCAATAAAAAAGTGGATTAAATTAGGGATATGTGGACTGTGGGACTCCTGCACAGTTCCGTTTCTGATTTCTTATTCATTTATTTAGTTTTTATTGTTACTTACTGCCCATTGTTTTGTCAGGGAAACAAATCATTCTATTAAAATAACTGAACTACTACCAGGTCTTTTGGCCTCTTGTGACCACAGACAAACAAATGCATGAACCAACCATGAATACAACACAAAAGATGAACACTGGTTGCTATTATCATATTTGCCAATAGCCAGTATCAGCAACAAAGATGCTATTGACCTGTCCTAATATAGAAGTCTATCCCTAGTTTGAATATATATATATTTTTAACATTATAAAAGACCTTTTAATGAGCATCAGCACTAAACTGCAGGTCCCAAAGTGACCATTAAGGCAAATTAACACCTCTCTAAAACAATTATTTTGCAGGGAGGATTTATTGCAGGGTTGTTGAATTAGGCTGCTTTGGTGATACTGTGGAGTAAAACCCCTTCAACCTAGATAAACAAATTAAAATAACAGTAAGCGTAGAAAAAAGGAACGCTAATCTATAATTAATTTAGAACATATGACATTACAAAAACATGCCGAGTATGTCTACCTACGTTAAGTGGAACAAATACCCTTTGACAATCTCAGATGCACGCACACAGAAGCAATTACAGATGGGGTTAATACTGCGCTGGTCTGCAGATACCCAAAGAAAACATGGTTCTATCTGCACAAGCCATTTTAGATGCAGCTGGCTCAGGATGCTACCGATGAGTTGACCCCCTGACACACAAAAAAACACAGCCACTCACACATGCAAAGATAAGCACGCACACAAGTGGTCACTGGGGGTTAAGTAAACACACTCGATGTAAACAAGAAGATTAGTGCTGTAGGAAAAACAGTAACTGCTGCTAGGTGATCAGATGGACATTTAAATGCACAAACACATATTCAGTACCTGCATTTTTTTCATATAGGAAGTGCGTGTGTGTCAAGGTTAGACATGCAATTTTAATGTCAAAATATCTCAGTGTCTGTTAATTATTTTTCAATTTTTGTAGTGGAGTAAACCAATGGTTTACTATTTGTCATTGTGTGACATACATTATGTATGTGCATTTTATACCAGCACTAGCTTGAAATGAAAACTAAACCCTTTCTGTCAGTTACAAGCCCCTTCTACACAACACTTCTGTTCCGGGAACATTTCACTTTTATTCTGGAACAAAGTCTGTGGCCCAATCCCAATTCACCCCTTAGCCCTCCCCCTTACCCCTACCCCTTGGCACTACCCCTTGAAATGGAACTGCAAAGGGATAGGGGTTGAAATGTTCAACAATGGAATGGGACAACCCTTCACAACCTCTTACATCATCAGCAGTCATTGATGCTGCTATTAACAAATGTGAAAACTTCATTTCCAAAAGTATTCACCATGCCGTCAGTAGCTGTAACCATCTGTTGTTTCCACTGTTGTTTCGAGAGCCAACACCAATATGCTCACTGTATTTCCAACACGCAAGTAGGGCTAGGCGATAAAACGATAACGGTATATATCGCAATATAACCTTTCCTCGATAGAAATATGAGACATGCTTGATACAATTTTGATGGAATTGATTCGTCCATGTTTTGACAGACATAAGAACAGCCAATCATAATTACGTAGCACCGCACTGAACCAATCACACTAGAGGCATGTCAAGTTAGGTTGACACAAACAGCACAGTCTTAAGAGCAGCTGCAGCACACGTTAATGTTTGGGCTGCAGCGGAAGGTAATGAGTGTTCCTTCAGGAGAAATTTTGGCCGAGAACTTGGGCGGCTGGGTTACTGAAAAGTAGGGTGTGGCATGGAAGCCAGGAGTTGGATGTTCAAAGCATGTTATGTTTCATTTTTGGTTTGTGGCAGTTATGGAACACACCCCCACATATATACCACTGGCATTACTTTGTTTGTGTTCTCTTTTAAAACTTGAAAGCTTTTTCCTGCTTCTCAGACCTTTAGTTTAGTTTTACATACATATACCCGTTTTATTTATCTGAAACAGATGTATAATATTCTTCAGCACATCTGTCATGTTCAACCTTTGACAGAAAATACATCTTATTAAATCAAAAATAACCTTCTGATAGCTTCACAACTAACTTATGAGTAATGGAAAATTTAAGCTTGACAAAAATAGTGATTTGATTTATATCGTGATACATATCAATATCATCTGACATGAAAAAAATTATCATGACATAATTTTTTTCCATTATGCCCAGCCCTATGTGCAAGTTATATGTCGCACTATATGCTGCATCACCACCCCTTTGATTCTGGACCGCGCTGTGTACAAGTCCAGCCTGTCTCACTTCTGTTTCTCCTTTGGCTTGGCTGTAGAAATCGGTCAATGGTGGCAAAAAGGTGGGAGCACCATCTGACCTTTTTTCCAGGATCTCTGTGTAAAAGTGGCTAGAGTCTTATCACCTTACGTGATGAGTCAAACAATTTTTATGTGTTGCCAGAGAAAGCCAACTTTCTAAAGCTGGCATCGACTGAAGAAGTTTCTATCAGAGTTAATTTTTAAGCTGTCAGCTGCGACATATCTGCTGTGTGTGTGTGTTGGTCCGTACACTTACATCCTGTGGGACCTGGATGAAGGCGAAGGCATACTCGGTGGCCTGTGCTGGCAGAGTCCTGGTGCTGAAGGCAGGGGGTATGGCAGCCAGACGGGTGGAAGACACAACTTCTCTCTGAGGGAGGGACAAGGGAAGGACAGATATCAGTGCCAAGATAGCACATTTTTCAAGACAGATGTCGTGATGTTGAACTACGCAAAAATCTTTAAATATCTGTTATGCTGCTAGAGTTGCACAAGTTATGACATAACACCAAAGTAAGGCGAACTCGAGTAACTTACATCGAGCTGAAAATTATTGACAGCAAGTTTACTTCTTTAGAATAACTTTAAATATATTTACAAGTGAATTGCATGATAATAGTGTAACTGTTCTTCTAACAAAGCAAATCACATACCAAGGAGAAAGTCAAATTACTATTTGATTTGTATTTATTTCAGGTTTTTTTCAATTTTAAATCAGTACTGATATGCTTATGTCACTTTAATGATGATAGTTTACAACTGTGAAAGGACAGATGCCATTTTGTAGCTTAAAGGCTGCATGCTTGTATATGTCACCTTAAAATCATTTCACAGCTGTTTGTACAGCAGTAGTGAGGCCGCTTTCAGTGGGCTCCATCTGCTCTCTGGCTCAGCTAAAAGCTAAGAGTAAAGACGACAATAGACATCAAGTTGATGTCAGATTAGAAAACACAGCTAGATGACTAAAATGACAAAAGCGATGTTGTGCAGCGGTGTCACCAGTGTGCATTAGAATATGATGATTAAAGGTTTCTGATGCAACATTTTCAAGTAAAATTTATAAGTATGAATCCAATAAAACACAGCTGGTGTTGCATTTATTTTATGTACAGTTAGATACTACAGTTAGAATAGGACATCCTATGACTGATGGTGCTCAAGGGCCCACAGGAGAGTTAAACTTAATAGCTCAGAAGATTTTGCTCTCAATTTTTATGTCAAAACCGTCTGCAAACAGGATTGTGCATTAATTTTGAATTTGATTAAGTGAAATATAATGTAATATATATTGAAATTTAGAGGCTGACATAAGCAATGACCACTGATCACTAGGCTAATCAAGGGAGAACACACTAGTGGAAAGTCAGACAAATATGCCATTAGAAGTGGGAAGTTAATTTAATGACCCCATATCTTGGGTTAATGTGTTCATTGGACTGTACAGTCTAGACAGAGAATACCTAGAACATTTATTAGGCATTAGAACATTAAGATTTATTGATGCCATATTAGATTTGGACAGCACTGTAAATGTGGCCTTTAAAAATGAAGGACAAGTGTTCTGCTGTGTTTGCTAATGATCGCATATGCGCTGACCAGTCAATCACATCCGAGAGAGTATCACAAACTAATAACAGCAGCGTTAACTAAGGGCAAAATGACTCAACCTGAAATGACACAAACTATCACTATATGGGTTGAGGTGGATATCAGCTCCATTTTTTTGTGTGCCAGGTCGGCCTCAGAGAATCACACTTTCAGCAACATGCCAGAACGCATCGTGTCTGCCAGCAAAAACCTGAGCCGTCCCCACTTTAAGGTCAGTCACACACAGTGCCGCTCCACTGCATCATGGGAAATCTCCCGCAGGCTGGGGGTTGGCTGCATGAGCCATTTCGTGATGCAAGAATGTGTACGCACGTGGGTAGAAACCACACAATGATGCACTCAAGGATGTAGTGCCTTCGTCATCAGAGAATAAAAAAAGAGACTCACAAAGAAGGGGAGTTCTGCTTTTATCATTACTATGAAAAGGGAAAAAATGATACACGGTTGCACTCTTAGCTTCAATCATAAACAATAAAGGGAAAACAAACAGGCCGACATCAGATTTGTCCCAAAAACTCCAATTGAAGGACATAAAGACAGTTGGGCTGCTTTGAACAAGAAAATAAGCAAATAATGCAGATGCAAGAAATATAAAAAAAACAACAACCCTCTTCAGATACTGGATTCCCCATGGCCGGGAGTAAGACTTCCACTAATATTTGAGTGTTTTGAGATCCAAACATAACACTATTTTCCACTGATAGCAATGCAAATTCACTGTACTGTACAGGCACGCTCAGTCGAAATGGATGGTCAGAAGTCAACTCACATTGCCATAGTCGATGTAGAAGACATGAACCTTTGCGGGTGACTCAACTTTCTCCACTCTGGCTCTGTACCTGCAGCAGGAAAAGAATAATTGAGAGAGAGAGAGGGGTAAAGAGAGACAATAGAGCAGTGGGAAACAGAGATGAAGGAGAGGACACAAGAGGAAAAGGAGATGAGTAAATGATTCCATGCTTATTTCCCTGGGGAGAAGGTGTTGGAGGAACTGTCTGTTGTGATCGGGGGAAGAGCAGCATGAGAGGATGAGCAGGCCGGGGGAGTAAGTGGGGACACAGAATCTATCAGGACATACTGTAGGCAGGGATGTGGAAATTGCAGAGAGGCCTCCTTGCAATAAAGGACAGAAATTTAAACCCATTTTCCCCTACAGCAAATAACTTTAGTGCATTAGTACTAATGACAAAAAGCAGTAGTTTTACTACGTGTATGGGAACCATTTCGCTGCACATTTATCAAGGGTGATTTACGTGAAGATACACATTTTACAAGACATATAAATGGATGACAATTATAAAAAAAATAACACAAGGCCATGGGCTGCAAATTACCAGAGGTTGTCTGATATGGATTTTTCTAAAGCTGACACCCATTTTTAAAATTTGGTCAGCCGATGGCCGGTATTTACAGTGGGATTTTTGAGATTGATATTTAAAGCACATTGACCATAAAATACAACTGAAACACTCAGATAATTAAGATTTTTATGCAGCAATATAAATGAAATTATTAATACACTTACATAGTACCCTTTTAAAGCAGAACTTGGCAACATTTTACCATTTTGGTTCTTCTTTGTTGTTTTTGTAGCATTTTTCTCAGCAGAGCTCCCCCTATAGTTTCAGAGTACATATTTACTGTTGTAAGACCCACGACCACATG
>JAPTYQ010000005.1:16782896-16794446 GCA_029814465.1 Ostorhinchus cyanosoma | reverse complement strand
TATATAAATGGTTAAGAGCTCAAATTCAATATTAACTCCATATACCCTTTAGAGACTTAGACCACAAGACCTAAAAAAAAAGAGAACACTTTTTGGTTTTAGCCCATTAGCACTGCATAACAAATGCTGGTTTGACCCTGAGATACAGCCCCGTATCAAACAAGCCAGTTCTTCAAATGGATATATAAAGTCATTATATCATTCACACCAGACCAATTATGGCAGATTCATGGCGCAAATGGCTGTCGATATGATGGGAGACACCAGGTAGTGAGGCAGCGCTCAGTGGAGGGGTCCAATGACTGTAGTTAAGTGTCAGCCTGATTTGCACCCATCAGTAGCAAGTGTCAACTAAATACTGTTGGAGTGCCACTTCCTGTCTAACATACGGTAGATTCATTTCTGTGATGTGCTGTGTTTATTCTTTTGGCGGTGAATGTTTGGTTTGTTTGACGTATGTCAAGATAATTACAGCAGTCAGCTTTGCAATGTTCTGTTAAATTTTTAAATTCGATTTCCTCTCAAGTGCTACAACAGGTGGATTGTTTGTTATAATACCCAGGGTGATGGAAAATGGACATTTGCAGTTATACGTAGGCTATTCACTAAACTAACAGAATATGACAGGTCAAAAATAAAATCAAGCCCAATCATCCATGAATTCAAACCAAGTCAACAAACTTAATGCATGAACTGTTTATGTAAACCTAAAGTAAACAAGAATTCTGAATTTCTGAATAAGAAACTGAGATGAACCCACTCAACAAAAAGACCTTTAGTCTTAGCAGTGTGTCCTTCTGAGGTGTGATTACTGAAAGTTATTTCAGGGCAGGTAAACACATTCTCAGCCTGGCCTCTCCTTATAATCTGGTTCTTTGTGTGGATGTAAATGTAGTGTGTGTTATATGTATACGTTCTGCTTGCTTTGCATGTTACTATCAAACAGCTTAGAGGCAGTCATTGCACCAGAACAGCCTCACCTCTACATACACGTATACATTTTACTTACATTTCTATAGTGCTGATATGAACTGTTATTAACATTAAATATTTGTGTTTAGGAGAGCAGGAGAAGGTAAATAATTATGTTGCTTTTCCAAGGTTATCTGTACTGAGACAGCCAAGCAGCTGCCAACTAACAGCAGACAGGAAGGCTTCATTAACATTATGTCAAACTTGGAGAAAAACATCAACAAAGGGGTACAAGGGGATTTAGAGTGTGAAGGGAAAGCTGGAAGCTCAGTTTGATTGCGAAGGGGGTCAGAATACGGGGGTGGGGGTGGGGCTGTCCAAACACCTCATTGGCCACCCACTGCTCCACCAACTGCTGATGAATGCAGCGAAGGGAATAGGAGTATAAATACACACACAAAAAACACAGACACACACCAAACACACAAATCCTCAGCATTTTGTAGAGGAAGCAGTTTTTGGAAAATATCAGATAAATTTGTTTCCCTTTCCTCATATACAGAAACATAAACCTGCACATAAACACACTCACACACAAGTGGTATGGTTGCATCGTTATGCTCCAACCTCGCCACAGCGTTTTGGTGCAGACATAGTGGAATGTCACTGTGTTGCAGCCGTCACAGTCAGCGAACTCTGTGATTTATTAATCTAATTAAAAAAGTTAGTGTGTGCCTTCCTTCGTTCCGAGTGTGTTAAAGTGTGCATTTATGTGTGTGTTTTATGCACTTGTACATGTGCTCTGACTTACATATTTATGTGTACTCCTGGGCCATGTTCCACTTTGGCATCACAGAGAACCAAATAAATGACACATGAGCTGTTAGGAGGTTTCTTCCTGGTGTATAAGCTCATGGCTGATGCATTAATGGATGGAGCCTGTAAGTCCAACCTATTTAAAATGCTTCACTCATGGAAAAAGGCCACAAATTGCACTTTTTACAAGAGGAGCAGATAAGATGGAAATCTGTCAGCTGATGAGATCACAAAATGGTTTTTTTTTTGCCAGTTTTGTTTTGCCAAAATTCTGATAGCCAATCCGCTGCTGTCACATCAAATGGTCTTAGATATTCATCACTCCTGCAATGTTCAAAGTGGTGTTACTGCTTGTGCTTTTTCCTTTTACTTAAACTCTAGGGTTTAGCACGTTTAAAGCATTCATGCCTACATCTAATTGAAAACCTAAACAGATACTAAAAAACACTATTTGTTTTCTATGTAGATTGTAAAATTAATCCCCAAGAGCCGCAAAACAGCCTTTTTTAAATTCAGAAGGGAATGCTTACTGCAGTTAACAGAGACTTAGTTTAAGGATGTTAGTCTTCGCAATGTATATCAGACATTTCTTCCATCTATCCCAAGGGAGGTTTAAAATGAATTTGGAATGGCTCAGATTGGACTATATATTCTGGTAAATCTACCCTATAGGTTTACTTTGTGGTCTGGACATGTGCACTACACTTTATGTAGGGTCTTGTTGGCCCAGCGCAGTCAAAGGGCAGAGATGGTGGAGCATAAAGGATCACTGATTTTAACAAGCTGATTTGAGATCTGCTGTGACCCATAGACTCACTCCAATTACTTCCATGTCAAGTCCAGTCACACTTCAACAGTAAATCCATGTCTGTCCACAAACTGACATGAATTGTCATTTAATATTTTTTTCTGTTATAAAGACAAAAAATATCTGTTGATGTTTTCGGTAATTGTGTGGTTTTTTTTTAATAATAGAACATAATGACTCTAAAATTGGTTTACTCTAAATTCAAATTTATGTTGATAAACTCATCAAGAACCATCACGATACCATGTTGATATCATTTATAATAGGTGTTATTCTCATGCAAAAATAGTGCATTATCTACTTGTCTGCACACATGATTTCACACAGACACCAGATCCCACTCTGCACACATTAGCACCTCTCACTCATTATCTTTATAGAGAAGTAAACTGACAAATTTTAATTCACAGAATTCCCTTTCCATATCTGTTTCTGAGCTATTTGTGATGTGCACAGCTGCAAACTGCAATGTGGGTTTCATTGAATATGCAAAGCCCGCCTCACACATTATTATTTTCAGTTGGGATCTACAGGTCTTTAGATGAATCTTGGATAAAGGTGAACTTGCTTCAGGGTAATCAATTGATCAAAAATATCATCTGCTCAGTTTAAGTGTGTACTTATATCAAGAGGAGTGGGTGTAAACCCAATTCTGGAAGTGTGCAGAGAAAAATAAATATAAAAAAAAGAAGAAAAAATATAGGTAAGGTAAAACTCTGGAATGAAAGAAGCCTTCATCAGCTGTTAAGTTATCACAAAAGAGAAAATTGGAAGTCTGTGGGGAAGATGAACAAACCTGTTTGCGAGTGCTTTTTTACATTAAAATCGGATTGAATGTGATCACACATTCGGAAGGAAGTAGAGCTTGGGCACGCAGCATTACAGAGACAGATTCCTATTTAATGTTGGCTTAAAGACAACTAAATATCTGTGTGCAGAAGGGGTAAACCATGTCAAGCGTGAGTGCTCATTTTGTGTTGAAGGGAGAGCCAAACCAATGATCCAAAAAACAGTGGAACCACTGACTGCGTCTGATGCTGGCCAATTTCTCTGTCTTCATCTCTTTATTCCACTGTCTTTTTTTCCTCTCTTGTTCTGTAATTTGTTTATACACCATTATTGCTGCAGCTGTTTGTAAATCATATATAATTACATTGTGAATGCCCAGTGCAGAGTGAGAGAGCGATTAGGCTTAAAAAGAAGAAAACAATGGAGACGGAGAGGGATAAACGGGTACTGACGACACTTTTACAGGTTGGTTGTGATCACATTTGATTATACTGTTGTACATGGTGTGCGAGTACAGACAAGGAGGGAAGAAAAGCCAATGAAAACGGTGAATCATGTGCCCTTTTGCTAGGCATACCAAGGCCATCCCGAATTCTATTAAGCTGTTTACGAAAGCCATTAAACCACCGAAGGGTAAATAATCACAGTATGACAGTAGCAGAGGCCAAGAAACCAATGGTTGCTTATGAAAGCATTCTAATTCCCCAGCTTGTAAGAATGAAGTTATTAAGAGACACAGGAAAAAGACACCTGCTGGCAAAACAAGCAGCTGGAGAGAATGCGGAAATCTTACACCCCAGTTATTAAAGACAAAAAAGAAGAGAATGCTGAGATTTCAAACCTGTAGAAATGTGTAACAGATCTGCATTGTTTCGTAGGATTATACTAACTTACAGCTTAGAAGTAAACTGCAAAAGTTTTGCTGTAAGCCCTGGCAGAGTGGTCGAAGACTGTGGACAGTACGTCTACCATCTGAGCCATTCACTGCCACTGAGCAGTGCTTTGTGCTTTTGCTCACCTGTTAGTTTGAAGGGTTAAATATGCATGAAGTTTGGACGGGCTTTATCCTCTAGAGTTAGGGAATGGTTATGTTTCAGGACATGCAAGCAGCACTTCAAAAGTAAAGGCTGCACTAACAAACAGCCAAACACAGGCTTGGGCGGCCTGCATTTGTATGTGGAGCAAACACACACCAGTGTTACAAGACTATTGCCTCCTGTGGTCAGTCAACAAAAAAAATATAAAATAAAAAAACAGCGCTCACCCGAGGATATTTGTACACTTTCTCAAGACACAGTGTGACAAGAAGGGAGCTAAGACAAGAGAAAGGCCATTTACTCTCCTTCCTGAGTGATGTTGAAAGTGGTGTCAGCATCTGCTGAGCGTTGAGGGAGGCCACTATAAAAAAACAAATGATCCCTCTGCTTGACTAATGCTGCTCCACTCCCACTGGAGAGTGATATGCATTGTATCTCATGTGATAACCCCCCACCACCTCCAATTACCCTGTTCCATTCTATCCTTCTCAGCAGTCTGGAGCCTTTTACAGCAAATTACTGTTTCTGTAATTGGAAAAGCCATCACTGAAAAATCTAAACAGAGACAGCATCTGTGGCTCTCTTTTGCATCATTCCTCTTTCTGCCACCTGACGAGCCTCATTGACTGCGTCTAATGCCCTGTTTTGATTGTGAGGAGTCCAAATATACACATAGGAAGGCCCTGTGAAACATTTGACAATGTGGGGAAAAATGAGCCTGGCCAGCTTTGAAGAGAACCCCATTTGGACCTGTAAGTGGCTCACCACTGTGAAGAGTGCCGTTCATCCACTGAGCTTTAGGTAATAGACCCAGAAGTTGACATTATGGCAAATCATGTGCAGTAGGACAGAGAAGAATATGGATCAAGATGCTTATTTTCCGCTGAAAATCAAAAGCGCCACACCTAAAACCGACAGGTGAGCTGACATTTTAGAAGTCACGTTGCGTATCTAATGTAATAATGAATGCCCTGGGAGGGGGGAGATCATCCGGGCAGGGTGTGACCTCTAAATATTCCATCTGCTGCAGTGGCAGGGAGTGGGTAAAGTGAAAACCAGTAGTATTTGCCGCTGCTTCTGCTATACCTGTCATTTTTTTACTTAGCAACTCTGTTGACTGCAAGTACAATGCCACTTATACATTTGACGTAAAAATAAAACAAGCAACCTAACAGGCAAATGGACAAGGATGTGTATGAAAAAAAGAAAAAAGGGGAAAAACAACTGCTACCATTAACAGCTTATTGAGATACACAAAATGAAAATAAATAAATAATGCATTCAAGTGCAGCAAGGCAGATTTACTTTGAGGATAAATACATGCATACTGGGGGAAAAGTATAGGAATTAAACCCTTTCTTTGCTGATTTGATGGGGCTATTTTAGTATTAAACATCATTATTGCAATTGTCACACTAAGTGCTTGGTTGCGATTCTTTTTGGTGAAATCTTAGTTTGCACTCTATTCTGATGTTAATTTTTGCAATTAGTTCTTTTGGTTCTCACATTTAATGGGACTTTTCAATAAGACATTAAAAAAAAAAAGTAGTTTCATGACACGCTGCTAAAGTAGTTAATTATCTCACCCCCTGACTGACTTTGGCTTACTGAACACCAAATACAAGATAATCTCATCCAAAAGGAGAAAAAAAGCAGCCTTGCAACGACCGTTTCTAAATGTGCACTCTTGTGTTTTATTAAGCTCCATTGTATAAAGTAATCATCACTTGGGTGCCTTGACATGACATCCAATTAGTGGGCCACTCACCCTGATCAATATGATATGCTACAGCAATTCTCATGGCCTCTTAGTGAATTTAACATCCTAAATACCATTGTTACTCGATTCTTTTTAATAGAGGAGATGATTTTAAAAAGGGGAGAAAAAAACCTCAGTTGTAAATAATAACCTCTTACAATAAAACTGAAAAATCATAATGGAAAGTAATGGAAATTAATTTCAAAAGACCCGGGTTTGAAGTCTAGCCAGAGAGAGCACAGCTCCCTGCCCGCCTTGCTCCATCAGTGGCTAGGTCCAGCATCATTAGGTGATGAACAGCTGCTGTGTGTAAAAGGTAGAAGTGTGAATAATGTGGATGGAGTGGCACCTGGTTGGGGGGGAACGACTCTACTCATTATGAGTCGGTATAGGTGCCAGGAAACAAGTACTAGACAGGATGTACCGCCAACTGCGCTGCAGCTGAGGCTTGGGGTGGGCAGAAAATGTGTTTTTCTGTGGAGGATGGTCCTAGGAGCACAGTCCAATGGAGGTGACACCTGAGTGAGGTCCAAATCAGGAGGAGGTCAGAAGCTAGGCAAAGAAAACCCTGCAGCGATGTTACCTGGGGATACAGTCTGTAGTGCAAGACAGCCTACCAGAGCGATCATGTCTGGGATCAAGTACACAAGGAATACAATAAAGGGTATTACAATCTATTTTTTGCATTCGAAACAGGGATATCAAAATAAAACAAAAAATTTAAGCAGATTAATCTGGCTCTGTGGTGTTTCTTGGATGGAAGCTGATGATAAAGCATCACTCAACCCAGTGAATGGGAATTTTACACTTAAAACTATCAAGAAGGAAACATTGGTGGGAACACGCATCTACATCCAAAAAGGTGCTCAGAAGAAAACTGAATTAGTCCACTTAAGACAGGAGACCCAGCTCATCTAAACAGACTTCAGTGGGTTCAGTTTCATTGAAAGGAACATGTGAAGAGGCTTTACAGTTAAAATCTTCTGACCCAGTTAATGTCTGTCTGCTCACTGATTAACTCATACAGCAAAATCAATTTAACCTGAAATATTCTTAAATGCTTCTAATAGCAAATATTGATAAATGTGATTAATTTAAATTAATTGCAAACCAGAGAATTCTTTTTTTTTTTATTTCTTGAGAAGCTTAATTTTGACACGATGCAACTTGAATTAAAAATGATCAAAAATCTAAACTGCCCATAATATTTTATACAAATAAAACAGACAAGCTTCTCATTATTTAGATAAGGACAAATAATCTGGGTTTATAGGCAAAGCAATGTTTTGTTTTTTTTGTTTTTCTTTCCCCACAATTTTGTCTTTGATTAAAACGGACTGAAAAGTGGTCCATTATTCAGGTTGTAGCCATCGCTGCTACACTTAGAAAAACTTCAGGGCTATATTTAGCAAGGCTTTAATTATGTCCACTCTCTAGCTTAGTGGCAAACCAACAATGGTGTAGCACATAGAGTCATTTCTTCCCCCTCTGCCTGAAGTGGCCTCTGTCTGTTGGTGTCCAAGGTCACTCAGATCTATGCAGGTCCCCCTCTGACAGTAATTACATATAGCCTCCGGAGAGAACGCAACAGACACAAGGAAAATAGGGGGAGATGGTAGTTGGAACGAAAAAAAAAAGACCCAGTGTTGTGAGCATGAAACAATGTGTGTGGGGAGGAAAGTGAGACAATGAGGGATAAACGAATACAACAACAGATAAAGGCCCTAAAATAAACCGAGGATTAACGAGTGCAATCCCTCAAGCTTCTCAGTGACTTTGAAAAACCATTTCTAACGTGAAATTAATCACTTACGGAGCTTGTGTAAAGATATCCATATTATGGAAAAACCCACATTTAAGAGTAATTAAATGTGAATAATTTAAATGGGGGGAGAGGGTAAAAAATTAAAATCAGGGCACTTATGAACCCTTGGGAATTTAAGACATTACAAACTACATCTTCTCCACACTCTTAAAGAAGCCCTTTGTAGATAAAACCATAAAAAATACTGCAAGAGCTTACATCTGTTCGATAAAGTGCCCTGTGTCATGTTCTTTTATTTTAAATACTGCAGGTAAGCAGCTTGTCAAAAAATTCTCACGTTTCTCCATTTATTTCCTGTTCAAGAATATAAAACAATAATAGGAAATTCAACATAGCATCCTTGTCTTGGGCTTCTTAACGCAAGTATCACCTCATTGCCTAAAATATTTCAAGGCCATTTTGTTTGGTTCATCCTGCTGCTGTGGCGCTTTAATTTTTCTAAGCGCAATCAATAAAGCTCATCTTATCTTATTGAAGGAACGGTTGAAAGAAATTGGAGCTTAACTGCAGACAGAAATACTGACTTTCCCAGACAGTCCTGGCTGTATTTTAATCAATTCTGTTTCCATAAATACAGCTACCTTTCATTATTACTTTCAGGCCAACAATGAAAAACTGTGGATTATTAAAGTTAAGTAAATGGGCTCACACCTATCTTCATTGCAATATCAAAAAGCAGAGACAAGGCAATATTGCTTTTTTTTTTTTTTTTCCCTCATACTAGTTACTTTCAGTGAGTTTTGCTTCAAGCTCCCAGACTGAACATTAGGCGAGGGACGCAACAGAGAAAAGCCAGTAAGTGCACTACACCTCAAGGATGTTCAAGGAGTACTCAGTAAAAGTGTTACCTCCATCTGGCAAATGGAGAGCCGGCAGTGACGGCCAAAACAGTCTAAATTTGGATGCTCATAGGCAATAAAATTGTAACAAAGGAGGTGGCAATTAGTAAGGCAAAGCTGTAAGGTTTTATGTTCAGTATTTTTCCTTCATCATAAGAAATGCAGAAAGTTTTCTTGAGTACATTGATATTAATAATGAAATATTACAACAGGCACCACTGAGGTCACCTTTATTACATTGCACTTAGTAATGAGGCTTTGTAAAGTATTGGCATGGGCAGAATCTGGCTCCTACACTAGCTAATAGCTAATATTAAGCTTCTCAACTGGAATCACTGACTTTCAAGTGGAAAATTAGCAATAGAAACAATAAAAATGAGATATGGAGGTGCTTTTAATGATAGTTCCATGTTTATTAATTACGCGTATTTTGACAGTAAGATGTATTTCCAGGAGTATTATTTAATTTATGTACCGGTAATCATTACTTTCACGTAGATGTTTACTTTCACAGTTAATCAATATCTAATAAGCAAAAATAGATCATTTCCAACATTCTTCATTTTTACCAGGGTATGGTGCAGCAAATTAACTAGGTATTGGCTTTTTCATGTTAGAAACTATCATTATTATATTGGCCTTTAAAAAGCCAGTATCAATCGACCTTTAATGGGGTTTATAATATTGTACAAATCCTGTGTTTCCACGAATTCTTCCTATTTCCTGGAGCAATGTGTCTCGACTTGTCATCCACATACTGTAGATAGACAAAGACATCGAGGTCACATGGTGGGGAACGTAAACTGTGGCACAAATACTGCATCCACTTTGTTTGTTTGACACATCATGTTGTCATCAGTTGCAATCGCTAGTATATTTATGAAATTCTGCTTCCAAGCTTATCTTAGCATTCAAATTCCTTCACTTGAGAAAACTGAGGAAAAGGGAAGCAAAGGAGGGGAAGGGGTTGGGGGGTGGGGGGGTTGGAACATGTAATGATATTGCAAAGCACTCAGCTTGTATGATTTTACAGGGCCTAACACTTTGATGTGCTCTTCAAGGGCTTCGTATGACTTAATGTAGCTTTGAGGAAGCGTCAGCGAAAATGAAAGAGACCAAGGGAGAAAAGGAGCTGTAGGAAGGCAGGGAGGGGCAAAGCGCCTGATAGAGAGGGAGATGAGGAAAGGGAGGCAGGGGGTGAGCACCGGTCAGGTTTGGCTTCCCTGCTGAGAATAACACTTTTTTTTTAAACTAGCACATAAGCTTCTTGGTAGAAGAACACGGGGCAATTAAAGGAAAAAATAAATAAATAAAAGGCTGCAGCATTGCTGGATCATCTAAAATCAAGCCTATATATGAGAAAAGATTAAATAACTCACAGCCCTTCTGTTAGAATACACTGAAAGCAGCAATATAAAAAATGCAGTTTGTGTGCAGTTTCTTTAAATGCAACACTTAAACTGCAACTGTGAAAAAGTTGTAAATGCTTTGCATCTTGCAGTTTCCTCAGGTTAAAATATAAGCAATTCATGAGAAATATGCCAAGAATAAAAAAGAAAAAAAAATCAATAAAAAGTCTCTTTCATGTGTAGTTTGAGCATGGTTTTCCAATAGCTCTCAACTCTGACTCCCTTTTCTAAAGTCCATCCACGAGAAGGAATAAAAAAAAAAAAAAAAATCCTACACATTTTGCTTCTGTTTTCTTTTTGCTTTGATTTTCCCCAAGTGATGCTGAAGACATTAAACATTAGCTTCAGGTTAACATGTGCCATGTACGGAACATTTCTGCTTCTTCCCAGTGACACGTGATGTTGATCAGTGATAAAACCTTGCACATAACCTCAGCATCACTCTGACTTGCAAGGAGGTGAAGCGGCAGTAGCTTGAAGGGGTGTAAGAGCTTTAGATTTGAATCTGCAGCTCATGGCTAGAAGATGAATACAAGACTGTTGTGCACAGATTTTTTTTCAAAGGAAAGGTGTAAAACTGCATGTCTACTAAAAGAACGATAGGTAGCACACTTGAAAAATTGGTGGCCAAATGCCATCCACATTGACATATGATAGGATTATAATGGGGCTAGTGATGCTCAGGCTCAGACTGGCACTAAGTGAAGGCAAATTAATTAATTATAGCAGTGAGGCAAATTAATAGGAGGCCAAAGTCAATTTCATGGCCTCGGACAGTTTGAATGCCAGTGAAACCAGATGTGAGGGGTGTTTTGGAACACCAAGACCTCTGCGTTCTGTTGTGTACCCACACACAAACTGGCAGACGATGAAGGGACAGTGATTGGCATGAAAGCTGCCTATCAGTTCCAGCTAGTTTGGGAATGCAGGTTTGGGAGTAACTATGTTCTTCTGTATGTGTAATTGTACAAGACAATTAGGTCACAAAATCCTAGGTGTCAAGGACAGGGTGTAAACCAGTTCTGTCATGAGGTGGATAATAGGAAAAGCAGTGTGGTTTGGAGCCAACTGACCAATTATAAGCTCCCTCTGCCATATTGAACAACTTACTGGCAAACTGAGTGTACACAGTTGTAAACAAATGCAGATACATATGTATACACTTCTTGATTTTAATATTGTAGGGAATGGCCCATTAAACACACCACCTGAAACACAGGCCGTTACCCTGCACACCGAACAGAGACAGAAACAGGGGAGGTATTATGTGTTCATTCATTCCCACATACACACACACACACACACACACACACACACACACACACACACACACACACACACACACACACACACACA
>JAPTYQ010000005.1:16758940-16779389 GCA_029814465.1 Ostorhinchus cyanosoma | reverse complement strand
AGAGAGAGAGAGAGAGAGAGAGAGAGAGAGGTAAGTGTATGTTTTATCACAAATGCAATTCACACAAAGGATATTTAAGTGTGTTGCTCCAGCCACAACGTCGGCTGTCCAATGGCTATTTGAGGCATGTACTCTGGTCAATGTGGTAAGAGTGGGATGAAAATGAGCTTTTCATTGTTTATCAGTACATCATTAGAAACACTGCAGAGCTTCATCTCTGCCTGAAGTACAAGTAAATGCACATGCACACACTCTCACACACACAGTGCCCAGGGCTGATGACCTTCCGTGAGCAGCCAACCATCCTGTTTGTTCCACTTGAATGCAGGTATGTGACTGCCGCTTCTGCTGCTGCTCTGCAACTGCAGCCAGACGCTAGAGCCACCAAACTGCCAGAGACAATGACAGCATGTGAGTGGGGATGAGAGGAGAGAGAGATAGAAAGATGGGAAAAGGGGGAAAAAAAGGCAGGCCATTAAGCTAAGCCTGAAAGGACAACAAGTCCTAATAATGGAGGCCAAGCTAAGAGATATGGCAGGCCAGGCTGACCTTCACAACTCGTGAATGACAACACACACTCACACCCAAGTGAGTGACAAGTGAGTAGCGTAATATGATGATGGGAAAAGGGTGCTCTCATACTGCACATTTTGACTATCCCAACCACATAAAAAAGCTGAAAGAAGTGTTCGAGCATGTGTGGGAGGGATTAGGCCTGCTCCCATTTCCATTTTACAAATCTGTTTTCTTCTCCTCTATGTTTCATTCTCTTAATCTTCCAATTCCCTTTTTCCCTCTTGCTACACCTCACTAATCTCACAGCTCCAGTCTAACTCTTGATCATTTCTTTCTTCTTTTTCCAGAAGCACTAAAGAACTGATGAACTGTTGATCAGTTCATCAGTCATTAAATATGCAATTACACAAACCTTCTATGAGACAAGGTACCCACTTTTTTCAGCGAGCAAAATCTCAATGCAATGAAAGCAAAAGTGAAGAAGAAATACCTGATTTTGGAAAAACTGCTGCAACAATTCACTGGTGGCTTGTCTTAATTTCCCAAGCTGACGCACCAGATATCTTGCAGATGGAGAATAGCTTAGCTCCTTAACAGTAGCTGAGTGCAGTTTTGCTACGGAGAACTCAGCGTTCTGCTGATTAATTTCATGGTGATTTGTCTGAATATTTCTAATTTAATCTAGAAAGACTTGAGCATTTGTGCTTCATTCATTGATTCACACATACAAGCACAGGTGGATGAACACACAGACAGATGGATGACTGAATGCACACATTGTGCCAGAATGAGGGGGTGAGGGCTGGTTTGAACACTGATTAAAGATGGCAGTGTGTCAATTCAAGTAGTGCATTTGTATAGTGCGCTGAGACAAAAATCAGCATTGGTACATTAACAATACGCAGCATACTTTGTTAATGGGCATGACTCATGTAAGTATAGTCTGTCAGGACACACAGACACAAATCCAAGACCGAAAAATATCCAAGGTGCAAATCATCCTCCAAAGCACCGTTGTCACATTCATTAACCTGTGTTCACATAGGGTACTCACACATATTACGCATTTGACAGCTGCAGTACTGTATGCACATGTGGCTGCCTTCTGATTTAAATACATGTCAGTGAACACAGTCTCACAGCCCTCGCACCCCATGATCAGCTTGTGTAGTTCTAGATCAATGCAGCAGTTGAAACAAGCCGAAGCATGGAAAAGTACGAGAACATATAGAGTGGCTTCTTTCTGAACATAAGAACTTACATTTTTCCTTTGTTACTTCATTAACCAATCACACTTGTATTAACAATTGAAGTTAGCAGGTGTCTGTGATTCATAAGAGTGCACTTTGTGAGTCAATTTAGCCCCTATTATATCCCTGATGAATCTCCTTTAGAGAGAATGGTTCATTAATTCAAAAGAGGGGCACGTTCTTCACTTAGTGTCTGTGTTCGCTTGTGGCTTCTTTTCAAAAGCTTGCATCAAAAGGTTTAGTGCTACAAATGTGAAGAAAGGTAGACTTAAATGTGATTAATTATATCTTGTTTAGATGCTATGTGGGTGAGAGTGAATCATAAAAACAATACAGTAAGAGGTGGTATCAAAGAAAAGTTTTGCTAAATCACTGAAGAAATTTCCTTCTGTGATGAAAATGGCATCATATCTCTTTTTGCTATTACTCTGGTACTTGATGCACAAAAGTCTCCGTGCTGAAAGTGTTGTCTTATTTCATTTAAAACATATAAAGCATACAAAAAAAGGAGATCATTAAAATTCGACACTGTAGCATGTTAATGAGTGGAGAACCTTGGATTTCCTGCTTGATGATTTACCTATTGCTAACTGAACCATTACAGGCAAATTATGAAAATAATGTCTCCAAATGTCAATTTAATAAAAACAATAAAGCAGAACCTCACTTTTCTACATATTGCTGTAGTGAAAAGTGTTTTTATTGTTTGTCAACTGTGGCTTATAAACCCAATGTGACTCAGTGCCAGTAACTGAAGTGACAAGAGGTTGGTGTCAAATAAATCCTCCCAACTGATAAAAATTTATAATACAGCTTAAATGACCGACAAGCTCTCTACCAAGGTCCCTGACTTTGATTTTTCAACTCTTTAAGAATTCATTTGTGGTACAGTAACGATGTGAAACTACAGGTCCTGGGCTACTTCAGTTTTCTTGAAAACCAGTAGATCAAATGTACTAATGTCCCCGGGGAAACTAAAACACATCACCAATCATGAGTGGACACAGTTGAGTGACAGATGTCAAGGGGGTCCAATCATTTTTGTACACTGAGTAGAGAAGGCATTAACCCAATACAGCTGCCTTGCCCTAAAAGCGAGGGCTCCCAGGTTCAGAGGTGGCCGATGGTACATTAACCCTAATGGCACACCTTGTCATGGTCGTCTATGTAAGATGGGGCAGCTGTGGTAGTGGAAAGAGATTTACAGGCCTGGGGGCTATCACTGTATGCATGCGTCATTATTCTACCCTGCCCTCATATTCAGATGTAATGCAGGGCAGTCATAAAACACACAAAGTAGGATTACCACACATCAACACATGCATGTACACATAGACATGGTTGTGGCCTTGGGAAGATTGGGTCCAGTTTGAGCTACGATGTGGTAGTTAATATAATATGACTGCTTATGGGCCTGCAAGGCCACACATGTGGACACGGTAACAAAACATGTCAGTTGCACACAGGCCAATGTGACAAGCTGTAAAAACTGAAATCAAACCACAACAGTATGTCATGTTACGAGAAGCAATTGGTTAAACCCATGCAGCAGATAAAAAATCCCTTTGGTAAATATCTGAATGAACTTGATAGGATTTGAATAGCAACTCACTATATGTCAGAGAAAGCTGCAAAAAACACCACATCGTTTTGTTTCATTGCAAAACACACTGGTGGCATAGCCAGAGGTTCAACAAAAATGTATATCAGACCTGTCAGTGGAGAGAGGTTTTATGACCAGTTAAGTCTGTCGTTGAAGCCCTCTAAAGGGATTTAAGAATATTTTCGCACATACAATTTACCACGGCTAATATTGAAGAAAGTGGCAGAAAAAGATAGAAATGAATACGGGGAAATAAAGTGAATGTGCTTACTGTTTGCCATTTCATTTATTGCCACGCTAATCTACAGCCAGTGCAATACAAACAGATAAAGGCAGACAGGGAGATTGGTTCAAGCTGAAAGTAGATTTAAACCCCTGGATTTATACATTGGAACAGACTGTCCAGCACTGGCATGCAATCAGCCCTAATCTCCTTAAATAAGAAAATTAAAAAATAGGTGTCCACTTCCACATTCAAAGCCAAACTACACCGAGGCGAGGGAGGGGGCCAGCAACGAGATGAAGGGATGAGTCTCTCGGATGTGGTTACTTAGCAGATAAATTATGCATTAAAACTGCACAGGTGGCACGGGACAGGGTTTTAGGTGAAGGGAGGGAGCCAAGCAGCTGGGGAATTCATAACAGAAATGGGAGAGCAAGTGAAGGAGAGAGGGAGAAGGAGAGAGAAAGAGATACTCCCGAGCTTCATATCACAGCCAACAGATGTTCAGCCATCAAAGAAGCGGCAAGCAGGCAGCAAGGCTACTCAACCCCAGCTTACACGGCTAATATGACCCCCCTTATGCTGTCACGCACATATAAATGCACATGGACACACACACACACACACACACACACACACACACACACACACGCACACACACGGCAGTCAAGGGCTTGGAAACAACCTAAGGCTATCAAGGTGGCAACTTGTTACACTTTTTTAAATTGACACAAATTGATCCACTTGGACCTGTACATGTTGGGGTGGGAGGGAGGTGGGAGAGGGTCTGTCGGCCGCTGACAAAGTACTATTAGCAACAAGCAGTAACTTGCACCTGACAGAGATTGGTGGTTAGTGCGTTTCAACTGAAGGGGGGCGCTGCGTTACCATGGAAACAGGACATGTGGCGCATATGTAATCAGAGCGCTATGTGCACACACAACACTACACCTGTGTCACTATCCTCACAGGCACCACCTCACTAAGTATGGAAAACCAGACGGCTGAGAGTACGATCAGGCATTGCTCACAGATCACATACACACACAACATCCCTGGAGGCATCACTCCAGCATATGGAGCCTTATGTCAAGTGGGACTTTTTTTTTTTTTTTTTTTTACCTGAGCAGTGAGTTTGTGTATCTATGGTCATTAAAAAATGATCAAGCCAAGCAATTCTGTCAAAACAAAAACTATATGAGGAAATAACAATTCAAATATAGATGGCCAGCAGCAAGTGTTAGGGCGCCTGATATGAACACCCAGTCTTGGAATGGTGTAGGAGAGAGAAAAGTAAAGAAAGACAGAAACAGAGAGAGAGAGAGAGTGAGAGAGAGAGAAAGATAATAATTAAGTTGCAGTCAAGAAAACTGCGTCTGATTTGGCCTCATAATAACTGGACAGAAAAACATACTGTGCTAACTGAAGGAAACGTTTAGTGTTGCTTAAAGGGACACAAGCACTTATTTAAAGGTTTGATGACCGAGTTTGCTCCAACGGTTTTGCATTTGTACGCGTGATCTGGCAGATGATTTCCCCACTCTCCCTGTCCTTGTTCTGTAAAAGTCTTTTCTATGACCTTGATGCCAAATGGGTAAAGTTCCATCTTTCTATTAATACACCCACCTGACAAAGAGGCATACAGGACAAGAGTGCGCTGAAATTAAAAGGAACTCTTTGCATTTTAGACAGGCCTTTGTCCCCCTCATGCATTCTACCGCTCTGTTGAGCGTTGTACTACAAGACATACATAAACTTAAGTAGATGACTGTCCATGAGACCACGCTCCCAGTCTGATCACTAGGAATTATGGAAGAGCTTAAAGAAAGACGGAGAACAGCGAAAGAAAAGAGCTAGTATAAAGTGGAGTGATTAAGAAATAGGACTACCTCGATGTTACAATGTATAAGTATGCAATTAAAAGGCAATTAATCAACTTTTAATTAACAGGCTAGTCTGTCCCGAGTTGCCACAGTGTTGCCATGACAACTGGCTTTCGAGGGTGGCATAATCTTGTCTTCACTACTCCTTTTTCTATAGAGAACGCTCCTGATGTTTTTTTTTCCCTCTGATCACACCTTCCACTCAATCATTCTTTTACCCGTTTTGCTTTCTTCAGTTTAAAAGACGCAAAAAGAAATAATAAAGCCAGAGGAAGCAGCAGTAGAGGGAGGGAAGCAGAGCTGCTGGGGATTAAGGGACCAAGGGAGATGTGGGATAGCAGAGAGTGACAGAGAGGTTAATATGGATCTGGCAGTGGTGAGGAACAGCGACAGGAAGCGAAAACAGCAGTGAGACCTGAATGGAAGAGAGCAAAACGAGAAGGGGGAGGACCTAAGAGGGAAAAGATGGAAATATTATCACACCAGAGGCAAATTCCGTTGAAGTATCTGAAATGCATCCCACATCTCATGATTCTCAGAGTGATTTAGGTTTGGCATTGATCTTGTTAATAGCTACTTCATGCATTTAAAAAAAAAAGACAAAATATTGGCACAAACATGCCAATAACCCAAACAAATACGGTGATAAACACACGCCTAATTTATAACTCATTAATTTTTGATTGATTAAATAAAGTTTCATCAACAATTGTGAGGATGAGGGCATGCACAGGTCACAATATCCGGGCAAACTGTGACATCTTTACTGAAAACACCATCATATTCAAAAGAAGGAGCTGAGACAAATAAGGAAGTCTAAGGCATAATATATGGTAAATGTGGGGAAAACAAACAGAAACAAATAGAGTAAGAGGGAAGTAGCTGAAGAAGACCGGTACAACAGTGGGAATCGGAAACGCAGAGATGACGAGATGTTTATGTAACTGTCTCTCCCTGAGGCATGAGAGAGAAGGGGAAGAGAGAGAGAGAGAGACTCTGTAAAATGCACAAAGACACAGTCCCAAAGCTATCAGTGGTCCTATTCTCTAGATTTAGAGTGTTTTCTGCAGAGTAGCCAGGCTGAAGACTGAACACAGTAAAAGTGAACTGACCTAAATTACCAGGGAACACTAAAGAATTCATCAAAAATTCTCCTAAACCTGAATCTTTACAAGAATTTGCCAGGTTAGTGAAAAATAAGTAAAAGAAGAGAGTTGTTTCAGTAATCCCTCTGTACAACCATGAAAATAAACACTGTTACTCTCCCCTAGTTTGGTGAGACTAAATAAGATGGATCCACCTCTAATGGCTCAGCAAAAACCTTGCATTTCATACAAAAACACAAGCTTTCTCTATCAATACTTACTTATGGGGTTTTTCAATAAAATTCTAGGAATCTAGGAGGAAAGCTATTCACAGTTAACAGCCAAAGAAATCTAAGAAAGTCATTGAGAAATTCTAAAAAATGCTCTGTGTGATTAGCAATTACAATACAGCAATTTAACAATTCACTTGCCCACAACTTTGACAGCTGAGCTAACACACATCTGTCAGTCCTGAAACCAACACAACAGCCTTGCAATCAAGAATCTGTCCTGCTTTCATATAATAAACCAGCCATCTCTAATTTGTGCTTGCCACCATGTTCCAAGGTTGACAAGCATCTGAAAAGTACCTAGTATTTTTTTTTTAATAAACAGTTCTGTTTCAGGTCTAATAACCACAACTTACTCCAAATCCATGATCTGCAGTGCCCTGGCATTTCATAACTTAACTGGGGCCACAAAAACATATTTTATTTTCTTAGACAGCATGACGATCTGAGAAATGTATTTCTTGGCTGAGAGAAGCCACTAAAGACAGTGAAATATGAATCTCTCAGATATTACGTGACAGCTGACAGGTATGGTTGTCTGCAGTTGGCAGAAATGTGGCTCACATCACCTGGATGCTGGTGGAGGACAACACACGAACACCGCCATAAAAAAAGAACATTGGGTAACATAACTGGTGAAGAGTTTTAGTGTCTGCTTAATAGATAGGATGCCTAATAAACACTTAAAGTGGAAAAGTCAAAGCGACCGAGGAGGAATAAGGTAAGTAAGAAAAATTGCAATTTAATTAAAGATTAGAAAAGAAAAAGAAGAGGATTATACAAGGTGTAGGTACTGAAGCAAGAGCAAATAAATGAGAGGAAGAAACACTGGAGGAGTTGCAGAGGGAAATAGTGAGAGAAAGCTGAAGAGTGAGAGGTGGTGGGGGAGTCGTTATGAGGCGAAAAGAGGAACGGAATAAGCAAATGCATTTAGGAATGGAACTGGTTGCTCAACCAAGACTGGTCTGCCAAAGTGTGGAGGACTCTGTGTCTATGAACAAGTAATAGAGAAGTGATGAGGCGTGAGCTTCCACACTGGCTATAAGCTTCTTCTCTCTATTCTGCCTGGGATCAGTTTGGCCCGACTTTGCTTCAACCACTGTGATGGTAGAAGAGCCTGTGACTACTGAAATATCAACAACAATGGGAAGAGTAATTATCATTATAAAAAAGCTTACATGTTTAGCAAGGTCAGATGTGTCAAAATAAAAATAGCTCCTTTTAGTGTGCCAACAGGGAATTTGCCCAGAATTAAGTTTTGATCTCAATGCTTTGCTACTGACATAACAGGAACACATTAAATGGCATGGCTTGAAGATCCCAAACAGAAGAGAGAGCATTCAAATGGTGCCCTCCAGAAACAAATATTTAGCATTTCGTTAGACAGCAGAGAAAAGCAAGGGAAGCAGGGAGGCAGAAAGGGGAAAAGGGAGGGGTATTTCACTGCCGACCCACATTAAATGGAGTTAAGTGTGGCTCCGAGCAGGGGCCCTAAAAAATGTCAAAGTGTGTGTAAATGACTTTAACTTGTGTGTGTTATTTTTAGTGCAAATCTGGATAGCCCACACTGTTTTCCTTTCTTCCCTTGATTAAACAAGGACGTTTGGGGAGGACACCTGAAGCCTGGTGAAAATGTGCAGGCTTGATGTTTTCACAGCATCTGCCTGATGACTCTAAGAATACATAAATGTCAGTTAACTGCAGGGGAAAATGTCATCACTGCTGCTATCCGTAATGAATGTTCACATGAATGGTGTGGTCAATTTATCATGGCAGGGTTGTCTGTACAAATTGCTGCAAGGTTACAAGAAAGTCACCAATTCAATTTGAGTCATTGTAAGCTTTATTAAGTACTTTTACTAATTATTAATCACACAAAATGCTACTGTGAAAACCATCTGTAAGAATGGATTTCAAAAGAATTCTAAAGATGTATTTCAGGTTATGTAAATTCAGATACACATTCTATGTACAGGCCTATAACAGCAATTAAACCTAAAAAAATGAATCAATTAACAGGCTCCGCACAGTGTAATAGCTTTTACTGCAGTTGCCTTATCAAAACTCTGCAGTCTGAGGTCAAACATACTGGTGTTAAAATTTATGCAGTCGTTCTGGTGGAGGTAAAAGGCAGTCAGCCACAACTAGTCCTCAGCAAACCAAGTGGAAAAGTGTCTCCTTACAGTGTCCCAGGAGGGACAGATCAGGAAAAAGGGAGAAGAATAATCTGTGAGCACAACTCCAGTCAGTGCCTGTCCTTCACACTCACTTTGAACAGAACAGATGTAGGAGAAATTGGGGCAAAGAAGAAAAAAAGAAGGAAGCCCCAAGATATAAGAGGCAGTAGGCCGTCCAGACCTAGGGGTCTGCATTTTCTATTGCGGGTGGTTGAGCTGAGCAGGTGTTAATCAGCAATAATGCAACGCACTATGTCATATCACATTATGCTCTCTACCAGTGTTTCACCTCCTCTCTCCTTCCGTGGTTTAAACCCTTCATCCCGAGAGTGAAGGGGTGGGGGTGGCGGTGGTGGGGCAGGATGCAGGAGGGACTGCCTGAGTTATTTCTGCACTGATGAACCAGAGGCAGCCACAAACCTGCCCCTGAGGACCTGTGCTAAGAGCCCGCAAGAATCCTGTGCATGACTGGAGAGGAAAACACAAGGCCAAGGACGTACAGACAGATACATATAAATGCATGCACAGATTCAAATACATAAAGAAACAGATAGAGAAACACATGCTTAAGAAAATCATGCATTTAACGCAACGAAACACAGACATGAAGGACCACGTGCACACTTCTACATGCAATGGCCAAGCGCACAAAGTATACACACAAAAAGGCCCATTTCCTGCTTATATTCTTCATCAAATAGAATTTTTCATCTGAGAATGTGTGTTCCTCAGGATTGTCCTGATGTCCTTGTGGCTAGATGCATTTTTCAGATGACATTTTCAAAGTCAGCATGTAATCCTGCAACTCATGTAAATGTATAATTTAGCATGCAGAAGGTGAGACTGCTGAGAGGCACTCGCTACTTTAAGTCTTACAGGTTTGTATTTTTGTGCTTGTCAGGACAACTTTGTATGAGTCACTTTGCAGGTGACCGTCATGTGCTTTTAAATGCACAGCCTTTCTGTCATATGGACAACGAAGCATATAAAGACAGAAAGAGCATGTTTGCATGTATATTCACAAGACTGCAAGTGGAGCTGACAGACTGCTGAATTTGCAGCTTGCAACTGGGGAAAGGAGGATGAAGACAGAGAGTGAGAGAGAACTGGGGGTTGGGGTGTAAATAACACACACATCACTGGGTCCACTGATCTCTTTCTCTGTCGTTCTGTCTCTCTGCCTCAGGGCAATAAGGGTCCAGCTTGCTGTCTACAGTGGGAGGGGTTGTCCCCAGAGAGTGTGTGCATGTGGATGTCTGTGTCTGCACTGTCGGTCTGCACATGCTCAAAGTGTGTTGGAGTAAGCAGGAAAGAGACAGTGAGAGTATGGTGAGTGCACGTGTGGTGCCTCCCTCTATCTGTAAGCAAGTTTGTGTGTGCTGATGTGTACGCAGCACACTGAAAATCATATTATGTAATCTTTTAGCTATATGAAAAACACTCTGTCAGCTCTTTGCTTTTGTGTGTGGTAGGTGGTTCATTTTGTGCACACGCTGCTGAGAAGAAAGATGAAGGCAGTAGTAAACACACACACACGGGCATACAAAGAGTATAGCATAGTAAACAGAAAGAGCATCGTATATGGGAACCCAAATGTGTATATCTGCACCCATTGTGTGCATATATATGCAAAGACAATGCAGAATCACAGGATGAAGCTTAGAAATTTGCCGTATTAAAACCGTGCCTACAGTCGTCTCCATCTTCTACAGAGGAGAGAGGTCTCACACGGGTCACCACTCCCATTGTAGCCACCCTGCAGGCAATAATGTCCCCTTGCTGTGATCCCACTGTCCTCTCACACATGCCAACAACCCTGCAACCTTCATCTTGCTTGTGTATTGACACGCTGGCAATGAGGCCAAATGCTTTCTCACTGAATGTGTTGGTGATTTCCCACATGGGACAGGGACCCTAAGCCACTGATCTGAAAGGTGAGAGGCTATCACTAAAGCAACACGTTCTGAAATCACACTGCAAATGGCACTGCTCAGTTCTAGATGGATTTACAATCACTTATGGCCACTATTTGTTATCTAACCATCTGAAAATCATACTTATTCAAATAAAATACCTTATTTTCTACTGAATTTAACCACCACAAACTAATGACCATTTTTCAGTTGCACAGTGCAGCAAAAAAGTCAGAGAGCTTGAGGCACATTCATTAGATACTGCTTTCACTGAGCACACCGTTAACTTGTGCTGCAGAGGCATGGAGTACTATTATGGTTTGGTTTCTAATGTTTTTCGAATGAGAATTTGCATAATTATAGTTCTCAACAGTGGAAGAAGTCTTACTACAATGCTAAAAAAACCTAGAACTCATTTTTTCCCCCTAATGAGGCTCCAACAACCAGTCCATCAAACCCTAGAAAAGGTACAATGATGGGCAAGAGAAACAGACAAAACCAAATGCTTTTATTTATAGTTCATGGGATTTTTTGCAGTAAACTAGATGGGCATAAAATGTATAATTAAATACATCCATTTCCAGATAAACACAATGTCTCTCAACTAATGTTAAACTAATGTGTTGCGAACTTGTAATTGTATTAAATAAACTATGCATTGTGTATGATTGAAAGGAATATGTGCTGCTGAAAACTTTAAAGCAACACTTTGTTTTCCTTTATCGGAGTAATACAAGCAGGATAAAAAACAAAAACAAAAAAGCATATCTCAAAACCACTGCTGGCAAAAAAACAAGTTTATTAAATTAAGATGAGGGAATTTGCTAGAGCTGGCACTATATGATGAGGGAAATTGCTTTTCTTTTTGTTCAAAGTTCACCCATTCAAAGCCTCACAATGCACAGTACTGAATCTGTTCCAAAAAGCAATTGAGAAAATTCAAATGAGCTATTCAGACTGGTGACCCACAGAATATAACTAAAGCAACACACATAATTTAAAGCAGCATATGACTTTCATCACAATTTTTTTCTCAATTGTGTAAAACCCCAATGATAGCCTAATTATCACTAATCCATTAGTCTTTCCGTGTTTATGCACTTGAATCACTTCCCTCACGGTGAACAACTTCAAAGATGACTCCATCATGAATACAGCCTGTTTGTCACAAAGTGCATTGTGGGAATGGCAACCAAGCAACAGCAGTTTCTCACAGATTCGGCAAGAAAATGGCAGATCTCTACAATGTAAAAATAAAGTCCACCAGCATTGTTTTAAAGAATAAGTATAGTCAGTGGACTTTTAGGTTCAGAATTCACGAAGACACAGCAAAATTTTTGCTCCATGGAATTCCCTTTCCCAGGGAAGTGATTCAGGTGCATAAACACACAACGATTAATGGATTAGTGATCATTAGGCTATCACTTGGGTTTTACAAATCTGAAAAAAAAAATGTGATGAAAGTAATACGCTGCTTTCAGTAATCATCTCTATTATCTCATTATTTGATTCCAGCCTACAACGGGCTTACAGAGAGCACACAATGAACACTGAAATAGAGAACAAAATATTCAGAAATTAAAAAAAAAAACAATGTGATTATAAACTAAGCTGTTATAATGTATAATCAATGCATTTCTTATCACTGGGATACTGAAATTTTACAATGTAATGATCTCCTTCAAACTGAAAAGAATTTTTTTTTTTTTTAACTCACGCACTGAATGTCAATTTTTAAAATGAATAATATCTACAATAGAAACAAGTTAAAGTCCTCTTCAGTTCCTACAAACAGAGTTGAGCCATTTAATTTCCATTGAGGCATGAAAGTAGTTAGCTTTCTATGCCTACATTCTCTTTCAATTAGACCGGACAGGTACCTGGCCCGGATATTAATTGAATATCACCCTCTGTGACTGGCCATGTCATGGCCATTGTTCCTGTCTCAACACTGCACAATCTCTATTTGCTAAACAAGACTGCAGCAATGACTGCAATAAGCAGGAGATAGACAAGAGGGTAACTGAAAGGCTCAACTGCACACATGGTCTAATGTGATTTGTGTGTAAACAATAACAACTATAATAAATTTTGTGTTTCCCAGAAAACTCTCAAACAGCCAAATCAGTGAGGGGATAAACCTGAAATGCTTGTAGTTAAGTGATCATCTGAAGGAGCAGCAAGAAAATTAAGCAAAGAGAGACCTTTGTTGGAGAAATAACAGGTGTAGTTTGCAACATTAGCATGAAATTGCTCAGTGACTAACACAAGTTACTTCACTGAAAGAGCAAGAAAGAAAAAGAGAAAGAAAAAAAACACTGCAACCCTTTCAGTGGCTTCAGGGTTTAAGAGACGACTGAATGTGGTATTAATAGAAAAGGGGCCGTCACTCATGGAAACCAAACAAGGTGCTTCTATGTAATTCTGGACAGACTATTTATAAAATATTGAGCATAAGTTGCCACATCAACAACAGAAAATGGCTCTATAATGCAAAAATTATGCAGTGGCTTTAGATTAACTATGAACAGAATACTAACTGGAGCTAATCTTGGAGTGTGGAACCAGCCCACTGGAGGTGAACTTCCTCTAGTCTGCACTCAAAGACACAAACCTATTAGCTTCTCTAAAAGCCCAATTATGATGATTCATCCACAGCGTGTTTCTGTTCAGCCAGGTGTGTGATGTGCTGACTGCTGAGACGACACAGCTTAGATTGGAGGACAGGGAGATGATGCTTTTGGCATATTCTACAAAAATAGTGAGAAACAGTGGAGATAAAGAGTGAAAGTGTGGATATTTGGGGATGTCCTTTTAGATGTTGACATGTTTGATTGTGAGGCAAGTGAAAACATGACAGCATGTAGGTGAAGAGCGGAAAAAAAGATGGAAAATGTAGTGCAACAATACAATCAGACAAGCAGAGATTTCTAGTTCAGAAATGAAAGTCAAAAATCCTGATTTTTTTTTTTAAGTACAGTCATGGCCATGTGTTAGTCTAAACTCAAACAAAGGCCTCAGGACACGGTGGCTATCAATTTGGCTGGGCCTGTAACTTTGGATTCCACCACCCCCTCCCTCAAAAAAAGAAAAAGCTGAAACAAGATTATGTACTTCAATCAGGCTCCACCAAGGACACGTCACCGAGCTCAATGTCAAAACGATGCCGCTTCAAGTGCTTTGATGAGTGGTGTTGATGGACGGGTGAAGTATAAGGAAAGGCAGTTCCGGATCTTGAGTTTATGCTTCTAGGGAAGTTTTTCCCTCAAAAATGGAATAAGTGAGGCAGGTAACTGACTCACTCTGACCAGTATCCAAGCAAAGGGCACAGACTGGTCTCCATGGTCCAAAAACTGCATAAAAAAAAAAAAAAAGCTAAGGCGAAGAAGGGCATGACACAGGGTATCTATGAAGACATTAATCCGGTTAATAGGAGGGGATTCCGAGATGATTAGTTGGAGGAGGGCAGAAAAAAAATGTGGGGGAACAAGTCCAGGATGTGAGCATAAAGATGTGAGAACACTGAAGAGATTAAAAGGACAGTGGTCTGTGAAGAGGGCTGAGCAGGATTGAAGGAAAGGGGCGGGTGGTGATGAAAAGAGAAGAGTCTTGTGACATGAAATATCTTTAACAGGGGTTGTCATATCCTCTTTTGCTCTTTCTCTACTCCCTCTCTTTTCCATCTTCCTCTATCCCTCTCCGAGACCCATCAGAGTGTGTTAATCTCCTTCAAGGTTGGATAATTATTGAAAAAAAAAAAAACCTTGCTCAACAGAAAGCACACTTGAGTTATTACTGAGGGTGATTGTTGATTCACCTCTTCATAAAAAAGGCCACTACAATTACTTGCATGTTTCTTTACCCTGTTGGTTTACAGCCATTAGGCAGCTATTCTTTTAAAAAGACATGCGCTTTAATATTGACAGAAAATACACTACAGAAAGCATTCAATACTGAAGAATGGTTAAAAGCTTTGGCTTGCCGAGAAGAACAAAGAGCTTTTGGGAGTATAAATTGATTTCCCTCTCCTTACTGCACCACTTTATTTCAGAGTACTTCATTTTACATTTATTTTTTTTTATAAATTAAAAGAAATAAAGTCTCTACAAGTGCAACCAAATATTGACAAACTGACTCCCACACCTGTTCAGTCTAAAGGGAGCTTCAATGAAAGCTGCAGCCAGTGTCTCTAGTAGTCAAAATCTCTGCTCCCAATCCATTTTTAAGCCACACTGCCGCTATCTTGTCAAATTTATGTGCTTGAACTGCAGCATGGGAATACTGGAACATCACATGAATAGCTGCAATGAGCCGTCTCATATTACAATGACAAAATGCAGCGTTCTTGCAGTGAGTCTTGTTTACGGAGCTGCCTGGTAAGCAAAAATTAGTTTTTCCACCCCGTAGAAGAATCTAAATAAACAAGGCCGTCTTGCAAAAATAGGGAAGAGATTTAAGGAAGTGGTGTGAGGATTTCTCAGCTGCAATTTGTTACAACTATGTGAAATATGTTTAAATAGTGTCCTGTTATATGACCTCAAGCTAAATTTTGTAAATAAATGTTAGCTTTGAAATCCTAATGATGAGTTTCTGACAGAGGGACACACTTCTGAGAGATTTGTGAAAACACTCTGGCATTAATAAACATAATGGGGAACAGACCTAGGAACGTGGGACGACAACTCCAATCTGTTTTTGTACAGAGAGATGCTGACATACGAGATGAAAATATGCTGAGCTCTTCTCCAAACCCTTTAGAAAGCTTCAATTAGAAAACAATCACTTTGTCCCATTGGTCTCATTGTAACAAAAACTCATATTCACTTAAGTCACTCGAACTAAGCAGTTTTGGTTCAGGATGCTTCTCCAGCAAGCCTCAATCCCTACGGTTGCCCTGGGTCTCTGCTGGACCACCAACGCAAAGTTTTTCTTTAATGACTGTGTGTACGTTTGTGCACACACACCCACTGGGTCCACTTCATTACAACAAGCCTGTTTTCTTGTAGGGACACCTGACACAGCAGTACCATGGATGTCTTCCATATCCACAGCCGTAGGGACAATAAAGAGGGCATGGAGAAAAAAGGAAGAGAGGAAGAGACATAAGAAGAGATGCAATCTGCCCTACCTAGCCTCAGCCTACACACAGACAACAACCAGCAAGCACTTCAAAAGAGAAAGACATAAAAAAAATTGCCAAGCTCTCAGCTTTTCTCTACATGGTCTCTATGGGTTAATTAGAACACAAAGTCCCCCCTCATCTGCCTTCAAGTTGCATAGTATGCATTCACACACATAAAACCCTCTGCCCTGTGTTCCTCAGAACAACATAATCCACTATGTACGCACACACAAACAAATCAGGCTGTGGATGATCTGTGCACCGGTGCCTGTGGCAAACTAACATCAAACATAATCACTGTCTGTCTGCTCTACTAAGGCCCCATTCTGCCGTCTTTCCTCTCAGCCCTGTCCGCACTCAGGTTAGCTCAAGTCAAAACCTTGTGGTGAAAGTCAATCTGTCTCAATGCTGCACAAGGGTGTTGGAAACCGGTAGCAAAATTGACAGAGGTGTCAAGAATGTGCCCACTTGCTGCAGTTAGATTCAACGTGGCAGGGTCGCTGTGCTCACATTGCAGGCAAGATTTATTTGTGAGTGAGTGCATACAAAAGGTCCACCTGAGAACCACTCTTACAATCTGTAAATGTTTTAAAGGTAAGGAAATACTGATGGAGAGAGTTTGTAAGAAAAGAGAGATCAGTAGCAATATATAACGAACATGACTGATTTTTTTTGGGGGGGGGGGGTAACACAGCTCCATCTCGTCTTCTACAATACATCAGGTTAATTTAAAAAAAAGGAGAAAATGCACTTGTTTGTTTATTAAGTACAACAGATAAAAATTAGAGCAACTAAGGATATGAAAAAGACAACCAATGCAAGAGAGATTAAAAGACCTACGTTGCACAGATCGAGAAAAAGCGGACAACGGTGACAGCTGGCAGGCCACCTCATGCATCTGGTAGGGGTGACTTGTGGAGCCATAATGAAAATGCAGGGCAAGATCAGGATCAGTGCAAGAGAAACCTCAATCCATCAAAAGACTCCCAAGGAGGTAAGGAGCTATTGGAAAAGAGCAAATGGCTCTTCTACTGATGGAGTATTTCCACATAATCAGAGCTCTAACAAAAGTAAATACCTTAAATACTATTACACACTTAGTCAGGTTTATGCATGCATAATTCTCTTTCTTTTATTTATTAATATGCAAATGTGTCCTTCTCCACCTTCACAATTTTATACATACATACATACAACCCTGGTGTGATTTTTAAAAAAAGCGAATTTTTGTGTAAATGAAAGCTGGAGGTCAAGGCACCACCTGTTCTAATTGGCCATCGGACTAGTTTGGGGGGATGGGTTTTGCCTTTATCAAGGACAGTGAGTTGGACTTCATGAGGGAAAGGCAGAGAAATATGATCAAATTTTCTCTCTTTGGAACAAACTGCTTTTTACATTTCTCCCCCTCAGTTCTGAAGCATCTCCATTTCAGCTGGTAGCCTCTTTACATCCACAAATTAACTTCAAGTATTGATGCTGAAGGTGGAAGACAGAACTAGAGATCAAAAGCCATCTTCCCCTGAGGCCCAGCTAAAGTTCGTCCACAGCCAGACAGAGGTCGGACTTGATAGATAAGGGAAGAAGAGCAAGCAAAGTAATTTCTGAACCAGTTATCGAGGCTAAGGTCTCCAGGCCTAATAGGAAAAAAAGTTTAGTGGCATTTGGTGGTGTTGTGATCACTATGAAAGAAGCTGTAGCTTTTCTAATATGGAAGTGAGACATACCTTCTCTTTCCTCTGTCGGCAAGCCTCCTCTGCTGAGACCAGGGTTTTGTAGTATGCGCTGCGCTCTGCTGTGAAGTGGACCTTAGACAGAGCGTTTTCTACCAGAGCCACGGACAGATTCACACCTTCGATGTGTAGCCAGCCAATGAAGTTGCCTGCTTTGTCCATGCTCTCTACTTCAACCTCCACCTGAAACACATGAACAGAAGAGAGGTTATAATAGATGTAAAAAGTGAGAAAAGGGGCACATTTTCTTTATCTGAGATCCGGTTTGAGATTCAATTAGAGCAAAAAATCGAAGGGCTTCTTAAATAGACACATCACTGGAACCCTATGAGCACTCTATTGACTTGGTATCATGCACACACACAAGAAATTAAAGAAACTGAGTGCAAAAAGTGGTTTGAGCCAAAATAAGAGAGGGGTATTTTTCCCCCCACACAGTTTGCAACCCATCTTGAATGCATTTCATTTTTTATCTTCAAACAGTGTGACTCTAACTGTAAATATCACAGGTCAAGTGCAAATATTATAAGTGACTGCTGAATTAGTGTTGTGTATGCAGTTCAACCTTAATTAAGACTCTAAATATTGTCATCCTACTTTTTTGTAATGTAAATCATTTGCAATTAGTGACAGCCAAATTGCAATTCCCTTTAGTTAACAAATGAGGACACTGAAATAGCCAACCCTGCTGACAAAGTAGGAAAGATTTCACAACATTGCCCATGATGGACTATAACCAAATTCTGCCTATTCAGGCTAATTATGTATTCATTACGTTTTGTTTCATAAGTGATGGACGACTGGGAGAAAGGGTGGAGAAAAAAAAAAATCAATCGATGTTTTTCTACTCTAAAGCTTCAGTCAGCAAGAAAGTGAGAGGGCAGGTGTGCTGAAGAGATAGGAAGAAGTCAAGCGATTAAGACTAAGGCTGCTTAGCCCTGCAGTCGCAGGGGAAATCTGAAGAGAATTAAGTTTGTAAACTGCTCTGCCTTGTTCTCAACTCAAGTAAAAAAAAAAAAAAGCTTTTATTAATTAATCCATAATCTGTTACTTTCATTGGTATAAAATTGACAGTCTTTTCACAACAAGAACAACATACACACATTCCTGGATTATGTTAGCATTTGATTAAACTATTACAACAGCACTTGAAAAATGATCATAACATGTAATGTTCAGATGTAATAGTTTGCTACACTTGTTCCATGAAGGTAGTTAATTCCTTGTGAATAATTACCTTAATTAAAATGGTGTCTCACATCTAAAAATGTACTGTAGCGACTACAGAAAAGGAAAAAAAAAAGACCATCTGGGTCATCTGTCTACCCTCCCACATCCCGACCATGATACAATCCAAGTTCACTCATACCTCATCTGCATCGATGTAATGTACATTCTCTTCCTCCACTATCTCTGAGACTCAACCCATTTTATCATTCTTAGAGTAGAAGCAGTTACATAACTAGACTATTAGAGTAGTGCTGGTCCTCTGAGCACCTTGAATGTCAAACGGGAAAGTGGGCGAATGCTTGGAGAAAAAAAACAAGTATGGCCAGATCTAAGTTAGCTGTTATCAACTACCACAGATTCAGTGAAAGTACAACAAAAATAAAACAACATTTGCAATGGAAAACAACACCCTTAGCTGGGAAAAATTCCAATTTACTAAAAAATAAGAAACAGAAACTTGTCTGAAAGTCTTCTCTGACTGGGTTTCAGAGGGAAGATGGCAGGCTCCATTTCAAGCTTAGACACTTCCACAAGGTGATGCAAAATTTAATGGGAAATTTTTAACAGTAAAGCCTTAACAGTGAAAGCTGCTCAAGTGAAAAAGAGTTTATTATAACTGCAAAATATGAAGAGGAAGCTACAAATGTAACTATAGATGTCTGTAAAATCTTTATAGCTACCCATTCCATTTCAGACTGCACCCCCACTACCTTTTTTTTTTTCAAATACAGTTGTTCATTAATGGGGGGACAATGATGGCAATGAATATTATAGTTTGACAGAGGTAAATTATGCAAACTGCATGCTTGTTTCCATATTTCCTATGATATACAGTTCTTTTCAAATATGAATATCATGGTGCATATTCCTCTCCCCAGTTGTACTGAATCCATGGCTTTGCTTGAAGAAAATATGGTTTTACATCCCATGTAACATAAATGTATATATAATAAATGTCACAGCCATGTGAAGAAAAGCCAACCGTAGAACAAGTCAGAACCAATCATGTTTTTATGAGTAAGAATATAAATATGACATCTGATTAGGGACACAAAAAGCACAGCCAGTGCTCCAGATACAAGTAAACAGTGAATAAACAGACAACTATGTGGATCTTCCTGAGGAGATGAAAAACTGAGGTGAGATCTTTAATTAACAGAGGATGATACTGTTATATATTCTGCTATAAACCTTTTGGAGATTCAGTCCTCTAAAGCAATGTTGAATACAAAGACAGTGTCATTTCCAACAGCTAACAGAGAGATCAAAATGAAATTAAGAAGGAAAAATTAATTTATGAAAGGAGAGTGGAGGCCTAGTTTTCTACTGGCAGAATAAGATTAGCTTGAAGAAGCTTTAAATCCAGGGAAGGATTGCTATGAGATATTAGTGTTGGTGCCATATGTCACGCATAATAGCGATTAAAA
>JAPTYQ010000005.1:16734637-16758840 GCA_029814465.1 Ostorhinchus cyanosoma | reverse complement strand
GCACGGCGGGTCAACAACCACGCTGCCCCCCCCCCCCAGCCCCCTGCTAGCCCCTGCAGGTGTTTGTGAGTGTGTGTGTGAGCGGGGCACCCCCTGCTTCCTCTCACAGGGTGACATAGAAGTGGTGAGGTGATAAAAGCTTTGATAAACAGGAGTGCTGATGTGTCAACTCACACACCTCAAGACACCGAAAGAAAAACAACCTGAGAATTGGGCTGATATATAGCGTGCTGGGAGAATGTGATATAAGGGCGCCCTCATATCCCAGCACTCCCAGCAGTGCTTTATTGTTTGGAAGTTATTGTTGCAATAATTTAGATTTCCAAAATGAATCATAAATGTTCTGAGACAGTGAGTTGGTTACTCTTAATCATTTTTAAAATCAGTATTTTGTTTATATTTGCACTTAATGTGTAATTTAACCATAAAATTGGCTGTTTATTTTATTTAACCAGGAAAGACTTGTTGAGATTAAGAATCTCTTTTATCGTCTTGGCCAAGACAGACAAAATCACAGTTAACGTTTCAGACAAAGTTGAAGCCACACAAGCATAAAAAAGCACAATACAATTTAAATTTAAGAATAAATCAAATTGTAGAATTGCAAAGAACAGTTTAAGGTAATAAACAAATAACTGTAATAAATCAGGTAAGGTAAAATATCTATCCTTACCTCCCACTGACACAAGCTCTCTAACTTTCAATTTATTTTGCTCTTGGCTCCAAGGAAAGAAAACAGTCATCTTTCACTGCCTTTTTGCTGGTTTATTTGAGGCTGTTTGAGGCCATAGGGAGACACAGTCCTGGGAATGGAGACTGGAACTGCCCACACTTGTTTGACAGATTTGAAGATATGAAGGAAACACCTTCAAAATAGACTTATAAATAAGAAAATGAAGCGTTTTCAATAATCTGGTTCAACACTTTGCCTCTTTAGTAACTTCTGCGGTACCCTTAAATGTATCCACGTCTTCCATTGTATATTCACTTCCACAGCCGTGGCGTCCGCAGCCTCGTATCTCATCACCCCTTTAGTCTAAACAACCTTTTTAGCTGTTTACCCAAAACAAAAAGATGTGCGGACAGACATGTGAAAGTACTCTGTTCTCTCACTCAGCCTCTCTTCATCGACCTCTGCCTCTTTCCTCTGCCCTGATCAGCCACCTCCTTCCCATTTATCTGCATTAGTCAAACTAATGGCAGCCAGGCTACCTGCATCGATCTTCACCGGTGGAGTGAGATGTGCTGGAACACGCCTTTATGGGTTGCCCTTTAGGGAGTGCAGCAACAGTCCAACCTATCCTTGCTGATCTATTTGTGACACCCCAGGCACCCCAGCAGGCGGAACGGCCCTGAGTAATGACGACTTAATAAATGGTGACACGCCGTTGGCGCTGGAATGAGATGCCCATTGACAAGGAGCTTCAAGAGGCTTTCAGCGCCTGCCGGTAAAAATAGAAGTGAACACGAGACACCCTGCTTGTGAGGACACGGAGGATAGTGGATAGGCGTCAGATCTGTGTGTGTGTGTGTGTGTGTGTGTGTGTGGCAAGTGTCAATGTGCTGTTACTGATATGATGGTGTATCTTCATGCGGTGGCATGAAAAGCGCTGTTAATGTTCTGTGTATGCCTGCATGTGTTAGGAAAAAAATGATTACAGTAACATAACCCCAGTGTCAGTTTTACAGAGAACATCGGAAATGTCCCACCCTGTGCTTTGCACACACTACCCTTTGACCTTTCACCTCATTTAGCACACGCCTACAAACCATCTTATTCATATCCTTTATAACACAGTGTTCCCCAGGCCATTGCCACTGCTAGCATAGTATAACTAATCACTGTGTCGATGTGAAAAAGTTCAAGGTCTGAACAACCATCACTTCCTCTGTGCAGCAGGACTTCCTCTTCCTACTTGCTTCCTGTTTCCAAACCCCACCTCCTACTCTACAACACAGGAGGTCACACAACAACCCCTTACTCAGCAAAATGACGTGCCCAGGAAGCACAGCTTGTCAGGAAAGGTGGCAGGAGGGACAGAAGAAAAACAGTAGCAAAATTTGGGTGTCATCACGGAGATGCACTTCCTTTTGTGTGATGGTGAACTGCTTACTAAGACCCTGAAACTGCGTATTTGACTGGCTATGGTAAATGGACTAGGATATGGGATCATATGACGCCATAAAAGAGGCAGTAACAGTTGACAAGTGGAAAAATGAAACTGTAAAAGATTACCACATGGGTGAAGTGTATTGACATCATTTATTGCAAAAGGGAGGATAAGAGGTGTGGAGATAATGGTGAAACTCTGGACTGTTTTCAAATTCACCTATAAAAAATACCTAATATATCACCAGTTGCACAAGTGGTCTTGTCACAATTAAACATTTACCTGAACATGTGGGCATGGGAAAGAAGCAGAAAAGAAAAAACATCTGTGTAGGCAATCATTATTGCAACTCTGTAAACCTGTCTGTCTCTGTGAGAGCTACACATTGAACTATATATCACAGTATATGAAGCATAAAGTATGTCTCAGTTTGCATGTGAAAGTGTCAAATCAGGGCTTCTAATGTTTCAAAAACTCTGACAAAGAGATAACTTTAACTGAAAAGACATCTGGACTGAGGGTCTGGCGGTCACATAAACAAAGGTTTGAGACCTCATTTTCATGACATAAAAATCATAACAGAAATCTAACTTAAAATAGTTTCCTTATTTCCTCTGTCCAGTCAAGTACTGACACCTGTTTCTGCTCTTGCTTGCTCTTTTCGCCCTGGTCTCACTCTTCAAAGTAGTGGATTCATTAAAAATCCATTCTAGAGCTCATTAACAATTCTTCCTCTATACCAGAGAGCTTCCAAACCCCGGCGGAGGGAAATGGGAGGTTTCCCTCCGTTTCATTGCTCCTCCAAAGGTCACAGTTCAGCCCCCAGGTTTACAATGGGGTCACACAGTGCCTTCGAGTGCATGACGGGGCTTGTGTAATCTCTTTTACCGAGCTCCTCCATCTACACATACATACACGCAGTTCCATGCGTGCACATCCAGTTTCCGCATCCACTCAAGGCAAGTGCGGGAATGAGAGGATAAATAAACAAAAGTGGAACCACATTGCACAATGGAAGAGAAAACAGTACCAATCTGTAACATCTGGTGCAATGAGGGAGGGATGGAGGGAAGTTGTTGGGTGTATTTATTCATCGCTGATACATTTCCATCCATCTTCTGGTGACGGAAGTCTCCCGTGGAGCTTTGGCTCACACAGATGTGTCCACTCTGTACACATGATGATTGTGGTTCAACGCAGATCAGGAACCATTTACAGGAAGTGAGGAAATGTAACTGAAGTGTAACACTGATTCATAAAAGCTGATCATTTCCTGAAGAAACCTGTTGCTGACGTTCGTGTGGGGGAGGAGAACGTAGGAGTTGTTTTGTCTGACATCAGCTGGTGTACACTTGTTGAATAACAACATAACCAAGTCCAGAGCAGAGATATAAACTCTTCTTGTGATGTAAATTATACTGAAACAAACTACATATAAACAAATACTTTCTCTAAATAAGAGTAACAGAACAGCACGTATGATGATGCGAATGAATGCCTGAGTAATTTCAGACTGAGATGAAAGCCTCCGGAGTCGTTTGAGTCCAAATGAAGCTCATCATGAAGCGCTACTGAGGCGGAAAGAGATCTTGAAGAGAAAGAGGCGTGGACTAATCCAAAATCTCAAGGATTCTTTTTAAGTGTATGTATATGTTAATGCAGAGCACACTATTTGTGAATGGGGGTTTCAGGCAGGGCTTAAATCTAGGGTTTGCCTGGGAACAGAAAAGCTCATTATGTCCTCTATACAACAAAGTCAGGGAGCTTATACACTCAAAAGAATCCACTTTACAAAAATGTATGTATAATTAGTTCACCTGTTAATTATTTTCAATTGTTCAGAGGAAGTAATTATAAAATCTTAAAAAAAAAACATAGTATGAGCTACGATATCCAAATAAAAACCAAACAAAAGTCAAAGGTAAATATCACAGAACACAAGAAATTCCTTTTTCTTTGACAAGATACTAGTCACTTTTTTTTTTTAGCAATTTTGTTTGAAACCAATTATTAAGATATTATGCTGAGGAAATATTTAGTTTTTATTCATAATACATACAGAACTGACAGGGAGTGAAGTGACATATAATAAAAGCCCAGGCCCATTCCACCTGGGACATTAAACAATAAACCACAAAAGAAACTGCCATTATTTACGCTAAAAGCTTAAAATCAGTGTTGAGTGAAACCACAATTTGTTTCAGCCTGACATATATAAAAAGAAGGAGGTTGGAAATGTATATAAGAGATATATATAATAATATCTGAACTCCACCATGCCCCGGACAGCGTACAGATTACAGTAACAAAATACCGAACAGACCCCCCAAACAGACGCCCTTAGTTTGGAATGCTGCTATTTGCCATCATGTTTCATAGATATCAAGTTATGGAATCAACATCTATACCAACTAACATCTTCTCTAACTGTAAACAGCTTGTATATTCATGTCTGTGTCACATGATCCAAGACCCCAACTGTGACATTAAACCAATGCGACTGCAAAATATAGTTAAGAATAAATCTAGTAAATGAATCTTCTCACTGCTTAATAAATTTCTCCTGTCAGGAAGAAATTCTCGCAGTGTTTCTGTCTGTGCGTCTGTCTGGCTGACGGGACAGGAACAGTGACACAGCACTCCGTCCCGCTTTTCTATTAAATATTTACACGCTTGTGAAACATATAAAACTAACGTCAGGCGCTCACATTACCGCTCGGCCGAGGAGTCAGATTTAATATGGCTCACATTCACTTCCAAGAATATGTGTGTTAAATAAGGAGATGTAGACAGACGGACAGACAGATAGAGAGATGATTCCAGCTGCATCATACTGCTGAACAAGGGGCAATGGTCAGTTGGGATTTTTTTCTTTCGTCATGCTTAAATTCCATGTGAAGAAATGGCACTTAGATCTCTCTGTTAAACATCTCAACCCTTTTATGTAATACTTATCCGACTTGCTTAATAGACTTCAACAGAAAACTTAGCTGAGGGATTTTTAACTGTCACAGTGTTTCTGCTCCAGCCGGGACTGCTTTTTTATTTTTTAAAAGACTAATAATTAAAAATACATTGACTATAACTCAGTGGATTAAACGTCAATCATTTAATCTTCTAGAGTTGCTTCATTTGGGATATATTACTCAATCATTTAATTATTTCTCACTAGGATGAGCAGCATGACAGATGACTCTTTCAACATTTCATTCAGTCACGTTAGTCACTTGTTATGATATATGGACTAATATGAATTATGCAGAAAAACATCACCACTCACTGACTCTGACACACATGAGTAAGAATTACCAAAGAAATATTTCCACCCTTTTGCAAGAATGAACAGAATACTTGATGTACGCTTGTTTATTTTTGTGATAACTGATAGGAACAGTGAGGTAACTATATTTTATGAGGAGGAGAAGAAGCAGTTCAGTGATTCAGGGTGTAAAGCTCAAGTTATGTAAAAACTGCAGAAAATGATTGCTTCTCAAATGATGTATGAGAACAATAGATTTTTGGAGAAACGAGCTCAACATTGATCACAACCATATGAATTCAGTGAACGCTGTCTGAAAGTGAAATTATGTATTTTAGCATGGTTGCTGAATGTCTTCTTTTCATATAGTAGATGTGTTGTGGCATGTGGGTGACTCAACTGCCATATATTTCTCCACAGTGATTAGCCCCAGCTGTGTGAACAGGATAACACTTCCACACCAAGGGAAAACATTTCTGTGCTTTATCAAGAGAAAACTCATCATAGATACACAGGGGTCCTGCTCGACTGGCACTAAACGTCATCATCTCCCATTACTTCTCCTTGTTTTTCCACCAGATAAAAGATCTTATCCCTAAATAAAGTTACAGCTGCACATTTCTAACAACATGCAGTAATTACCTTCTTTTTTATTTATTGCCCCAGCCCACACAAACGGCCTTTAGCACAATATTATCAGTTTAAATATATTAGGGCTCATAATGCAACCTCAGCGAACTTCAGGCAACCTTTTTGCTCAATTCTGAAGGAAGTGCTTCATGTCTGTCGCCTTCAGCTTTTTATTAGATCCTGTGTCATGTAACCCTGAGAACAAAAGTGCCATATACTTTCTATTCATTACTCTATGTAGACAAAGTCATCGTAGTCTGCTGCTTTACAGCATTCATATAGGGCCCAGGGTGAATACAAACCATCTGTGTAAACAGAGACTTGTGACAGGCTGCTATGCTGAGCGATGAGTCCCACCTGTACTTGAAGCACAATATGTCAGTAAAAAACTCTCAGGCTTCTGAAGTGGTTATGTACCTCCTCATACAATCACACAAGCCGGTGCATTCATGCAGACTCTCACTATACCTGAGAGAGGTCATCCCTGATAAGAGTAATGACTCACTCCAATTCGACAAGGGATAATTGAAGGACAGCCTGCCATGTTAATGAATGATATATCCTGCCATCTTCTTTCTCTCTAGTGCAATCACCCACTCACAAATTGATGCTTCACATTCACTGTCCCTTAGATACCTTGTAAATCAAGTATAATTGACAGACAGAAGTGATGAAATGCAAAGCGGTGCAACTAAATGACTCCATCAAAGCAGCTCCACTTAAACCTCCTAGGTGACCAATTATCTTTCACCCTCACATGGTAAGTAAGCCAAAGCAATGTTCAAGAAAGAAGAAATATTGCACAGCTAAAACTTTAACACTGTTGTGATCTAACGTTTCTCTATGATTAGCTGTCATATTTACACTTGAATTTTCAATAAACATCTGTCAGAATCCATCTTTTCCCAGGGGAAAACAGTCAGACTCCAGCTTCTCATCTCATCATTCACACACTTCAATCCTTTAAGATGTAAAGGAATCCCTTCCTTTAAGCTCTCTCCCTAAAAGCCTGTAGACCAAAAGCCATTCTGTACCACAGCTCAACTTGGACTATTAAACCACTGGACAGATGGATTCAAAGCACTGTCCACAGGGTGATTAGGTTTCATTATGGCAAATGAAACACCCCATTACTCTTTACTGTCCTATAATAAATGTCTTTAAAGAATGTCTTCATGAGTTAGAAAAAAAAGACTATTCAAAGATCAGGAAAAATGATGACAGACTTTTGAGGACCTCTTTTGACAAGAGAAGACAGGATTTACTTCGATACAGATGTCAGCAGTTTGTTTCTCTACAATAGGCCTTGTAAAAATAAATAGTTAACTGTGTCACTTGGATGTCCCATTTGACCAGCACAGCACAGTCCTTCTGGGGCCGGAGAACAAAATACTTCTGGTAAAACAGGAGAAAAGATCGAAACACAATTAATTTACAAGACAAATATTGAGCGGTGGTTTGTTTCATGTCACAAATAGACTTAGGTTTTCCTGTTAAAATGCTGACAAGGCAGCAGCAACTGATACCCATCTAATGAAATAATCCTGATTTGTGCAATTTCCAAAACACAGCACACTGTGCACACTGTAACACAGAACAATCTGTTTGGACAGTTCCCCAGAAATTCCATTATCAGTACGCATCCAGAAATGATTGTGGGGAGGGTGGACAGTGAGTGTTGGGGGCGGAGACCTGTTATGAAAATCAAGTGGATGGTGGCCCCCAGCTGAGGCTGTCTGGCAAAGGATCAGTCTCATTCCTCTTCGGTCGGAGGCTCCTTTTCTCTGACCCGTCAGTCCTGACGTCTCAGGGAACTGACGCAAGAAATGCAGCTTTAAAAACAGCCTCTGGTCCTGCTGGTGAGAACTGGGCTTGGGAAGCTTGTTGCACACATTCTCAGACACACACACACACACACACACACACATACACAAAAAAGCATGCACTGGCAGACAGACTCACTGTACCATCTTGCATTTCAATAGAGAGCAAAAGATACTGTACATTGACAGGGGGTGTTGGCTTTGTCATAGGTTTTTGCTTGATGTTAAAAAGAAAAGATTAAGATGATACCAATGTATTAAGTGTCTCAAACAGATGTACTGCAAGTGGTGTGGAATTGAATCACACCTTTGAAGTAGTCATTGTGATGGCTGTAAAATAAGATGTACTCCCAGTGTAAGAGACCATATCATTCACCTGAGAGTGTGATTGGCACATAGTGGTGCACTGTCAGTACATCTGTTTCTTCTGCCACAGTCAACATATAGAAAAAAACAAAGCTCTAAAGCCAACAGCCTATTCCGAGCCTCACATCAGGACCCATTTCATTGATAAAGCTGTACTGTGCTCAAGGTTTTTTTTGCACACTTCTCTGGCTCTGCGTGACATCAATTTTTTTTATTTTATTTTATTTTTTACCGGAATAACTGAGCCACTGTTTCCATGCTGGTGGCACTATGGCTCACCAGTCACCTCAGGCATAGAAACTCATCACATCCTGTTTTTCCTGTGCCAGTGAGGTTGGACAATGCCGGCGCATCTCGCCCCTGTGTTTTTCTTCGGGGTGGATTCTTGTTGGATGATAGATGAGGCAGTGTCCGTCTGTTTCCCTCTGATGTTTGGGCTCTGGATTATCCCTGAGCTCAGTGTGGTTGTTTTTGGTGGATTCTGTTCTAATCTCATGTGCTTCTGTCACACTGCGATGAAAGACAGCCTGTTGGTATTGGCTTAATGCTGAGGCTGACTCATGGGCACAGGTGCACCATGAGAGAGGAAAGGTCACACTACAGCCTTACTGTGTATTTGCACTCAATGATAAAACTTAGCAATGCAAACAATACACATATAATAGGTGTCAATCCAAGGAATGCTCAGTGACAAATTAAAACCTATTATCTGACTAACAGGGATTAAATCTAACAAACACCTCATTCAACCTCAAGCAGAAAATACAAACTATTTTCAACCAGTAAAACCTGATTTTGTCAATTTACAGATTTCTGCCTTTTTCCTTTCCCCTAATCCTTAAAAAGGGTGGAGGTTTTTAAAACAAACCACTCACTGTCTTCTTTGTTGTAGCTTTTTCCAAACCTGACAGCTTTACCTCAGCAGCTAAGCTGTTTGTGATTAACATGTCTTCATGTTCTATATGTAGGATTACTTTAAAACAACAATTGTCATGACAAAAATGTAGACAAAACCTACATCACAAAGCAAGACATGTCTTTTGACAAAATGCCTACTTTTTGAATTGTCTATTATTACATGTACCTACAGTGTGTAATCATCCTGTATACACTTGGCAGCAATGACATGTTTGCTAACAGCTGCATGCCGCAGGTGTGTTTGTGGACTCTGACAGTCAGATTAGTCTACTCCTACACTCACAAACTGTTAATAATTAAAATGATCTGACTTCTTATTCAGTTTTGTCTTAAGTCCAGAGTCTGTACTTCCAGAGTTAATTAAAAAACAACTTCACATTTGAACATGTATCATTTAATAAAGTGTGCAGGGGTATGTTTATATCTAGTTTGTGTTTTACCACAAAAATATTTTATGTTGTCTTGGAAATTTGATTTTCAAGTTAAAATCATTGTAATTGTTACTTAATTCCATAAGTGATTATTTAGATAATCTGGTTGTGCTCAATGTAACACACTTATTTCAAAACCTGCTGTGTCACAGTGTGAAGCCTTTAATCTTACCAGACAATTCCTATATTTTACGCTTGGTCAAAGAACACATTTCAATAACAGCCGCTGAGCATTACCCCTCAGAACATACAATATTTCAAGCTGTGGGGGAGGTTGGGGTGGGGCTGGAGAATTGGAGGGGGTTCTACCTGCTGGGGTGCAATGGGTAAATAGTGCGTCCGGTGGTGGTTGGTGGTCCACAGTGTTCAGTGGTTTTCTGGGGATTCGCTCCTCTGGGGAGCGTTGCTGAAGAGGAGGGGATTACCTCAATCCTCTCTCCCTGCTTCACCCCTTCCAACTCGACACTTCAGATTCAAACAAAAGCTCAGGGACTGTGGGCCTCAGGCCCCTGGCGCGCTGCTAATCCCATTCCAGCTGGACAACAATCCGTCTGGCCAGTGGCCCCTGTGGGGCTGTAAGCCCCCAATAAGAGGCTTGGAGAAGAAGTCAGACAGCTCGTCAAGGATGAGGACTTAATTAGCCATGCAAAGTCAAACTGGCTAATTGAAAAGATTCAACCTGAGTGCAGCCACAGGAACAGAAGAGAGCATTTTCTGCATTTTTCTGAGTTCAAGGTGTTCTGTTGCCAAGTGGAGAAAAATGCCAGGGATGAGGTACCCCTGCTGCTTTCGAGCTGGCAACAGGAAAAAAGGGCCTGCTTGTAAGGTTAATTGGGCTGGACACAGTGCCAAGATAAAGTATGGGTGAACATGTCTTGAAGTGTTTTTTCGGATCTGAGCTTAATCTTTCATGACAGGCTTTATCGGCAGGGTCAGAAGTGTAGGTCTGGGAGTGATTCTACTGCTCGGTTTAGTGGATCCCTCAAGATAAAAAAAAGTCAGTTTGAGTATGTAAATTTGTGACAACATTCACATTTGTATGTATGACTGTGTGCATGTACATATGTGTGCTTCTGTCAGTCCAGGAGTGTGCCAATAAACCCTCAAGTATGCTTTAGGTGAGACCGATCACTCTGTTAAGTTTGTGTACCTAGGCTGAGATGATGTCAAAACTCAGTCAGCACTCAAAGGGTAGACAAAGCACACACACCTCACCGAAATAAAACAGAAACTCTCTTGACCCTCTCTCTCTCCGCTCTCCATCAACACTCTGTTTAAGCATGCCATTGCCGCTCCAGCATAATGTGTTTAGAAATGTTGCACTCCTTCAACCTCTCTGACTCTGTAATGCATTTTGCTACACGACCCCCATCTCTCTTATCCATAATATGTTTGAATACACCACCTCTCCCAAAACACAGTGTGTTTAAAGAATGCCATACTCTGCCTCTCAAGCTCAATCACTGTAAAGTCTGTGAGAGCACAAGGTACCTCTCTTTGTATAATTTGTTTGACGATGCTAGCCTCTCTGACGCCACTTACATTTAATGTGTTTGAGTATTCACAGCATCACACTCATATACACAACCATATAGTGAAGCATTTTGTCATTTTTTTAGAAGCTAAAACTGAAGTTTTTAAATAATGGTTTGTTTTTGCAGAATAATGGCATAACACAACACAATGTGGGTTAAAAATAATGCATAACCCTAAATTTGAGGGTAGAACTGGACACAATTCAATTCAATATACACACAGAGGAAATACTGCAGCTGCAAAAAGGATCATATTAACCGCTATATTAAAATAACAAAACAATAAAAATAACTGTGTCAAAATAATATTATGTTTTGTTATGTGAACTTCTTTTCCATTGTGTTTAATTAGGATGCAGCACAAGTGATTTCCCTGGTAATTACACCAAAAACACAGGAAAAAGAAAACTGATAACTGATCAAAGCAATGCTATAAATTGTTGTCCTTCTTTTCACAACAACTTTCTGCTTTGTCAAATTAGATGTTTCTTCCAGTCAATCTGGCTCTGTTTTAAAATCCCCACTTTGATCTACGTCTTTCTTTCTTCCGGGCTCCTGCTACCTCAAAATAAACCCTGCACTGACCCAAAGCTGTAGCAACTGGTCACCTAGAGCTATGATGCTAATGGTCTTCATGGGGTGACGGCACTGTTCACAATATGGTCATAAGGGATTAGTGCAGCTCTCTGCACATGGGCCTATCACTCATGGGTGTGGACAGCTGAGAACCAAAATGATTAAAAGTCTTATAAGTCTTATAAGATAAGTTTAACGCTGATTTGAGGGATCTTTCTCCCTGTTTTTCTATTTAACGCAGTGAATCTAAAATACAAGGAAAACATCAAGAAGCTTTATTATTTGTGTCTTTTTTCTTAAGTTACCTCTGAAACGTACTGCAAGAATTAGAACATATCCCATTCACATGTACAAATAATCCGTTGGCACAGTTTGTTATCATCACAGTAATCTCTAGTCTGTTTAATATCAAATCCAATGCTTCTGGAATCAGCTGAAATAACACCGCTGGTGTTTCAAGCAATTAACCTTTTCCACCGTGTAAATGGCTTGGGGGGAGAAAAAGGAACTCGAGTGGGAATGAATGTCTGCCTGTGCGCTTCATCCACTCAGGAAGAATACATGGCACGTTTCAGAGAGGCCCCAGCTGAGACAGGATTCGGGCGAGAACCACGCATGTGTGTGTGTGTGTGTGTGTGTGTGTGTGTGTGTGTGTGTGTGTGTGTGTGTGTGTGTGTGTGTGTGTGTATATGTGCTGAAGGGTGGGAGACAAATGCAAAAGAAATCAGTGTGGTCTTGAAAGCACTGTATGGAGTTCATTTAATGGGGGAAGGGGAGTGATGTGTGGAAGCTGATGGTTGTGGGGGAAAAAGGGAGGTAAGACATTAATAAAAACCAAATCAGTCAGGCTTGACATAAACACCCCTTTGTTCTTTAATGTGATGGCAGCAGCCACACAGTCGGCAACATGATACATCATGCACAGCACTGCTTGAGAAGCCCCCCTGCCCTCCATCCCCTTTCTATAGCTTCACGAAGACCACATATACTCACGTTTTTTTGTTTTTTCGCCAACTCTGTTTCTCTCCCACACACACACTTTGCGGTTTAATATCCCCTCCACCTCTATCCCCTACCTAGAAGGCTAATACCCAGGGCTTGATAATAGAGCGCTGTGTCTGATTCGTGTCTGCAGGAAGGAGCCATGAAATTACCTTCCTATGCATCAAGGGCTATAGCATAAAGCTTCACCTCAATCACCAAGAGAATAAGGCCTATTGTAACAAGCCAGAGCTTTTACCAAAGTAAGTGATCCTACTTAGAAAAAAAGGAAGATGATAAGGACTGATATCCCTGAACAGTTAGACTATTGCCTGGAGTTAGAGCTTTTCAAAAATCCAGGTCAAGCCCTGTCTGTGTCTTTGAGATCTCAGAGGAAACTCTTGAGTGAGCGATTATATATTAACCCCCAAGTGCAAAAGAAGCTTCAGCCTAATGTTAAGAGATGTGTAAAAGAGGGTAAGCTTTCAATTGGTTTCAGTTGGGTTTATCTTCCTATTGTGTTCCTGAACATCATAGTTGACTGTATTGAGGCTATGAAACCTGGCAAGAGCAAATTGCAGTATGTTTGTTTCAAATGATGCAACAGCATGTTGCATTAACACAGTGGCGTTCACTGACCCTGAGCGCTACAGGTAAAGAAGGTCACACTTTGCTTTTTGCTTGAAAGGTCTCTAATGGCCAGAGGTCAGCAAGTCATGTTTGTCCTGCCTGAATTGGATAACAATAGAGAAGGGTGGCGATGGACAGAGGCAGGCAGGTAGACAGATAATTAGATGGATGAGTAGACACGGAGCTGAATCTTATCAGCAAGGAACAACAGGGACGCAGACAATACTGGATCGCTATGTCCTAGTCTCTTTGTCGGATCCACAGAGACACACGTGTAATGTTTTGTCCTACATTCACAGTACAACTAAACAATACTTGAATGCATGTATAATTAGTAAGTTAGATTACATCAATTTCATTAAAACTTTAGTCCAAGTGTACTGAAGAGGATATTGATTCAAAAATGTGAAATACTGTGGCAAAGAATATTAGTATGCTGCTTTTTTTTATCCCCTACAAAATGTCCAATTAAAAAGGGGTAATTTTTGGTTTTCTGTGAGTGAAAAATCTTCTTTGCTCCCTCTTGGTCATCAAGACAGAATCATATTTTAGGAGAACAAGATAATTTAGTCCAGAGAGGGCTGCCATGGTTTTTTTTTTTTTTTTTTTTGATAAGATGAATTGCATTAACAGAGACAGGCCATCATTTATTTAATTTCATGGAGGAGGATGAATGAACCAAGAGGGTGATCCAGGGCCACAGAGTGGAAGTTATTCACATCTCTCAGGGCTGTGATGTCTAAAAAATGTAGAACTCTTTGCCAAGAAAAACAAATTTTTAAGCTTCCAATTCTCATTAAGGTACAAGCATTTATATTAGAAGATGAAATAAGTGAAACAGTCCTTTTAATCTTAGACTTATTTAGTGGAGATTAGTAATGGAACCTAGTCTAGGAACGCTACCAAGCAATGTGTCAGCAGTTTCAGGGGTTTATCTCATTGTCTATTGCAATTATGTGAAACTGTAAAAGATGGTTCCCACCTCTGTACTGAGGAAAAAGTCAAACCACATTTGCTTCTACAATAGGAAGATTTATGATGAGACCTAATGCCTAGATTTTCCTCCTCCCATTAAACTGCAGTATAAAAGTTCAAATAAATGTTTTGTTAATTACCAGACAAAGAACAAAAAATCCATCAGTGGGTGCATTGGAAAATGGCTTTAGCAGGGTTGATGAGTTCTGGTGTACCGACACGTTTCTGTCCCGTATCGATCAGGGAGTTCCATTAACACTGAGTGATGGCTGTTCGAGGCAGGTCGATCCCGAACTAGGACTGACATTGACCCAGTTCGCTGCCTGACTGTGTCCTGTGTCTACTAAAGTCCACCATCACTGTCATCGATAGTCAAAGCCCCCGGTGAAACAATACATCTGAATTGATTTCGAGATTGCACATGCGACGTGTGACTTGTGGGGGCACTGAACCTCATCCGAAAACTAACATCCATCACTGTGATGCCTGTGTTCTCAATTCTCCATTATTGTTCAATTAAAGCTCAGCAGTTTTACACTAAACTATTTTACATGGTTATATAGTATGTTATTGTTTTCAGATTTAAAAAAAAATTTTAATGATTGGAGTGATGAAATCTAAAACATTAACATTAAAAACTTTGATAATGTAAAAATATATAGAATTGATCTGAGTTTAATTTCATTGTAGATTTATTTTGCTTCAGTTCAATTATTCACTCACTATCAAGTGACAGTCTATGTAAAGTTTACCTAAATCTTTTACGCTCAGCAAAAGCCTCCACCTCTCCCTCCTCCCAAGGGACTCACTCCAACAGACAGGACCAATTTTCTGCTAATTGGGCCTCAGGAAATTGCTCCTCGTTTTAATTTACTGTTGGACAGCCATGAAGACATGTGAGCCACCGCTGCACTTTCTCTCTGCTCCCTCCCTTTTTTCTTTACAGTGGAGGTGTGAGGATGAGAGAGGTCCACGGCACTGCGCCTTCTCCCTCTCTCTCCCGCCGGAAAATGAAATAGTACGAACACAGACTGTTGTCGAGTCGAAAGGTTAACTCACCGTGATACCCAGATGTATTAAATATGACACGGTCCAGGTTTCCAGGTCAACTATGCAGTAATACACAGTGGAGCCGTACTAAAAGTTTTAAGTGGAAAATGAGCCTGAGCAGAGAAGTACTCTATAGAAGGATCACATATGTAGTGTTGAACAGTACTGCTATTTGAACAAATGCACACAGTCACAATATCAGCCACATCACCACAGCATGTTGTATATGCTATCCAAACAGGAACTACACTCAGTGGAAAGTGTATTAACCTTTGCTATCAGGCGATGACAGGCTGGACAGTGAGATCACCAGGATCAAATGACGATATCTGACAAAATGCATCGCCTTGAGGATTGTCTAGATAAGATTAATTGCCATATAGCGACAAAAATAATATAATAACCGTAACATTAGTGACAAGGACTACTCTGTAAGCAATTATTGGACAAATATCGGAAAATCTACACCGCACTTAGATTTCAAAGACTGATAGTAATGGTTTGGTGTGACAGGTGTTACTGCCTCAGCTGTTATTACAAAGCTGCAGAACTCAATTTAAATTGGTTAACCTGTAAAATCTATTCAAAATACATACAATGCAACATAAAAAAGATATTTCAGGATTAATAAACATCTGTTTGAACCTATTTTCCCTGCATGTCTTAAAGAGACAAAACAGGAACTGGAACTCTGAAAAATGTATTTTGAGTCAACCTTCCTTCTGAACACAAACCTCTTTCTTTTCATTGTGAGGTGATCATAAATCAAGAAACAGTCTGAGGTGTTTGTAAAAGTCAAGGAGAAATGCCTTTATTCTAAACAGCCCACCAGAAAAATCCCTCTCTGGTCTCATTTTCCCCTCTCTTTTATTTATGTTACGCTTTTCTACCAACAACTATTATTTACTATTCTATTGTTTTGGTGTTTTTGGCCAACATAAGCAAAGTCAGAAACATTGGTCTGAAAATTGTGTGGCTTACCACTGTTCTGACAATTCATAAACTATGTGGATAATGTAACTGCATTTTAGTGGTTTAATTTAGACACATTTGAGAGAATTTAACATTGTGATAAAATTACTCCACAAATTTATCATGGTGTGGCTTAATGCCACGACACATGAATAGAGTAACATCAAATTTACAACCCAATTCTAGATCTAACCGTATAAGCTGATGGAGTGTGTGGTCAAAACATTTGGGAAATTCACGAGGCAGCCTTGAGGCAGCACTGCACACACACACGCACGCACGCACGCACGCACGCACGCACGCACACACACACACACACACACACACACACACACACACACACACAGCAAAATCAGTGGATCCAACCTTGGCTGACATTCACAGGAATACATCCGTGGCCCCTGAGGGCCCGCTATGACCCACGCACCGGGTTCATCTGCATCAACAGATCAATACACTTGCATGTTTTAGCAGAGAATCCCTCACTCCCTGCCTATCAATACTGACATGCAACTCTGGCCAAACATCCATCAGGCAACCTGACATGTTTTAAACTCAAGCACAACCATCCATCAGAGCTGGACTTTTATAAAGCTAACAACCTAATATGAATCAATAAGTCATGTTTCCAAACATTCTCTGGTGTCGATATTCAAAGACAACTACGACCTCCATTCAAGGACCTCAAAAACAATCAAAACAAAGTCACTGTTGTGTAGAAGGATGTTCTTTCTAGTATTGATGTACTGTAAGCCACTGTAAGAAAGCAGGAAATTAAGTTTAGCATGACCTATAATTGCATTCATTGATCCTTCTTATGCAGGGATTACTGAACGTGTGCATCTCCAGTAACATAGTCAGGACTGATACGTTCACTGTGTTCAATAAGCTATGTATTTCCTTCTTCATCCATGAAAATGAGGGACTGAATCACCTGTGACTACGCATCAGTATGAGCGTATAAAGAATACAGAAAGCAAAAAGGATAAGGACAGAAATGACCAAATGCCTATAACACCACAACCTCACAAACCACTAAATCAAAAATGCTCCTTTATTTTTGCTTGGTCTACAAAACACACACATACACAAAAATCCACATATGTCCAAACACACACTGCGCGCTCATTACATCCACCCTGCAGCCTGATGGCTGTTTGACAACTTAACACCTTCAACTTACTTTCACACTTTCCGAACTTCCTAACTGCCCGGCCTCTGTGCACAGTGGAGCTTATTCACTTGAATCCTCAGAGGAAACAAACAGCCCTGCAAAACCTGTCTTCACTAAATCTGCAATATCTTATCAGCTTCAACTTCTGACTCCACACTCATACTTTAATTGTTCACATACTGGCCAAATAGTGCTTTTCTAAACTTGTTCTCGATAAAAGTAAAAACTTTTCCCCCTAAGTGAACAGGGCCTCTGTTGTGACTAAAATCTCTATCCATCATGCAGATAGGTATGTGTCCCTTGAGGGGACTCCAGCACTCTGTGGCTGTTGTAATAAAGTGGACCTATCAGTCAGGACTGAGCAGACTTATTACTGTCTGTGTGGCCTCCTAATGCTTTACACACTCTGTAAACCTCCTGCTGATTCTGCTCACTGTGCAATAACACCACTGGTTAAAACATGGGTTTAGAAACAGTGGGAGGCAAACCCCAGGGTTACAGCACAGAACAGGGGTAAAGCATATTTATGGCTTAAAACAAAAAAAGGACAAATTCAATATTCTATACACTAGCAAACAAAAAGACTTCCAAGCAACACATGGTATATTGATAAGAGTAATGAATCATGATAGTAAAACTTGTTAATAATTCTGAATTACCTGAAGCCCTAATTATTCACTTTGTTCTCATTTCATTTTTATGTCAGATGATTAATTAACCAGAAGGACAATGGCCAAAGATATTCTGCAAACAAAGGAAAATAAAACAATGTACTGCACTGCGGTCAGTACTCAAAGACCAGAGCTGCAGCAACACACAAGGACACTTACCAAGGATGCAGCAGTACTACAATGGTGACTGGGAATATTTTTTTTCTTCCTATTTTTCAACCCCAACCCCACCCAACATTGCTACCTCCAAATCTGTGGTCTCAGCACACCATGGACTATCACATCCAGGCAGTGAGTGGAACAGGTTTCCAAATGGGCTTCAATTTGCAAACAACTGAGATGAATCTATGTTTGAAATGTTTCATGAGAGAATCAACAGTTAAGTCCTGAGGAAAAAAAATACAGTGTTAATACGTGCACAAAGCCATATGCATCGTGGGGGGCTTAAGTAACTCAGTCTAACTTTGTGGAGAATCAGTGAGTTTAATGGCATGGCAGGTCAGCTGTGCTATGTTCAAACACCCTTGGGCCAAAAGACAGAGTATTCCTTCAAAGACCTCTAATATGTACAGCTACATATTCTACCTGGGTGGCCAGTAAGATACAGTGGGAGAGCGTTGGGAAGGAATGTCATGGACTTATGTATGTCATGTATCAGCTGTCAAACGGAGGAGAAGATATACTGGCTGAGATCTATAATGAAGAGACCAGGGCTTGTAAATGACATTTCCATGTTTAAGGGTTATGACTGTTTTTTTCCGCCTGTATCACACCTGTTTTTCTCTTACTTTATCACTGACTTTGTTTTCCTGGGTCTTTGAAAGTGAGACACTTCTGTGAACTCTATGACTCCACCGTCCATGTAGAGTTCCAATAAATTATTATTATTTTTTTTTTTTGCTGTTTTCTCTTAAAATTGCATTCATATTTAATGCAGTTCTTATTTTTGCTAGAAACAGTGATTATAGGCATTATTCCCACCATAGTGAGAGGGATAGAGTTACAAAGAGAAGCGAGATGTGGGGAAAGTAGAATTTTTAAAAGCACATATTTAAAAAGTATTATGAAAACCAGCCATGTCTGCATGAGTGTGTTGTTTATATGTGCTTACCAGGTGAGTAATGACCAGAGACAAAAAAAATGAACATATTTATATGACATTAAAGGCTTGCTTTATACTTGCTTCATGGAATATTACAGTTGCACAAATATTACATAACTTGATGTAGTGTATGTGATTTCTTTGCTGTTATAAACAAACCTGACCTTACAGTATCACTTTAATATGTTGACTTAAACATCACATTATCCTTACATTAAAGAAAGGAGAGATTAGGCTGTAGGTACTGTGGGAAGTCATTATCTCCTTCGTCCTTTGGGCCTCTCCAGCCCAGACTGGGAACATGCTGCAATTCCCAAAACAAGCCTGAAGCAACCATTGCAGGTCAGCTTTTGAAGGACTACTCTTTTGCCCTAGCATCATCAACTGCAATCTTTCCCCCTTACCTGAGAGCACCAGGGGAGCAGAGCATCAGGGGTCAAAAAAACCAACAGCTCCATCTTGATACCCATCACCTGTCATTTTGTGACCCAGGTAATGCACTCGGAATGGTTTTCAGAGCCTTGAGGGTATTTCTCTGTTTTAAGTATCCACAATCAAAACTCCTTAAAATATCATCGAGTTCCCCTGAGGCTGGGTGCACCGGCGACCTTTAACCTAAGAGGTCAGCTGACTAATTAGCCGACACCTCTGTGGAGCTCTGGAATGCTGTGTGCTGAGGGCGGGAAAAACAGAAGTGGGATCTGTCAATTCCCTTCGCTGGGACTATGAGCGCTCACAGGAAGATACTTGGAAACAGGTGATTACAATGTGCGTACGGTCACTTCTTGTGTTTACACTACAGCTGCGAAGAAAAAAATATGACAGACGAGTAACAGGAGATGGTTTAGGAAGGAAAGCTCGATCTGGTTACACTGACAGATTGTTCTTTTGTGTTTGTCACGTGTACTTAGCCTAATTTCACTCAATAGCATGTTTGTCCTCTCAAAGAGTCTTTGCTTATTACCAAAGGGATACGGTATAATTAAATGTGTTTAGATGGAGGGTATGAGCTGTGTTCTAAGGACTTATAATGGTCCGTGTCCTACAGCAGTTCATTGGCTTTTCAAGGACGTAATGATAGTCAATGGCCATGCATTACATTTCAGACCATGGCCCCCATTAGGTCCAACAGGATCTTTCATCTTCTGCATTCCTGCTCACAGCCAATAAAGGATCCTATGTCATTGTCAAAACTCTGTCCCTATGATACAGAAATCAACTCCAGGCCACCTTGACACAGACTTCAACATGATTGATGGTAATTGCCTTCTGCAAAATGCCATAGCCACAAATGACTTTTTATTTTCTTCCCTGCCTTTCATAAAGAACAACTAAAATACTTTACCTGATCTATAAGAGGAAGTGGTAGGCATTGTATGAAAGGCATGACACATTCAGCTCTCTGTACTAAATGGCTTAATTATACTGATGACATGTTGGGATTCATTGGCCTATTTGGATGCCGTGGCTGTGGTTGAGCAGAGCCCGATTTAGAAGGGATAAAAAGACTATTGTGTGTGTGTGAGGATGAACGGGGAAAATATATAAGGAAAGGCATTTGAAACTGAAACCAGATGTGTGCGTGAGTGTGCTTTTGTGTGAGCGTGTGCACTCGAATGCAGTGAGTTTGAAGACTGCCGGCCATGCCATTGCTTGGCCAGTGATTTCTCAAGAGTATGTGGTTTGCAAAAAAAGTATGTTTAGAACAATTAAGGGAAAAATAAAATGAGTAACACGGTAGGCTGAGGAACTTGTAAGAAACTGCCTGAGGTTTTGATGGCGATCTGTGTGGGAGCCGGGAAAAAAGACTGCAGGACAAGAAGGAGAGAATATATCCCAAAATCCTGACTCAGCATGCAGCTACATTGGAGAAACGGATATTTCATTCTGGATTCACATCAATTAAAAAAAAAAAAAAATGGACACAATTTCTCACCTATGACTGACCTATGTGACGAGTCCAAAAAAAGAACGCTCACTCATAATGCCCAGTCTATTTAGAGCTGCTCAGACTGTCAGTGTAACAGTTATATTGAGCAGCAAAAATACAACTGTGTTTGGGGGAAGTGATGAAAAATGCTCTGGCATAGCTCAGGACAATATAAGCCAGCAGTCTCATTCCACTACAGCTCCCTGAATGTCCCCTCTCCTTGCACCTTGAATATTTCCAGCCACAGCAAATAAAATTGTTCCAGGTGCACCAATGAAAAGGACGGGCCGGTTTCCCTAAAACTGGGGCCAAGGCCTGTTAAACGGAGAGGCGTGAATTCAGCCAGGCTTTGTAATAGCCTCAAGTACTGGCCAGTGGCCCCTGTGAAGGCTGAGAGCCCTGTCTCACAATATGTAGCAGTGTTTTACTGACAGGTGGCTACTAACTATTATAACACATGGCACATTAATTCAGCTTCAAAACATATGGCACAAATATGAATATGTAGCCTGTGACTTGTTTTGATGCACAAACAGATTGGTTCAGTTTGGAACAGAACTATTTCTATAAGGTTGGATTATATATATTTTATATAGAAATCAACATCTACTGTATATGCAAATATAAAGTAAAGGCTATGCTCACACATTTTTGCACATATGAGAGCCATATCTAAGTTGTTTTTATGACAGTCTGAATAGCACAAATCAGATTTTTCTCTAATTAGACCCAGCCCACTTTCATATGTGGTCCTAAATTCGAGAATGCAGTGAAGGAAGAATGTCACTGCTTTTCTTGATGCCATTATGGTTGAATAGTAGTTATTATTATATTGTTTTTTGTTTGTTTATTTTGTATCGTGTATGTGTTTTATATTGTATGGACTTGTATGGCTGCTACCTTTTCCAGGTCTCCCTTGCAAAAGAGATTTTTGATCTCAAAGGGACTTCCTGGTAAAATAAAATAAAATAAAATAAAATAAAATAAAATAAAATAAAATAAAATAAAATAAAATAAAATAAAATTAAATTAAATTAAATTAAATTAAATTAAATAATCGGATACATATATGATGTTTTGCAATGTGACTTAAGTCTGAACAGTCATGTCGCATTTCATCCCACATTTCCATCACTGAAATGCGACAGATGTCACCATTTTGAGCTTGAGGAGGCAGAGCTCAACAAGATCTATATTTCTTTCCATAAACACAGTGTGCTGAGTGTGTCACATCACGTCTTCTTCTGCAAATGCTGATCACTTCAGAGCCATAGACTGTTCACACATGAGTCTGACGGCAGATGCATTGAAATTATAATGTGAACCACGCAAAAAATTTGTATCTCAGAGTTGAGAATTAAGACCTGAAGTGTGAATGTAGCCTCATGTTATGTGTGCTTGTCTGCGTCAAGTTCGTATTGGAGCTGAGCATTTTTGAACATCATTTCAAATAGTCAAATGCTTTCTTTATAAATATGTTCTAATTTATCATGCTCTCTAACAGAGACTTTTTTCTCTAAACTAAACTCCAGATCTAAAGTAGCCAAATTTTCTGTTCAAGGTTCATCAGTGCCAGTGAGCTGAAACCTGAGCAGAGGAAAAAGGGCACCTCTTCGTATGGAAAGGTTTAGGTGAGTAGTAAACTCTCTCTTTTGGAACTGATGAGAAACACCTGGGTGTCTGAGCAACAACATCAGCCAGACGATTCAAAGCCAGAAAAGATGATTGAGAACGAGGCGGCACAAATCAAGACCTCTGATCAAACAGTCCAGAAATAGGAAAATGATCACAAATAGTTGACGCAATGCTGTTGGAATGAAACCTGAAACACAACTTCAAAGACATAACACAAACAAAATAGGAAAAACAGAAAACTGAACATATTAATCATATACTCAGTTGTAAACATTCAACAAACAAGTTGATCTCAGCATAAATACCCCAAATCCAAGTTTAATCCACAAGGAATTTCACATTAACAAATGCATTTGAACACAACACGCTTGCAGGAATTAAGACAGGCCTTGGCACAAATAAAACTAAGTAACTTTGAAATCTATAAACTACTTCCATCATTAGCCTATATGTGAGTTTCCAAGTAGCAGCCTTCTTACTACTTCGTGTTTCTGCGATAAATGATTAACATGGTAAATCCTCTGCGGACACTGGCATTGCAATATTTGACTTAAATCATTAGAGTAACGACTGCTCAAAATCAAATCAGGGCAAGAAAAAAACAAAAGGGTTGGAACTTGTCTAACCCTTGGCTGTGCTGCCAAACACTCCTCCCTCGATGTCACATGAAATATGGTGGGTAAAGCCAAGATTTCAAAGCACCACGGACCATTTTAGCTAACTGCACTATGTTGTGAGCTATTTTGGGTCATGTAACCAGATACTTCTTAATTTATGCTGTCCTCATGAAACCAAATTACACCTCAAATTAGAGTGACCATTCTCAATATTCTACATCAGTTAAAAATAATTATATTTTGGATAATCGCAGGGGTTCGATGTTTCAATTTCCTCTTTGTGGGGAAGAGGCAGTTGTTGGCAAATAGTATATGAACGGAAATGAAACACAAATGTCTCTCACCCTGTGGTCCGAGGTTTGTGATGTGTTTAAGGAGGCACCATGTGAAATGTACCCGTCACTGCCTACTGGTGACGTCCGTACTTCCAAGTCCACAGCGTGTACAATACAAGTTATGAGGGGAGAACAGATGTAAGACTTTTGCTTAAACTTTGCTTCAAAGCATTATTTCTTTCTACTGTACTCTGTGTTTATACTGTTGTGTGCCTGTCTGCTGTTTCTGTGCATGTGTGTTGGCGTCAGTACTAATAGGTCTGTCAGATGAGATGCTGCTGAGAGCAGTTGTCATAGCCCAATGTCCAAACTGGCAGCATTCACTTTCCACTTCCAGTCCCGGGAGACAGTTTGACCTGAGTGGCGTTACCACAATGTGCTTTCTCATTGCCCAGTCGGTCATCCAACCCTGCACACACACACACACACACACACACACACACACACACACACACACACACACACACACACACACACACACA